>JASPKZ010009384.1:600000-1195000 GCA_030220185.1 Diploptera punctata
TTCTTATAATTTCTTATATTTATCTAAAACTTTTTAATTGTTTTAATTATCATTCTTCTTTTTTATTTTGTATGATATAAACACTGGGGAAGCGAGTCTTTGGGTTATAGTAAAATTAAAATTCTTACAACATGCAAGTAACTTACCTTGCACACTTCATGTAACGATGGTACACTGCCCAAACTTAGTGGTGTATGATGATGTCCAGATGTTTCTGAATCTCCTGGAGGACCATCAGGAGATCTTGGAAGTGATGGAGGAGTTACTGCTGGCCGTGGGGGTGCTGCTGTTCGTCGAGATGAGGTTGATCCTATAATTTGAACAAATAAAAAAGAAAAATAAATATGACAAAATAAGAATAACAAATTATTTAATGTTATTATTAGTTGAATGCAGGCTTTCACAGCCGGTAATCAAAAAGTTGAGTGATTCCGGGCTTTGTGGCCGTGGTCCATCACTTATGTTCCTACCAGACGTTTCTCCCTCAGCTGCAGAGGGCATCTTCAGTGGCGAGTACACCTAGAAGTACTCGTCACTGAAGATGACCTCCGCAGCTGAGGGAGAAACATCTGGTAGGAACACGAGTGATGGACCACGGCCACAAAGCCCGGAATCACTTAACATTATGTTATTATTAATTTAACACTTCTCACTGAAGGACAAATAATAATAATAATAATAATAATAGGACAAATAATCATCATCCATGCAAGTATTAGGCAGTGTGGCCTGTTATGGTCTCAAAGAGGAATTTTCCATCCAGCGCTTTTTTGGACGTCCCAGCGATCTTCTGCCTTGGGGGCAGTAGCGAAGTATGGGATAATGATGTGCATTTCATCACCTCTCCTATCGAAATCTCATCCTCAACCTGCTCGTGGTGCAACCTGCTATTACAAATGAGGCTCTGAGGACCGAGTACTGGCGGTATAATCACATCACCTTAATGTAGAGGAAATGCTACATTAGTGGGAACCCCACAATAATACCCCTCTGGGCCAGCAAACCATTGGGCGAAAAAATTTACATTTGCTTTCAAGTCTCAAACCAAGCCTCAGATGAATTAGGACAAATAATAAATTATTTAATATTTCCAATGATAAAAATATTAAAAAAAAGAAAGAATAAAAATGAATGGATGGATGGTTTCCATGAAACATCAATTTCATGGTAAAATTAAATTAAACATTTTTCCTCATGCATAGGTCATCATTAAATGGCCAACAAAGACATTGCAATTCCATCAGGTTATTAAATATAAAACAAAATATTTATCAAGTACAGATTGAACAGAAGATATGGACCAGAAAATGCTAAAAATATAAAAAAGTATGATTATTATTTTGAAAAGAAAAATTAAATATAACATCAAAAAGTATGATGTTATATGCAAATTTATACACTCATAGTGAACAATAAACCATTTTTTGATGAGAACAATTTTTGCCTGAACCAGGAATTGAACCCAAGATATCTGCCTTTATGCACCAGATAACTGACCATTATGTTATCTGGGCTTCCCAACCCACACAGAAAAATTTCTCTCTCTTATATAACCCAATTTTCTCCGAAGTGTGAACATTCATTCACAATGTAATTGGGTCGCTTCTAATTCAAGATGACTTCATGATGGGATTATTAATACTGTTATTATAGCTGTAAAGCCATTATTATGATGTTATATGTAAATGTATACACTTATATTGAATGATAAATCATTTATATAAGAGGGGAAACAAATTCTGTTTGAGCTAGGAAGTGTGGATAGCATAATGGTCAAAGCACTGGTGCATTAGGCCAAATACACAATGAATGGCTTCTACATTAAGAAGACAGTCCACCGTTGTGGTCTCGAGGTAGCGTGCTGCCTTGTCACGCAGCAGGCCTGGGTTTGATCCCCAGTTGGGACAGTTTCCTGGATTAGGTTTATATCGGGGTTTTTCCTCACCTTAAGACAAATATCAGGAAACTTTAAGGCCCAAACGGTCCCCGAAAATCATATGGTCATCGCAATTATCATCATTCATATTCATTTTAGATTAAGCTTAGGATTAAGGACTCTCCTGGCACACCACTATCATCATCATCATCACCCAACATATCAGGGCAATATAACCCCGCCATACAGGTGCTCCAACCTCAGAAGTGGGTTACAATTATGCCAATGCCAGGCGAGAACACCAGAAATGTCCATAAAGGACAACCTGGGGTATTAAAAAAACATTAAGGGTCATATCTATGAACGCATTAGACCGTAAAAATCGTTCTCTGCTGAGAAAGTTGCATCCAAAGACGTTTTTGCATATTCAAAAGTCTGTTCATGCGATAATAATTGTCGAAATTCTTCCCTCTTACTTTTGAACCAATTAATATTCAGCTAAATCTAGAAGAACCAGTTACAAAATCTGAAACTCCCACACTTGTACTAAAAGCTCTAGCATTAGAAGTTGTGAATAAGAGATATCCACCAGAAGAATGGTTACATGTCTACACAGATGGATCTACTATTGATAACAACTCAGGATCAGGAATTACATGTGCATTATTTTCATTTTACCAACCAGCAGGATACCACACAACAAATTTTGATGCAGAAGTAACGGCTATTCATATTTCACTCCAACAATTACTATACAGAATAAATAAATTTCAAAATGCGGTCATACTCTCTGATTCTAAGGCAGCAATATATGCAATAAATTCACACAAAATGAAGTCAATACAAATTAAAGAGTGCTACAAAATGATTCAACAACTCCAAAAACTACAGAAAAGAATTCAATTGCAATGGATACCTGCACATTGTGAATTGCTGGAAATGACACTGCTGATTTTCTTGCCAAAAAAGGCTCCAATTTAATTCAGAATACTACTAAAAGCTTACCTTTCACATCCATAAAAAGAATAGTTAAAAACAAATATAAAATCAAACAAAACCAAGACCTATGTAATAAAGCCAAAGACAAAAAATGGAATATTTTAGTAAAGAAGCCAGATATTATTCCAGAATTTCCACGTAAAACTACAGTAGCAACATTTAGACTGCTTACAGAACATGACTATTTAGCCAAACATTTATATAAAATAGGAATCTACACGAATCCAAATTGTCCTCTATGCAATAAAGACGAAGAAATGAATGAAGAACACCTACAAACCTGTGAAGTATTACCTGTTGGATCCACAATAGAGAAATATTGGAGAGCAAGAACGCTAATGGCTTCGGTGCCAAGGCCCAGCATTTGAAAACAACAAATTCTTAAGCTACCTGGCGAGGTGAATTTGCAGAGAACGAATTGTGAGCAACCCGATAGGAACCGATGTACTTTGAAACCTTGCTACTTTATCCAAGATGTCGGACCTTGAAGACTTCAATCATGTTTTCGGTATATGCGGAGAAGAGGAATTTGATAGAGTCTACCACAGAATTCAACTGGAAGAACAGGAGAATCGGCGTAATATCGCATGATGCAGACGTCGTCATATACAGTTTTATTGTGGGATGCAAGCGTAAATGCATTCATCTAGCAGACGAAAATAACTGAAGTGGTTTTATCGCTGAGAATTCTGGGTAATTTCTTGCCAATATTATGAAAAAACTACTTTCATGCATGACCAGTCAGCAACTCGCTGATTCAAACTTTGCACGTGCTCACGAAAAACTCAACTCACCAGAGACTAATGTATTTGCATGCAGCCCTAAGAAGACATGAAGGGACTCCACATAACTATAGCATTATTTATTAAATTAATATTAAGAAGCTAAAGCCGTTACTATGATTAAAATAAATAAATTAATGTACACAACTAAATTATTGTAATCAATGGTAAAGAGAAAAATTTTTGCCTGAACCGGGAATCGAATACTGAACCTTCAGCTTTCCGTGCTGATGCTCTGACCACTGAGCTAATTCAGGCTACATTCACATCCAAGCAAAGTAACAGCTTTAGCTTCTTAATATTAATTTAATAATTTTCTTTCTAACATATCATTGTATTAATAATGAATGGAGAACATATTTTAATCGACTCACCTCATACATTTTCAAACTTCTTTGATACCGACGGTTTCAGACAATATCATGTCCTTCATCAGTCATGGCGTCCACTGATGAAATTCCGTGATTGTTGATTTCTTTAGTGACATCACCTCTTGTGCTGCCATCTTTCGTTGGGATTATAAACTTTGTAATTAAATTTTTATCCACCGGAATATCGAAATTCATAGATCGATATTTATTCTTCTGAATGAATATCATTTCCCAAATTGTCAATTCCAACGGTTTATCCAACTGTTTCAAAAGTTTCGCTTCTTTTTCAATTTTATGATGTTCTAGTAAACAATGTGCAGCAATTGCTGATTTTTCAATTTCACAATTTTTAATATTTCTAAAATGTTCTTTAGTGCGTGTTTCTAAATTCCTTTTGTTTTTCCTATGTATACTTTGCTACAATCATTACTTCCCGATATTAATTTAAATATATCATTGTATCTTTGACCTGTTGTTTTTGTATAATCTATCTCACATCAATATTATTTAGTTTGTATTTGTGTAATCATGAAAGTATACAGTTGACTTACCATTGTGCCCTGAATATCCTTGTGAAGTACGTTGCATGTGGCCAGACATTCGGCGTTGTTCTGAATGAGATGGGTGTCTTGGAGGTGGATGAGCCATTTTAGTAGGATGAAACAACTGAAATATTTAATAAGGTATGAATAATTTTGTTGAGTTATTTCTTGACTCACCTCATACTTCTGAACTCCCTTGCAGATCCAGATTTTTTCACTGTATTTGTGACATTCTCAATGTTGTATCACGTTCACAATTGATGGCCAATGGTCTCCTCTCCTGCAGACTGACCTCCGCGCCATCTGATGGCTGACCGACGAACTTCCAAATCAATCCCCTCTCCTTATCACCGGGTATTTCAAAATTCATAGTTATGTTTTTATATTTGTATATGTAAATTTTTTCTCAAATTGTGAGTTCCTTCGGTTTTTCTAATTGTTTAAGTAATTTTGTTTTGGTTTCTATTCTAGGTTTTCCTGACCAGGCATGTGCAGCTATTGCGGAAAAATGAAAAGATTGAAGACTGCAAAAAATCGGAAATTTATCAAATTAATTGTAAAGGTTGTGAAAAGATATACATAGGAAAAACAGAAAGGAATTTAAATACAAGATTAAAGGAACACCTCAGAAATGTTAAAAATGGAGAAACAGAAAAATCTGCAATAGCTACACATGCCTGGTCAGAAAAACATAGAAAAGAAACCAAAACAAAATTACTTAAACAATTAAAAAAACTGAAGGAACCCACAATTTGGGAAAAAATTTACATATGCAAGAATAAAAACATAATTAAATTATTGTAAATCAATGGTAAAGAGAAAAATTTTTGCCTGAACCGGGAATTGAACCCCGAACCTTTAGCTTTCTGTGCTAATGCTCAGACCACCGAGCTAATCCAGGCTTCATTCCCATCCAAGCAAGAATCCTTCCTTTACCTTTACTCTACTGGCCCCACATTGAAATGCAATGAATCATCATTCACAAATACACAATGAATGGCTTCTACCTGAAGAAGACATGAAGGGACTCCACACAGCTGTAGCATTATTTATTAAATTAATATTGAGAAGCTAAAGCTATTACTATGATAGAAATAAGTAAATTGATAAACACAATTAAATTATTGTAAATCAATGGTAAAGAGAAAAATTTTTGCCTGAACCGGGAATCGAACCCCGAACCTTTAGCTTTCCGTGCTAATGCTCAGACCACCGAGCTAATCCAGGCTTCATTCCCATCCAAGCAAGAATCCTTCCTTTACCTTTACTCTACTGGCCCCACATTCAATTGCAATGAATCATCATTCACAAATACATAATGAATGGCTTCTACCCGAACAAACTCGAATTCGAGAAGACGAACAAACTCGAATTCGAGAAGACGAACAAACTCGAATTCAAGAAGACGAACAAACTCGAATTCGAGAAGACAAACAAACTCGAATTCGAGAAGACAAACAAACTCGAATTCTAGAAAACGAACAAACTCGAATTCACTCGAATTTGAGAAGACGAACATACTCGAATTCGAGAAGACGAACAAACTCGAATTCGAGAAGACGAACAAACTCGAATTCGAGAAGACGAACAAACTCGAATTCGAGAAGACGAACAAACTCGAATTCGAGAAGACGAACAAACTCGAATTCTAGAAGACGAACAAACTCGAATTCGAGAAGACGAACAAACTCGAATTCGAGAAGACGAACAAACTCGAATTCGAGAAGACGAACAACTCGAATTCGAGAAGACGAACATACTCGAATTCGAGAAGACGAACAAACTCGAATTCGAGAAGACGAACAAACTCGAATTCGAGAAGACGAACAGACTCGAATTCGAGAAGACGAACAAACTCGAATTCGAGAAGACGAACAAACTCGAATTCGAGAAGACGAACAAACTCGAATTCGAGAAGACGAACAAACTCGAATTCGAGAAGACGAACAAACTCGAATTCGAGAAGACGAACAAACTCGAATTCTAGAAGACGAACAAACTCGAATTCGAGAAGACGAACAAACTCGAATTCGAGAAGACGAACAAACTCGAATTCGAGAAGACGAACAAACTCGAATTCGAGAAGACGAACAAACTCGAATTCGAGAAGACGAACAAACTCGAATTCGAGAAGACGAACAAACTCGAATTCGAGAAGACGACAAACTCGAATTCGAGAAGACGAACAAACTCGAATTCGAGAAGACGAACAAACTCGAATTCGAGAAGACGAACATACTCGAATTCGAGAAGACGAACAAGACTCGAATTCGAGAAGACGAACAAACTCGAATTCGAGAAGACGAACAAACTCGAATTCGAGAAGACGAACAAACTCGAATTCGAGAAGACGAACAAACTCGAATTCGATAAGACGAACAAACTCGAATTCGAGAAGACGAACAAACTCGAATTCGAGAAGACGAACATACTCGAATTCGAGAAGACGAACAAACTCGAATTCGAGAAGACGGACAAACTCGAATTCGAGAAGACGACAAACTCGAATTCGAGAAGACGAACAAACTCGAATTCGAGAAGACGAACAAACTCGAATTCGAGAAGACGAACAAACTCGAATTCGAGAAGACGAACAAGCTCGAATTCGAGAAGACGAACAAACTCGAATTCGAGAAGACGAACAAACTCGAATTCGAGAAGAAGAACAAACTCGATTTCGAGAAGACGAATAATCTCGATTTCGAGAAGACGAAAAAACTCGTATTCGAGAGAAGACGAACAAACTCGAATTCGAGAAGAAGAACAAACTCGATTTCGAGAAAGACGAACAATCTCGAATGCGAGAAGACGAACAAACTCGAATTCGAGAAGACGCACACACTCGAATTCGATAAGAAGAACAAACTCGAATTCGAGAAGACGAACAAACTCGAATGCGAGAAGACGCACACACTCGAATTCGAGAAGAAGAACAAACTCGAATTCGAGAAGACGAACAAACTCGAATGCGAGAAGACGCACACACTCGAATTCGAGAAGAAGAACAAACTCGAATTCGAGAAGAGACGAATAAACTCGAATTCGAGAAGACGAACAAAACTCGAATTGCGAGAAGACGCACAAACTCGAATTCGAGAAGACGAACAAACTCGAATTCGAGAAGACGAACAAACTCGAATTCGAGAAGACGGAACAAACTCGAATTCGAGAAGACGAACATACTCGAATTCGAGAAGAACAAACTCGAATTCGAGAAGAACAAACTCGAATTCGAGAAGATGAACATGCTCGAATTCCAGAAGGTAAATGATGATTCATTGCAATTGAATGTGGGGCCTGTAGAGTAAAGGTAAAGGAAGGATTCTTGCTTGGATGGGAATGAAGCCTGGATTAGCTCGGTGGTCTGAGCATTAGCACGGAAAGCTAAAGGTTCGGGGTTCAGGCAAAACATTTTTCTCTTTACCATTGATTTACAATAATTTAATTGTGTTTATTAATTTACTTATTTCTATCATAGTAATAGCTTTAGCTTCTCAATATTAATTTAATAAATAATGCTATAGCTGTGTGGAGTCCCTTCATGTCTTCTTCAGGTAGAAGCCATTCATTGTGTATTTGTGAATGATGATTCATTGAAATTGAATGTGGGGCCAGTAGAGTAAAGGTAAAGGAAGGATTCTTGCTTGGATGGGAATGAAGCCTGGATTAGCTCGGTGTTCTGAGCATTAGCATGGAAAGCTAAAGGTTCGGGGTTCAGGCAAAAATTTTTCTCTTTACCATTGATTTACAATAATTTAATTGTGTTTATTAATTTACTTATTTCTATCATAGTAATAGCTTTAGCTTCTCAATATTAATTTAATAATAAAAACATAACTGTGAATTTTGAAATACCCGGTGATGAGGAGAGGGGATTGATTTGGAAGTTCATCGGTCAGCCATCAGATGGTGCGGAGGTCAGTCTGCAGAGAGAGGAGGCCATTGGACGTCAGTTGTGAATGTAATACAGCACTGAGAATGTCACAAATGAAGTGAAGAAACTCGAGTCTGTGTGGGAGTTAAGAAGTATGAGGAGAGTTTTTTGACCAGTCTCTGATCATCAATTCTTATCAAATGTCCAAGCCAACCAATTCTGAGAGATCTTATATGGTTTACTATGTTCTGATTTTTGATTAATTTGTTTTGTTCGTTATTTGTTTTGATTCTCCAACAGTTATCAGTTCCTTTATTTGGTCCAAATATTCTTCTAAAAATTTTTCTTTCAAAAATTAGTAATTTCTTGTGGAATGCAGGCTTTCACGGCCGGTAATCTTGGTATTAAAAGATTCTGGGCTATGTGGCCATGGTCTATAACTGGCGTTTCTTCCAGACGTTTCTCCCTCAACTGCGGAGGGCATCTTCAGTGACGAGCACTTCCAGCTGTTGTTTCCCTGTCGTAGGCTTGACTGCGAATGAACGGCAGAAAGCTGGACGCTCCTATTTATACTAGTGCTGACATTGCATGAGTCGCAGCTGATTGGCTCGACATCATCATACTGGCTTCTGATTGGTTCGGAACTCTCTCCTTGTTATTGGTAGGTTTTGACTGTCTATTGTCTATTGAAGGAATAAAATATTGTCTATTGAAGGAATAAAACTAGCCAAAGCCTGGTATCACACATTAGACAATAGACAGTCAAAACCTACCAATAACAAGGAGAGAGTACCGAACCAATCAGAAGCCAGTATGATGAAGTCGAGCCAATCAGCTGCAACTCACGCGATGTCAGCACTAGTATAAGTAGGAGCGTCCAGCTTCCTGCCGTTCATTCGCAGTTGAGCCTACGACAAGGAAACAACAGCTGGAAGCGCTCGCCACTGAAGATGCCCTCCACAGTTGAGGGAGAAATGTCTGGAAGAAACGCCAGTTATAGACCATGGCCACATAGCCCGGAATCTTTTAATACTATTAGTAATTTCTGTTTTATTGTTTCTTTTAGGACCCAAGTTTCACAAGCATATGTAACTACTAGTCTAATGAGTGTTTTAATAAAATACTACAATCAAAACCTCTGATCCCTTCAGATGGCCATTTTGGAATCCTTGGGTTTGTTAGGTCCACTGAGAAAATAAATAATTAACTTATTACCAGATGTAACATTAATAAAGGATATTTGAAAGTGTGTAGTGTATACATATATATATATATATATTTTTTAAACATACAATTTAGTTTAATTAATGTGTGATGCTGGTATCCCTGGCTTGAATTATCTAATTTTTATAGTACAATATTTTTTTATAGTGAAGTGCATTCCATAACCTCTCCTATCCAAATCTCAACCTCTACCTGCTCGTGGTGCAACTGTTTTTACAAATGAGGCTATGAGGATCGAGTAATGGCAGTATAACCACATCATCAGAAATAGAGGAAATGCTATTTCAACATTTACACTGGCATGCCACGGCATAGAAATGGTCCACAAATGGTGATTGTGAGAATGGTCGGTGGATTAAAAAAAAATAATCTTCTCCTGGCAAGGTCCAATGGACCCATTAGCTAACAGCATGTGTGGCCCTCTACTCATACTGGGGGTTTATGTGAGTGGGTGATGTAACCACCATTACAAATAAAAAATTGATGCTCACTTAAAAAAGGTTACATTTATGCTGAACTAATGGCAAATCCTTCAGATAAGTTTTCCGAAGGTAAAACAGCCTTCTTTTCGGATCTCTGGGTGGGGACATCTGCAGGACGTCATATACAGAACATCCTTAAAATTCTCCAATGGAACGCAGGAAGACTTACACAGAGTAAAAAAACCGAACTACAAACAATTGTAGAGGAAAATGGGATAGATGTATTTATCATACAAGAAGCTAATGTATCAAGATATCAACTAAAATATTTTCAATTTCTTGGATTCAACAACAACAACAACAACAACAACATATTGTTTATTAATAAAAACTTTCGGGACTAATGTTACTCTGAGGGAATTCATTGTTTATACAGGGTGTAACATAACACAACGGCAAAATTTCAGGAATGAGTTCCTCATATGGAGAGAATAAAAAAAGTGTAATTCAACATGGGTCTGGAAATTGATAATTACAGAGTTATTAAAACTTTTATGAAGTTAGTACATGGCGACAAAAATGCAAGGGACTTGTTGGAGCGCTCTGTTCTGTCAGATGAAATGTTCAAACTGACCTCCTTGTGTCTCAATACAGGCATATTCTTCATTTGTATACATCACAGCAGCCTACAATCAACAGAAAACAGACTGTCAATAACTACTGTAAACCTTAATAACCTAACATTCATAAAAGTTTGAATAACTCTGTAATTATCAATTTCCGGACCCATGTTGTAATACACTTTTTTTGTTCTCTCCATATGAGGAACTCATTCCTGACAGCAGCCTAAATCAACAGAAAACAGACTATCAATAACTACTGTAAACCTTAATAACCTCATCATCATCATCCTGCCAGGTATTAGTCCTAGAAGAACTGTTACGGCCTGAGAAAGCGGTTTTCATGTCATCTTTTCATAGGTCGACCAAGTGACCGTTTCCCATTTGGACAGTAGTTCATTATTGCCTTGGGGATCCTGGATCTAGCCATTCTTGAGACATGTTCCTTCCAGTTTAGCTGATATCTGGAGATGTAGTCCAGTATTGGTGACACATTAAGTTCTTGAAGGATTTCTACATTTTTCTTTTGTTCCCATTTGGTGTAGCCAGCTGTTCGGCGCATAAATTTCATCTCACAAGCTGTTAGTCTGCTTTCATCTCTCGACCTTATAGTCCACACTTCACTCCCATAACATAGGACTGGTCGAGCCATTATTTGATAAAGACGAGTACGAGTTAATTTTTGCACTAATGAAGGTTTTAAAACTCTATTCATGATTCCTATTGATTTGTTGAATTTCACAATTTTCTCTGGTAAATCCAAATTTTCAACAAAAGAGAGTTTATATCCTAAATAAGTAAACTCATTAACTCTCTCTAAAATGTTGTTATTTAAACAAATTTTGCCCCCTCAGGGGTCCTCATCTAGGGGATATGTGGATGGCGACCACAAGGTGCCCAAGCTGAGCAAAACATTTTCTTCCACTTACTTGTGTTTTGCACTCTTTTAACTTTACTATCTAACCTCTCTTGGTTAACTCTTGTTTTTTCGACCCCGACGCTATTAGGGCATCCGAGGGCTAGGGAGTCTTTCCTTTCTTCCATTTCTTCTTTCCATTATTTTCTTTTCTTCTCCAGAAAAGCCTGACCAGAGGCTATAAGATGGCAGGCCCAGCACTGGTCTTGCCTTCCTTTGGCCAGCAACCAATCGAAGGGACTATTATTATGCTTTCAAGTCTTATACGAGAATTTTCCGGAAGAAGCTGGAGGGAAAATTTTCTATAGGATCGTAACAGGCCTTGGCCTAATACTTGGAAGGAAGAAGAAGAGAAGAAACAAATTTTGCTTGGTATTGGGCATTTTCCACAGTCATTCATAAAAGTTTGAATAACTCTGTAATTATCAATTTCCGGACCCATGTTGTAATACACTTTTTTTATTCTCTCCATATGAGGAACTCATTCCTGAAATTTTGGCATTGAGTTACGTTACACCCTGTATACAGATTCTAGATATTGGTATATCAGTATTTTACCCTTTGTTGACTGCCTTGAAGTTGTTGTGGGCTTGCTAAACTTTGGTCTGCAGTCTCTACAGTTGTTGGAAGATCTAATAATCTCTGGATCTGAATTCCATCTCCAGGACCCATGTGACTAATGTGATTGAAATTTGTTGGTGCAGATATCATTTTAGATCTTCGATCAGTTCTGAAATTAAAATAAAATTATTCTGTAAGTGTGTGTATAATTTTATCATGTAGCAACAGTTGTCAATAAACATAGTTTTTCCTCATGCATTTGGAAAATAACATTATTTAACAATTTTCATGTCAGATGATAAATAGAAGCCCTGCCAGTTTTTATTGCAGGAGCTTTAGTCTTATCTTAATTTTTTCTGCCAATGCTTGGAGCCTATAATTGCTGAGAAATTCATGGTGATATAAGCATATACCTTGCTATACATTTTGTAAAACTTTTTTTTTTTTTGCAAATGCCCCAGGTTGCCTTTCAACATTCCCGGTTTCTCTCCTGGCATGGCGTACTTGTAACCCACTTCTGAGGTTGGGGCGCCTGGAAGGCGGGGTTATGTTGCCTGTTAATATGATGGGTGATGATGATGATGATAGTGGTGTGCCAGGAGAGTCCCTACTCCTAATCTTAATCTAAGATGAATATGAATGATGATGATTGCGATGGCCATATGATTTTGGGGACTGTTTGGACCTTAAAGTTTTCCTGACATTTGTCTTACAGGTGAGGAAAAACCCCGATAAAACCTCACCCAGAAAAACTGTCCCGACCAGGGATCGAACGCGAGCCCGCTGCATGACAAGGCAGCAGACTACCTCGAGACCACAGCGGTGGACCATTTTGTAAAACTTGATATATTTATTAAATGCATTTTGTTAAATATTTGTCAAATTTGGAAAACAAGTAAAATTACTGCAAATATTTATGAATAGATGCTTAAGAAAAGTACTAAAAATAATACAGTAGTATCAAATAAAGTGCTACGGAAAAGAAAGAGATCAAACAGAAATTAAATTAGATATAAAAAGATAAAAAAGGAACTCAACAGGACATACATTATGAAAAGATAAAACTTGTCCCGACCGAGACTTCAACTCAAACCCATTGCATGACAAGGCAGTATGATACCTTGAGACCACAATGGGCCATCTAGTAGGGCAAAAGCTGCCAAGTAAAACAGGTCCAAATCAACAGCACGATTCATCCTGCATAAGTAGAAGGTTGATAGACATTGTGACAATTGTACTGTGCAATCGCTAAGTCTGACCGACAGAACACTAAAATGTAAAACTGGTAAAAACAGGGCACAACCAATGGCTACTATCAAACAGGAGTATCTGTTTCATTGGAAAAAAAATTTTATTTGAAAAGAAAAATATACGCCTAGACTGGGGTTTGAACCCAGGACCTTTGATTCTCTATGTCAAGGCTCTATCCAAGTGAGCTACCTAGGCCTCCAATCTAAACACGTATTTTTCTCTTCTACATAGTTAATTCCCTAACCCCAAATGCTACGAGCCATTGCTACGATTTTTGCAAATGCTGTCTCCTTTGTTAAGAAGACCTTTTATTGGGAATTTAAACATTACTTATAAAGCCAGTAGTAACGGGTCGTAGCATTTGGAGTTAGGGAATTAACTATGCAGAAGAGAAAAATATGCGTTTAGATTGGAGGCCTAGGTAGCTCACTTGGATAGAGCATTGACATAGAGAATCAAAAGTCCTGGGTTCAAACCCCAGTCCAGGAGTATATTTTTCTTTTCAAATATAAATTGTCCATCATTAAGAAGTTTAAAAACGAATAATATGAACGTTAAAAGAGGCTCACCAACTTGGTTATTCTGGAAGAGAACTGTCATATGAACTGAATGTTATGAGGATGAATTTTCTACCAGGAAATTTAATGGTGGTGGACTGAAGGTATGAAGGTGCTTCTCTTATGAAATGCAACCACTGATTGTTGTTTATAGCACAATGAACTTACAGGCATACTGTACAATTCTGAAAAATGAAATGATCCCACAATGGGGTGTTTTTATGAAATCGACTCTTGTTACTTCCAGGATAACAATGCTAGGTGCCATGTTTCACAGGATACTATGCAATGGTATGCAGACAATGTTCACCGACTGGAGTGACCTGCACAGAGTCCTGACCTCAATCTCACAGAACATCTTTAATTGGACTGGCGATCAAATTCCCTTGTCTAAAAGACTGAGATTTTGCAAGAGGAATGATGATGAATTTCAATAGACGTCCTGCACAAACTAATGGAGAGCCTGCAGCAACACCGTTTGTTTTGATCTAGTTCTAAAAATATATAGGCCTATTTCTAGTTCAGTTCCTGTCTCCTGTTTACTATTAACATTTGATGAAGAATGGAACAAATGACAGGGTGGTTGATGTTTTATCAACAAGAGGTGGTTCCATAAGGTTGCAAAGAGACAAAAAGATCTATAGAAAGATATTAAATAGTCCTAATTATTTTTTGGTAGATGTATATTAATAAACCATGAAAGTGTATGGAAGTTGTGGTTGCACTATCTTCTACACAACTTTATCCTTATAAAAAATTTCTGATACTAATTTTAAAATTTAAATCAAAATTTTTATAGCTCATCTTCTAATTATACTGGTTTTAAAGATGTTGTTTTCAAATGCTGGGCCATGGCAGCGAAGCCATTAGCATTCTTGCTTTCCAATATTTCTCTATGGATCCAACAGGTAATACTTCACAGGTTTGTAGATGTTCTTCATTCATTTCTTCATCTTTGTTGCATAGAGGACAATTTGGATTTGTGTAGATTCCTATTTTATATAAATGTTTAGCCAAATAGTCATGTTCTGTAAGCAGTCTAAATGTTGCTACTGTAGTTTTATGTGGAATTTCTGGAATAATATCAGGCTTCTTTACTAAAATATTCCATTTTTTGTCTTTGGCTCTTTTACATAGGTATTGGTTTTGTTTGATTTTATATTTTTGTTTTTAATTATTCTTTTTATGGATGCAAAAGGTAAGCTTTTAGTAGTATTCTGAATTAAATTGGAGCCTTTTTTGGCAAGAAAATCAGCAGTGTCATTTCCAGCAATTCCACAATGTACAGGTATCCATTGAAATTTAATTCTTTTCTGTAGTTTTTGGAGTTGTTGAAGCATTTTGTAACACTCTTTAATTTGTATTGACTTCATTTTGTGCAAATTTATTGCATATATTGCTGCCTTAGAATCAGAGAGTATGACAGCATTTTGAAATTTATTTATTCTGTATAGTAATTGTTGGAGTGAAATATGAATAGTCGTTACTTCCTCATCAAAATTTGTTGTGTGGTATCCTGCTGGTTGATAAAATGAAAATGATGCACATGTAATTCCTGATCCTGAGTTGTTATCAATAGTAGATCCATCTGTGTAGAGACATGTAACCATTCTACTGGTGGATATCTCTTATTCACAGCTTCTAACGCTAGATCTTTTAGTACAGGTGTGGGAGTTTCAGATTTTAAAGATTAGGCAGCTTCATCTTCAGTAATTTCTTGTCAACTCATATCCAGTCTTTTTATTTATATATTAAATTTGGGAAGTTCATAATAAGTTTCAAAAAAATTTCAGAAAATTTAATATAACATTAGCCCCAATTAACAAATTCAGCCTGGGTAATCTTCTGTTAACTAATAATAAATGTAATACCCCAGACAACAAAAAATCTGGAATTTATCAAATTGATTGCAGAGATTGCAACAGGATATATATAGGAAAAACAAAAAGGAACTTGGAAACTCGTAAAAAAGAGCACTTCAGAAACATAAAGAATGGAGAAATTGAAAAATTAGCTATAGCAGCACATAGTTATTAAAGCATCATAGGATTGAAAAAGAAGCAAAACTTTTAAAACATCTATCTAAACCTTTGGATTTAACAGTTTGGGAAAAAATATATATTCAAAAAAACCATACTAGAACTATGAACTTTGAGATTCCGGACGAACCGAGCTTGATTACAAAGTTCTTCAAAAATACAACAGATAGCAGTTTAGAAAATGATTCATTCAAAATAACACCAGATGGCAGTTTGAAAAGTAATTCCTTCAAAAGAACAGCAGATGGCAGTCTAGAGAATTACCAGCAAAAGGGAAAAAATTGACAGTCGTGAAAACAGCTGATGATGACGACAACGTGTCGTTGATACTGCAGTGCTGTGTTAAAAAAACATAGAAGTATGAGGTAAGAAGAAATCACGATTCATTTAATTATTATCATATCCAGTCTTCTTTGAGTCGACGAGAAATTACTGCTGAAGATGAAGCTGCCTAAGCTTTGAAACCCGTATAATTAGAAGACTGGATATCAGGTGAGGTATAAAACATTTTAATTTAATTTAATTATTTTTAGTCTGATCATCTTACCTCAATATTAATGTTGATTTGTTCTTGAACATGTTTTGATTATATCATAACCATCATCAGCATCTTGCCCAGACTGGTTAGATTTAGGTTGCACACCCTGGATGGCGATATCAGCTCTATCCTGTGGTTGGCCAAAGAACCTCCAAACAAGGTCACGCTCCGTCGGTATTTCAAAATTGATAACTCTGTTTTTGTTCTTCTGAATATAGATTTTTTCCCCCAATTTCAAAATTCATAACTCTGTTTTTGTTCTTCTGAATATAGATTTTTTTCCCCTTTCAAAATTCATAACTCTGTTTTTGTTCTTCTGAATATAGATTTTTTACCGATGGAGCATGACCTTGTTTGGAGGTTCTTTGGCCAACCACAGGATGGAGCTGACATCGACATCCAGGGTGTGCAACATAAATCTAACCAGCCTGGGCAAGATGCTGATGATGGTTATGATATTATCGAAACATGTTCAAGAACAAATCAGCATTAATATTAAGGTAAGATAATCAGATTAAAAATAATTTAATTAAAATAACCTCAAAATATCACTTCCTAAAATGAAATATTTTAATTTAAATCTTAAATTAAACCTCATAGTGATTTTTCCCTATAAAAGTTCAACTAATTTTAAAGCCTATAGAAAATCTGGACATGGATGAGTGAAAAAATATTCCCTTCCGCTGTTTCATGATTGATCCAGGTGTCTATTCTGTATTCAAATGCCTTGCTGCCTGACCTTACAAACTTGTTTGATATAGAGAAGTATAATAAATTAATGAGTCATTTTAACATCTTACCTCATATTTCATGTTTTATCAAACATGGTAACTATAGTTTTCAAATGATCTTGTCATTCATTTTCAACCGCCATTATGACTAATCCCATTTCCCAATTTTAACTTTGAATAGAGAAGTATAACTTACGCTCTGGCTGCTCTATGACCTTCCCTGATTGAAAACCTCCGCCGAGGTCGAGGCATTGGACGTCCAGATCCATCACACTGTGTCACATTAATTAATTCACCTGCAATAAATTGAACAGAATTATTTATTTTCTATTCTTTTCTCCTTCCTTTTAAAAATATTTTAAGAAATAATAGGTAAATGCCAGATAAATTGAAAGATACTACACAACAGCACACCTAAAAATACAGTCACAATTTTATAGCTTACAGATGCTTATCTTATAATAAGATTATGCAATTTGTTCTAAAAATAAAGTAGTAAAGATATAATGAGAGACTTAAGCATTTACTTACGTTGGTGGATATTGCTAAGGTAGATGATATGTGGCATATCATTTATAACACACATACTAAGTGTCCCTGTGCTATTTAAAGGCTTTGCTCTCTTTACATTTATTGTCTGAACCCATTCGCCCGTGGCACAGTTAAACACATCCACATGTGTCTCACTGTAGACTAGAAATGACCATCACAGAAACCTGCAACAAAATATTCATTTTAAATTTGAATTAAGAAATGGATCATATTTGAAGAGAAAAATTATACGATCTGAGAGTATAATTTTTCTCTTCAAATACGATTTATCCATCATTGAGATGTATGAAATTAATAATAAAAACATTGAAAAAAGCCGTACCGGCATTTATAATGTAATGTATACTTCCCAAATATGTTTTCTTAATAAAGGAGTCGCCATTTGCAAAGATAGAAGCAAAGGCTTCATAGCATTTGGTGGGCCGGGAATTACAACGTATATAGAGAACAATTTGCATTTAGATCGGTACTTGCTCAGGTAGCTCAGGTGGTAGAGCACTTGGTCTAGAGAACCAAGGGTCCCGGGTTTGAGTCCCAGTCTGAGCATATAATTTTTCTCTTCAAATATGATTTATCCATCATTGAGATGTATGAAATTAATAATAAAAACATCGTAAGAAATGGATGGTTAGAACAACTGGGTCAAATTCAGAATGTCATGTTTGGAGAAATAAGATATTAAAATTTTGATGTTATATTTAAATTAACACTTTCTAGACTTGGACAGAGTTTTATTTTAGAAAGAAAAATTAATATTCTGGTGTTCGAGCATTAATTTTTCTTTCTAAAATAAAGCATATTAAAAGTTATTAATTCAAAATCATTCTAGGGAGTATTCCAAAACTCTGTTTACAATTACATTATTTTAGATTTAATCTTAAACAATGATTATGGTGAAATGTAGTTTCAATTATTTTAACATCAGTTCTTTTTTATGAAATAGGGCTAGTACAGTTTTTGGATTCGGTCTACTTGTGTTCTTAACCATCGATCACATATGGTCAGCATGTCGAGTCCCCAGTTGTTACAGCTTATTGAACTTTAAAAGTTCCCGGGGAAAAGACCTGATTTTGAGGTTTTTCCATCTACAAACAGAGGGAGCGAAAGGCAGCTTTTCAAGATGACAGAACAGTCACGAAAATACTGAAGATGGAATTGAAGTGTAAAGTTCAGAAAATAGTTTTAAAAAAAGAAGAAAAATATGAGGTGAGTGATACAATTTTACCTAAATAAAAAAAAGTCTTAATTTTTCACAGCCTATAATAGTAGAACTAATTTTGAACTGTCTTAAAAAGTCTGTAAGTTATGGTTGGGTACTAAAATACTAAAAATACTGAGTTTATTCTCTGTAATTGTATAGCAGATATTACATTATGCAGGCTGTTGTAGAATATTTGTTAATTTTAATTTTTAAAATAAATTCTCCATGACATGACAGGTCTTAAAGAGTGCCCTTGGCATACCAGCCATTTGCTGCCTTACATGTAGAAGTACATGTTAATCACAGAAGTGGACAATCATTTAGCCAGTATAGGGGTGACATGTGGTCAGCATATTGGGTCCCTCCTCCAGCCGCTATAGCTACTTTTCTCAACCTGGGGCTGATACTTATTGTCTTGTTAGCCCATGGTTTCCCTTAACAGAGATTTAGGTGCTCTCCCCCTACAGGGAAGAATTTGAACCATACTAATTTAGTTACACTTGTTTTCTTATAATGTCATTTGAGTGGTCCGTGGTCAGCGTTCCGCCTCATACTGACATCTAGGAAACCAAGGTAGTACTAGGACGGGAAAATTCAGTAAATTTTGCTTGGAGGCCTTTTCATACAGGCTTAAGGATCTTTTACAAGCCTGAAGATCTTCAGACTCAGGACTCACGGCTTAAAGTCCATCCTAAAAAAATCCATCGACCCCAGTCGGGTTTGAACCAGTGACCCTTGGGACCAGAGGCAAGGAGCATAACCACTAGCCCACCGCAGCTGATGATACTTATTGTAGCTATACAAATTCTTTGATGCTGGATAGGCACCAATCCACATTGGACTGAAATTCTACGAGAAAATTTCTTCTCCAATGGGGACTTGAACCAGTGTAAGTCCCTTAGCTCTGCACCATGGTGTATTGCCTTAAACAACTCGGCTACGGTGTGGGACTAAAGTAAATTCTACAAATATTAATTCTATAATTTTATTGTGCAGGGAGCACTTTTCCCCTGATTGTATCTAAATTTGTGGTATATCACAATGTGTTAAATTGGGCTTGTACTATATTAAAATAGCACAAGCCAGAATACAAGCTGCTGAAATGAGATTCCTCAGACTAATAGCAGGATATCAAAGAACAGACAAAAACATAACATAGAAATAAGACAACAACTAAAAGTAGAGGAATTAAACACAACAATAGAGAAATACAGAACAAACTGGAAAGAACATTGGCAAGGATGACTGAGAATAGAATACCAAAAACTATTCATCACGAGGAAGAAGAAGTTTGGGAAGATCAAGGAAAAGATGGAAAGAGCAGCAATTTGGAGCCGGAACAGGCTAGTAAATAAGCCTAAACCGTGAAGAAGAAGAAGACTATATTAACACATTCAGTACCATAAACCAGTTAAGGCGTTTAAAGAGACTATTGTGTATGCGGCCGTTGGTCAGTTAACTCGTTTTAGAGCGGGCGCAAACAAATAGCATTATTAAATTTGAAGAGAAAAATTCTCGCCTAGACCGGGACTCGAACCCGGGACCCTTGGCTTTCCGGGCCAAGTGCTCTACCAACTGAGCTACCGAGGCGAGTTACGATCTAGACGCAAATTTTTCTCTTATATACGTTGTAATTCCCTATCGCCAAATGCTTTTGAAACCATTGTTTCTATCTTTGCAAATGGCGGCTTCTTAGTTAAGAAGACATTTATTGGAAATTTAACATTACTTTAAAAGCCAGTAAGGCCTCTAATGATGTTTTTATTATTAATTTAACATTTCTCAATGAAAGATAAATTAAATTTGAAGAGAAAAATTCTCGCCTAGACCGGGACTCGAACCCGGGACCCTTGGCTTTCCGGGCCAAGTGCTCTACCAACTGAGCTACCGAGGCGAGTTACGATCTAGACGCAAATTTTTCTCTTATATACGTTGTAATTCCCTATCGCCAAATGCTTTTGAAACCATTGTTTCTATCTTTGCAAATGGCGGCTTCTTAGTTAAGAAGACATTTATTGGAAATTTAACATTACTTTAAAAGCCAGTAAGGCCTCTAATGATGTTTTTATTATTAATTTAACATTTCTCAATGAAAGATAAATTAAATTTGAAGAGAAAAATTCTCGCCTAGACCGGGACTCGAACCCGGGACCCTTGGCTTTCCGGGCCAAGTGCTCTACCAACTGAGCTACCGAGGCGAGTTACGATCTAGACGCAAATTTTTCTCTTATATACGTTGTAATTCCCTATCGCCAAATGCTTTTGAAACCATTGTTTCTATCTTTGCAAATGGCGGCTTCTTAGTTAAGAAGACATTTATTGGAAATTTAACATTACTTTAAAAGCCAGTAAGGCCTCTAATGATGTTTTTATTATTAATTTAACATTTCTCAATGAAAGATAAATTAAATTTGAAGAGAAAAATTCTCGCCTAGACCGGGACTCGAACCCGGGACCCTTGGCTTTCCGGGCCAAGTGCTCTACCAACTGAGCTACCGAGGCGAGTTACGATCTAGACGCAAATTTTTCTCTTATATACGTTGTAATTCCCTATCGCCAAATGCTTTTGAAACCATTGTTTCTATCTTTGCAAATGGCGGCTTCTTAGTTAAGAAGACATTTATTGGAAATTTAACATTACTTTAAAAGCCAGTAAGGCCTCTAATGATGTTTTTATTATTAATTTAACATTTCTCAATGAAAGATAAATTAAATTTGAAGAGAAAAATTCTCGCCTAGACCGGGACTCGAACCCGGGACCCTTGGCTTTCCGGGCCAAGTGCTCTACCAACTGAGCTACCGAGGCGAGTTACGATCTAGACGCAAATTTTTCTCTTATATACGTTGTAATTCCCTATCGCCAAATGCTTTTGAAACCATTGTTTCTATCTTTGCAAATGGCGGCTTCTTAGTTAAGAAGAACATTTATTGGAAATTTAACATTACTTTAAAAGCCAGTAAGGCCTCTAATGATGTTTTTATTATTAATTTAACATTTCTCAATGAAAGATAAATTAAATTTGAAGAGAAAAATTCTCGCCTAGACCGGGACTCGAACCCGGGACCCTTGGCTTTCCGGGCCAAGTGCTCTACCAACTGAGCTACCGAGGCGAGTTACGATCTAGACGCAAATTTTTCTCTTATATACGTTGTAATTCCCTATCGCCAAATGCTTTTGAAACCATTGTTTCTATCTTTGCAAATGGCGGCTTCTTAGTTAAGAAGACATTTATTGGAAATTTAACATTACTTTAAAAGCCAGTAAGGCCTCTAATGATGTTTTTATTATTAATTTAACATTTCTCAATGAAAGATAAATTAAATTTGAAGAGAAAAATTCTCGCCTAGACCGGGACTCGAACCCGGGACCCTTGGCTTTCCGGGCCAAGTGCTCTACCAACTGAGCTACCGAGGCGAGTTACGATCTAGACGCAAATTTTTCTCTTATATACGTTGTAATTCCCTATCGCCAAATGCTTTTGAAACCATTGTTTCTATCTTTGCAAATGGCGGCTTCTTAGTTAAGAAGACATTTATTGGAAATTTAACATTACTTTAAAAGCCAGTAAGGCCTCTAATGATGTTTTTATTATTAATTTAACATTTCTCAATGAAAGATAAATTAAATTTGAAGAGAAAAATTCTCTTCAAATTTAATTTATCTTTCATTGAGAAATGTTAAATTAATAATAAAAACATCATTAGAGGCCTTACTGGCTTTTAAAGTAATGTTAAATTTCCAATAAATGTCTTCTTAACTAAGAAGCCGCCATTTGCAAAGATAGAAACAATGGTTTCAAAAGCATTTGGCGATAGGGAATTACAACGTATATAAGAGAAAAATTTGCGTCTAGATCGTAACTCGCCTCGGTAGCTCAGTTGGTAGAGCACTTGGCCCGGAAAGCCAAGGGTCCCGGGTTCGAGTCCCGGTCTAGGCGAGAATTTTTCTCTTCAAATTTAATTTATCTTTCATTGAGAAATGTTAAATTAATAATAAAAACATCATTAGAGGCCTTACTGGCTTTTAAAGTAATGTTAAATTTCCAATAAATGTCTTCTTAACTAAGAAGCCGCCATTTGCAAAGATAGAAACAATGGTTTCAAAAGCATTTGGCGATAGGGAATTACAACGTATATAAGAGAAAAATTTGCGTCTAGATCGTAACTCGCCTCGGTAGCTCAGTTGGTAGAGCACTTGGCCCGGAAAGCCAAGGGTCCCGGGTTCGAGTCCCGGTCTAGGCGAGAATTTTTCTCTTCAAATTTAATTTATCTTTCATTGAGAAATGTTAAATTAATAATAAAAACATAAATAGCATTATATTTGGCGCCTAAATATTGTGTTGGCTTAGTATGTCTTGGAGATCATAGATGGCATGTAAATGTACATTCTCTCTTTTTTTCTCTTCAAATATAGTACATTTTCTATTCCCGTTTGACACGTTTAACCTTGGTGAATCCCCTTTTATTTTTAGAACAAACAACACATGGAATTCGTCCACCCAAACTTGACTCCAGGCTCCAATCATGTTGTATATGTTTCTCGTTATCGCGCTGTTTTTTGTGCGTGAGTGAAACGATGGCGAATGAAATATATCTCACTGAAGAAGAATTAGGAGATTCACAAAGTGAAAGTGAAGATGAACTTCCACTTCCTGAAATTGATACGCTGATACCATGTGATGTCAATCACCCAAGTTATTTCACCATCAAATCCTACTAGGATATATCCTTTAGGTATGTACAAAATTTGAATTTTCTAGGACTAATAGTTTGTCAATAATGATCCATTTTCTGAAGTGCCACGAAAATGGTAGCTGGGGTATTTAAATGGCTGGCCTGTGGGTTTAAATGCCCTGCTCAGTGCCTGGTACTGAATGTCTTAAGATCTGTTGTTCTAATCTTGATCAAGATATAACTTTTTTCTTATATTTATATTACAATTGATTAAATTTGTGTTATCTTATTAATCACTATATTTTAATTCTATGTAAAAATAAATAAATAAAAAATATTCTTTTACTTACTGACTGCCTGGGGAATTGCAGGATACATAATTTCACGATCGCGTGATTTTCGGCCCTGTCCATCGACATATACACCTAGTGTTTGAAACACCAATAAAAATTCCCCTCTTGGCAATTCTATTGCACGCATAGCATCTACTGCACTATATGCAAGAAAACCCAATAGCTGATTATCAGGATGCACCAATGCTGAAAAAAAAAAATGCAAGCAACTTTAAAGCCTAATACATTTTGTCACAGTGTAGTTTTATCATATGTAATGTCACGAGTGATTTCCAATTTATCCAGAGGATTTGGAATTCAAGAGTGGAATTTGTTAGGACTATTTAACAAATAATATTAAGCTAATAAGTGAGTTTGTATTTTTTTAACATTCTTACCTCATATGATTGTTTATCCGGACATATGTTTCAGGGCTGTTGCCCCGTCGTCAGCGTTGCACAAACTGTTTTTTTCTTTTCCTCAAAACAGTTTGTGCAATTAAGTTATGTAGATAGGATAGTTTGTGCAATGCTGACGATGGGGCAACAGACCTGAAACATATGTCCGGATAAACAATCATATGAGGTAAGAATGTTAAAAAATACAAATTCATATATCAAATTTGGGAATTTTTAACATTATGATGTTAAAAATACAAATTCACGTATTAAATTAAACCTCGTAATGTTACTTCCCTCACGCAGGGCTGACAACCCGGCTGACATAAAGTGCCGATTGTCTAGAAAAAGTGGGAGCCTTAACCTCCTACTACCCCAAGGGCCTCCTGAGGCCTGTTGTGGGATTTAAAAAAAAAAAATGTTACTTCCTAATGATTTAAAAATATTAAGCTGTTTACTAAAAAATCATTATTTAAATATAGTTACCGGTATTTTAAAATATTTATATATTTAATGTAAATGGCAATGTTTGAAAACAAATCAGAAATGTGAGGTTATATTTAATCACTGCAATTTGATCATATTATTTATTGCCAAATAGGATCGCAATATTGTAAGAATGCACCCTAATGGAGAAATAATGAAACACATCAAACTGTATATTATAACCAACATTATAGTTATTAATTAATTTTTTTAGTAAAAAAACTCAGTAAAATCAAGGAATCTGTTCATTAGTTGCTATATACAATGTATTTGTTGACAGTCAGTCAATACAAAATATTGCTCTGACCTGTTCAGAATATTAAAAAGGAGGAGCTTTCTTTATCACAAAAGCAGGAGCTGATAAAGATAAATCGATAAAGAGCGAGGTGAAACACGACTGTCATTGGTTGTAAAACAAAATTCATTGAAACGTGATTGGTCATTAACTATCATTTGGGGCATGAGTTAAATAGTCACTGCTAATTCCTTTCTTTTCAAATGTTCTGGTAAATGAAAACTGTTCCTACAATACCAATTTTGTTAAAAAAAAAACAGACATATCAATGAATTAAGTTATGTAGATAGGAAATAACACTATGAGGTTTTTTTAATATTGTTTAATTTTTATTTCACTCACTTCATGAAGTATGAGGTGAGTGAAATAAAAAATAAACAATATCAGTGAATTATATTATTTTACCTCAATATTAATGTTGATTTGTTCTTGAACATGTTTCAAAACAATTCTGTTTTATCTTCAGCTTTCCCAAAATAATATAATTAAAATAACCTCAAAATATAACTTCCTAAAATTAAATATTAATATCAGTGAATCTTGTAATCTGAATATAAATAAAATAATAAATCCTTTCAGTTCCAAAGAGTAATTAATAGTGAGTGGAGAACATATTTTAATCGACTCACCTCATACATTTTCAAACTTCTTTGATACTGACGGTTTCAGACAATATCAAAGAAGTTTGAAAATGTATGAGGTGAGTCGATTAAAATATGTTCTCCACTCACTATTAATGATATAACCTCATAATGTTTACTTCCCAATATTAATTTAAATATATCCAACGAGTAATGTTGACTAAAATGGCTGGTATTATAGGCTGTCAGATAATCATATGGTTAAAAATTGAATCAGAAATGTACATACACTTCATCTAATATTTCATTCTAAATTAAATCTGAATTAGTTATCTAGCACATGATGTTTTTATTATTAATTTAACATTTCTCAATGAAAGATAAATTAAATTTGAAGAGAAAAATTTTCGCCTAGACCGGGACTCGAACCCGGGACCCTTGGCTTTCCGGGCCAAGTGCTCTACCAACTGAGCTACCGAGGCGAGTTACGATCTAGACGCAAATTTTTCTCTTATATACGTTGTAATTCCCTATCGCCAAATGCTTTTGAAACCATTGTTTCTATCTTTGCAAATGGCGGCTTCTTAGTTAAGAAGACATTTATTGGAAATTTAACATTACTTTAAAAGCCAGTAAGGCCTCTAATGATGTTTTTATTATTAATTTAACATTTCTCAATGAAAGATAAATTAAATTTGAAGAGAAAAATTTTCGCCTAGACCGGGACTCGAACCCGGGACCCTTGGCTTTCCGGGCCAAGTGCTCTACCAACTGAGCTACCGAGGCGAGTTACGATCTAGACGCAAATTTTTCTCTTATATACGTTGTAATTCCCTATCGCCAAATGCTTTTGAAACCATTGTTTCTATCTTTGCAAATGGCGGCTTCTTAGTTAAGAAGACATTTATTGGAAATTTAACATTACTTTAAAAGCCAGTAAGGCCTCTAATGATGTTTTTATTATTAATTTAACATTTCTCAATGAAAGATAAATTAATTTATAATATTATATATTAATATATCTTTCATTGAGAAATGTTAAATTAATAATAAAAACATCATTAGAGGCCTTACTGGCTTTTAAAGTAATGTTAAATTTCCAATAAATGTCTTCTTAACTAAGAAGCCGCCATTTGCAAAGATAGAAACAATGGTTTCAAAAGCATTTGGCGATAGGGAATTACAACGTATATAAGAGAAAAATTTGCGTCTAGATCGTAACTCGCCTCGGTAGCTCAGTTGGTAGAGCACTTGGCCCGGAAAGCCAAGGGTCCCGGGTTCGAGTCCCGGTCTAGGCGAAAATTTTTCTCTTCAAATTTTATCTAGCACATGTTTCAGCAAACATATTTATCATTATAAATCAATGGTAAAGAGAAAAATTTTTCTGCCTGAACCAGGAATTGAACCCCGAACCTTTAGCTTTCCGTGCTAATGCTCAGACCACTGAGCTAATCAAGGCTTCATTCCCATCCAAGCAGAAATCCTTCCTTTACCTTACTCTACTGGTCCCACATTCAATTGCAATGAATCATCATTCACAAATATACAATGAATGCCTTCTACCTGAAGAAGACATGAAGGGACTCCACACAGCTATAGCACGGAAAGCTAAAGGTTCGGGGTTCGATTCCCGGTTCAGGCAGAAATTTTTCTCTTTACCATTGATTTACAATAATTTAATTGTGTTCATTAATTTACTTATTTCTATCATAGTAATAGCTTTAGCTTCTCAGTATTCATTTAATATTTATCATTACTTATTTTAGGAATTCTCACTATGAAGTATATTCATTAAGGTAGAATTTTTTATCACTCACCTCATATTGTTTTTATTATTTGACTATAAACTAGTTTCGGAACATAGTTTCTGTTCCATCCTCAGTATCGTCACGACTGTTGTTTTGTCGTCTTGAAGAGCTGTCCTTCGCTCGTTCCATTGGCTGACTGAAAAACCTTGAAACCAGGTCATTCTCACCAGGAATTTCAAAGTTCATCAATTTCTTCTTTTCGCTCTTTTGAATGTAGATCTTTTTCCAAACAGTAGGTTCTTTTGGTTTTTCTATTTGTTTTAATAATTTAGCTTCTTTCTTGATAAGATGTTTTTCAGACCATGCATGGAATGTCAAGAAAGGGGAAGTACAAAAATCTGCAGTGGCTGCCCATGCATGGTCTGAAAAACATCTTATCGAGAAAGAAGCTAAATTATTAAAACAAATAGAAAAACCAAAAGAACTTACTGTTTGGGAAAAGATCTACATTCAAAAGAGCGAAAAGACGAAATTGATGAACTTTGAAATTCCCGGTGAGAATGACCTGGTTTCGAGGTTTTTCAGTCAGCCAATGGAAGGAGCGAAGGACAGCTCTTCAAGACGACAGAACAACGGTCATGACGATACTGAGGATGGAACAGAAGCTATGTTCTGAAACTAGTTTATAGTCAAATAAGAAGAACAATATGAGGTGAGTGATAAAAATTTTTACCTTAATATTTATCATTCTCAATTCAGTCGGATTCTGCTTAAGATTGGGGGGGGGGAAATAAATAAATAAAAAATGTTTGCCAAAACATGTCCCAGGTGAGAAATCAAAATAAAAGGTGAAGTGCTAGGTTGATTCAATCTCTTAATAAATTAATTCATACAGTTACTTCCGATCAATTTGATAATCATATGGTTATAATGATGCAATCTGTCTATTTTAAGTTTTTAAATGGATTCTGTTTCTTCTCAATTTAATCCAGAACCTCTAGGATGTCAGTTGACATGTTACTGTTACACCATAGGCCAACATGCAGTAATTTCATATTTGAAGAGAAAAATTATATGCCCATATTTCTCTTCAAATATGATTTATCCATCACTGAGATGTATGAAACGAATAATAAAAACATGCAGTAATTTGATTACAAACAATCTAAAACTTCTTCTTTGTTACATTATGTTTAAAGTAGGATAAAAAAGAAACAATTTATAACTTAAATATCCACATATAATATCTTCATATCTACCTAAATTAACCTATCCTTAACTAAATGTAATCTACCTAACTGAACTGACCTATGATAAAAGTTTAATATGAAATGAAATCATCTAACCTAACCTATATTCAACTAAATGTAATCTAACCTAACTGAACTGACCAATGATGAGAGTTTAATATGTAATGAAATCATCTAACTTAATTATATTATTATTTTTAGTCTGGACATCTTACCTCAATACTAATATTAATATTAATCTAAAATATTAGGAAACATCATGTGGGAAAGCCCAGAAAATAAATTCTTCACTTTTTTTTAATATAACCATGAAAAAGAAAATTGAGAAATAAAAGAAAAAGATAAATAATTTGTGAAATAAATCAAAGGTAAAAAAAAAATAGTATTGAGGTAAGATTCAAAGTTAAAATTGGGAAACACATTATGAGGTTCTTAATTAATATTGAGGTAAGATGTCCAGACTAAAAATAATAATATAATTAAAATAACCTCAAAATATAACTTCCTAAAATTAAATATCATCTAACCTAACCTCAACTAAATGTAATATAACTTACTGAACTGACCAATGATAGAATTTTAATAAGCAATGAAATTATCTAACATAACCTTAACTAAATGTAATCTAATTTAACTGATTTGATGAATGATAAACGTATAATATCCAATGAAATCATCTAACCTAACCTACCCTTAACTAAATGTAATCTAACTGAAATGACCAATGGTAAAAGTTTATTATGCAATAAAAATCATACAATAACATAAATACAATGTGCAATAAATCATTCATGTGACATTATTCATGACAGCCTGAATTCCATAATTTTCAATTAGGTTAGAATATTGCACATGTAATAATATTATTATGATTATATTATTTTTGGTCTGGACATCTTACCTCAATATTAATGTTGATTTGTTCTTGGACATGTTTCAAAACAATTCTCTGTTTTATCTTCAGCTTTCCCAGACTGGTTTATTTATGTTGCATTATGTTGCACCACCTGGATGTCGATGTCAGCTCCATCCTGTGGTTGGCCAAAGAACCTCCAAACAAGGTCACCCTCCATCGGAATATCAAAATTCATAACTCTGTTTCTGTTCTTCTGAATATAAATTTTTTCCCAAATAGTCAGCTCGTTTGTATTTTCTAACTGTTTTAATAATTTAGTGTCTGAATTTATATTATGTTTTTCAGACCAAACATGAGCAGCAACTGCAGATTTTTCAATTTCTCCATTTTTAATATTTCTTATGTGTTCTTTGGTTCTAATTTTTAGGTTTCTTTTGTTTTCCCTATATATATCTTTTCACAACCCATGCATTCAATTTGATATATTCCTGACTTTTTATTTTTATCAGTTTTTTCATTTTTGTTGTTTTTATTAGTTTATTTAAACTGTAGTTATTTTTTGGTGCTAATTTAATATTAAACTTCTCAATATATTTTGAAATTTATTATGTACCCAGGGGTGATATGTGAATTTCCTATATTTTTTCATAGGTGGTTCTTCTTTTTCAAGATTACTTCTGTTTATCATTTTTTGTTTTTTATACTTTTCTATCCTTTTTTGTACCATTTTTTCATCAAACCCATTTTCTCTTGCTACTTTGATATATCAAAGTAGCAAGAGAAAATGGGTTTGATGAAAAAATGGTACATAAAAGGATAGAAAAGTATAAAAAACAAAAAATGATAAACAGAAGTAAGAGTGAAAAGAAAGAAGAACCAGAAAGACACCTATGAAAAAATTATAGGAAATTCACAATATCCACCCCTGGGTACAAAGTAAATGGTCAAAATATATTTGAGAAGTTTAATATTAAATTAGCACCAAAAAATAACTACAGTTTAAATAAACTAATAAAACACAACAAAAATGAAAAACTGATAAAAATAAAAAGTCAGGAATATATCAAATTGAATGCATGGGTTGTGAAAAGATATATATAGGGAAAACAAAAAGAAACCTAAAAATTAGAACCAAAGAACACATAAGAAATATTAAAAATGGAGAAATTGAAAAATCTGCAGTTGCTGCTCATGTTTGGTCTGAAAAACATAATATCAATTCAGACACTAAATTAATAAAAACAGTTAGAAAATACAAACGAGCTGACTATTTGGGAAAAAATTTATATTCAGAAGAACAGAAACAGAGTTATGAATTTTGATATTCCGATGGAGGGTGACCTTGTTTGGAGGTTCTTTGGCCAACCACAGGATGGAGCTGACATCGACATCCAGGTGGTGCAACATAATGCAACATAAATAAAACCAGTCTGGGAAAGCTGAAGATAAAACAGAATTGTTTTGAAACATGTTCAAGAACAAATCAACATTAATATTGAGGTAAGATGTCCAGACCAAAAATAATATAATTATAAAGTAGTGTTTAAATTCCCAATAAATGTCTTCTTAAACAAGAAGCTGCCATTTACGTGATCGAGCAAATGCTCGTAACATTCGGCGATTGGGAATTAACAGTATATAAGAGAAAAAAAGTGTGTTTAGATTGGAGTTTCTCAGGTGGCTCAATGGTAGAGTATTGTCCTAGAAATCCAAAGATCCTGGATTCAAACCCCAGACTAAGCGTATAATTTTTCTCTTCAAATATAAATAATAGCATACTAAAAAATTAGATATAGATGAATGAAAGAAAAAAAAATCACGATACGAACTAGAGGCGATTAGGATAACCACTGGTTCACCGGGATTGACTTGTATACTCACTAAAAAATATGAAGTTCCAGAAACCAATCTAAATACTGTATTAATAGCATTAATTATTGACCTCGGTAATCTAGGGGTCTTGAAGATCATGCATTCAGACCTGACCGAGGTCAATGGATTTTTTAGGATATAAAAATTAAAGGGTTAAGTCCACCAGTTCAATATTGCCAGTGAGTGAGTGAGTTAGTTTATGGTATCATAAAGGGTGTCATACTTACATAAAGGATGCTGGTCCCCCATTATGCTATATATACTGAAACCAGACTGATATCCGACACACAGCCTGCCTTCACTCAAGATATTCAATGTTTGAGCTTGTGTTGGCAACATAACTTCCCGTAGCCTCTTATGGCGGGTTTTGGTGCGTGTTACTTCATAAATAATTACCTGCGAAGTATTCTGAAATAAAGTATAACATATAAGATAATAGAAAAAAAAAAAGATTGACTAAATGGAACTTTTACAAATGATGCAATTTGAAACTAAGAACTTGAATCAAAAGATTTACGTACAACACTGGTGGTATATATTGTTAGTAATATTAGAGTTTAGTGTTCTTTAATTTATGCATATACTGCAGTAGTCAAGTTGAAGCATAACAAAAGCAATACCATTCTGAATAAAACTTTATACTAAACATTAAGAATCAGAAAATTGACACCTCATCTCATAATTTGTAGAATTCTTGAAAACAATGTTTCAGAATTAATACAGAGCTAGAATTTTCATGACTCACCTCATTCTTTCTACAAGAAATTGATAATAATACATAATGTATCGAAACCAGTCTTCAAGAAATCTACAAATATGAGGCGAGTCATAAAAATTCTTCTTCTTCATCTTCTTCCTTCCAAGTATTAGGCCAAGGCCTGTTATGATCCTATAGAAAATTTTTCCTCCAGCGTTTCATAGGACGGCCCAGTGATCTTCGTCCTCTTGGTATATAATTGTAAATTCTAACTCTATATTAATTAAAATTAACCTTATAGTGTCACTTCCTTCAAATATTAAATGTTTCAGAAGTCTTACCTTCGTATCATTAATTCACCCCGAATTAAAATTTTATAGATTAAAAATAAAGTATAGAACAATAAAAGTTAATATTGTTGATTTTTTATTATTTCACTCACCTCATACTTCATAATTCATAACAGACCCTGGGTTTCTTCACATCTTTTGTGACATTATCAATGCAGCGTCACATTCACAACTGACGTCCAACGGCCTTCTATCCTGCAGACTGACCTCCGCGCCATCTGGTGGCCGACCGAAGAATTTCCAAATCAGTCCTCTTTCTTTATAACCGGGTATTTCAAAATTCATAGTTGTATTTTCATTCTTGCATATGTAAATTTTTTCCCAAATTGTGAGTTCCTTCGGTTTTAAGTAATTTTGTTTTGGTTTCTATTCTATGTTTTTCTGACCAGCTGCACATGCCTGGTCAGAAAAAACATAGAATAGAAACCAAAACAAAATTAATTAAACAATTGGAAAAACCGAAGGAACTCACAATTTGGGAAAAAATTTACATATGCAAGAATGAAAATACAACTATGAATTTTGAAATACCCGGTTATAAAGAAAGAGGACTGATTTGGAAATTCTTCGGTCGGCCACCAGATGGCACGGAGGTCAGTCTGCAGGATAGAAGGCCGTTGGACGTCAGTTGTGAACGTGACGCAGCATTGATAATGTCACAAAAGATGTGAAGAAACCCAGGGTCTGCTATGAATTATGAAGTATGAGGTGAGTGAAATAATAAAAAATAAACAATATTAAAAACCTCATAGTGTTATTTCCTATCTACATAACTTAATAAAAGTTAAATTTATATATTTTGTAAATATAAATACTCAAACCTTATCACAAAATTAATCTCATATTTTATATAAATATAAAAACTGAAAGATGCCAGTTGACACTGAAGAGAAGTCCTGGATATATATATATACGTATATTACATGAGGTGATAGGTAAAATATCATTCATTTAATGATTATTAACTGAAAGATAACTTAACCTTATATAACATACACAGCAAACTCCCGATTATCCGTGTTAATTGGGACCAAGATATGCACGGAAAATAGAATAAACATGGATAATCCATATTTGAAGAGAAAAATTATACGCTCAGACCAGGACTTGAACCCGGGACCCTTGGTTTTCTAGTCCAAGTGCTCTACCATCTAAGCTACCTGAGCAAGTACCGATCTAAACGCAAATCTTTCTCTATATACGTTGTAATTCCCGCCCACCAAATGCTTTGAAGCCTTTGCTTCTATCTTTGCAAATGACGGCTCCTTTATTAAGAAGACATATTTGGGTATTATACATTACATTATAAATGCCAGTATTGCTTTTTCCGATGTTTTTATTATTAATTTCATACATCTCATTGATGGATAAATCATATTTGAAGAGAAAAATTATACGCTCAGACCGGGTGTATAATTCCCAAATATGTCTTCTTAACCCGTCAGCGTGGAGCGACGTGACATGTACGCAAGTTGAATTCTTCACCAAATGCGGAACGATGTGACGTGTACGCTAGCTACACGCACTGCTTTAAACTGTAATTATGACCTTTGTGTTTACATTAACTATTTACCGTTTATAAAAATTTTATGTAGAGACTTCAAAGTATATATTAGTGCATATATTAACTGATTACGGCCCTGAGTAACAATTTAAAATAATTTTATATTTGCATTTATTCTTGCGGCCTCTGACATTTTTCTTAAATTTATAACTTGATAAAGGATTTCTTATAGAACTAAATTCGCCTTTTTTTTGTAGATTAGCTTGTCTATCAAATTGAATCTATTTTCAAATCTCTTCATTTTTAATAATAATATCGCAAAATTCAGTATAAATAAAGGCCCAACAAAGTTATTTCCGACTTATGCTACAGTACAGGACCACAACAGTAAATTTCAGATATATATATATATATATATTTCAAATGACGATTTCCTTACATTATGGAAAGGTAGTTAGTCTACAATTCAGTCAGTATCTAAAAGGTAAAGTGGTCCACTGCAGACCTTAGAAGGTTCTTGGGATATTAGGAGGTTAAGGCTCCCACTTTTCTAAACTATCGGTACTTGATGTAAGCCGAGTACTTATTTCTGTCTGACGGCCCATAACAAGCATCTGGTACTCATTTCAGTTAGAGGCTGAGTCAACCCCGGGTTCACAGTGCCGCCTGAAGGTTTGGTTCAGTTTAAAATTCCTGATCCACCGGGACTCAAACCCTCGATCTTCCGGCTTGTAGCATGTTGATCTTTTAAGTCCACACCTCCGGTGAAACTATTATAGTCATATTTCATCAACTGGTTTCAGTTTGGAAACCAGAAGAAAGACATTGAAATTTAGGGTTGATGAAGGTCTTTTAGTACAAAAGGTCTGATGTGTAGAAAGACCATTTTTTGAAGGCACACGACCTAAAATAATGTTTCCAAAGTGTTAGAAAGACACATTTGGAGAAGGCTGCCCCGCCCTACAAGAAAGAAGGTCAGCGCATAGAAGCAATGTGTTTGTAATAAACATGAACAAAGTAAACACAAGGGGAAAAAAATACACTTATTGTTGCCCGAGTGTCAAACAGCTGGTTTACATTTTGAAGATTTATCACACCAATTTTTGAAGTTCATTCTTTTTTTTTTAAGACCCTTCTCTTTGTGTAAATATTTCGTTTTGTTGTTAGGTAAAGCCGGTTCTCTGAATTCTTCAAAGAATCCCTAGTGCAATACACTGTGTCACTTATGTGAGAAATTTACAAAAAGGACCTATTTCAACTGTGGCAAAACAACCATAAATAAGTCTGCAAAAAATGCAGAGATGTTACGTGAGAACCGTAACAAATTTAATTAATTAAATATTATATTAACGGTTCACCATAAACGAATTGCAAAACCATGTATATTACTCGACATATATCTATTTAAATGCGTTATTGGAATACTGGCACTGAACGGCTGAGTTTAAATACCGGTGAACTTCCTCCCGCATCAGAGTATTCCCGGCCATTTAAATCCATCCGCTCTGAAGGGTTAATAAAGGAGCCGCCATTTGCAAAGATAGAAGCAAAGGCTTGAAAGCATTTGGTGGGCGGGAATTACAACGTATATAGAGAAAGATTTGCGTTTAGATCGGTACTTGCTCAGGTAGCTCAGATGGTAGAGCACTTGGACTAGAAAACCAAGGGTCCCGGGTTCAAGTCCCGGTCTGAGCGTATAATTTTTCTCTTCAAATATGATTTATCCATCAATGAGATGTATGAAATTAATAATAAAAACAACGGATAATGCAATTAAGTTATTCGGCGCTGTGGAAGTTGATCAGAAATGTATTTACCCACTATAACAGCACTTAAATGCAACATTCATAAAATGTTGTATTAAATGTATTTAGGTGTGAGTCGTAATTATCATTATTTAATTTACTCGTAAATATGAAAAAAAAAAAAAAAAAAGGACTATATCTGTATTTCCTGTTATGACCACTCTGGTTACAATATTTATTCAAAATGGCCACCGTAACCAGCGACAACTACACTAGTAACCACCAATATCCACATTTATAACCAGCGATGACAAATAATCAGCGATTCCCACACTAGTAGGGTTATCGCTGACTAGTAACCACCGATGACCATACTACTAACCAGTGATAAACCCACTGCCACAGCATATCCATGGTTTCAATCTGTAACAACAAACTTTCAGTGACTCACACAATGGAAATTTCCAAAATTGTATTATATTCTCAGAATGTTGGTTGATACCGTGAAACGCGTCAGGGCAGGGGGTTGTGAGTGAAGGTTACTCTATTGTGTTAGTTTCTAGGCGCAGTTCACAGTACCATGTTTAAAAATAAATAATTTTTTATAATAATACAAAATACAGTATTTTTAAAAAATACAGTAAATAGAGTCATGCCCGGATAATCTGCAAACCAGATAATACGCGCACGGATAATCGGGAGTTTGCTGTATGTATATATATACACACACACACATAATTTTAATTGCAATTGTTCAATAAAAATGATGTTGAGTGATTCCGGGTTCTGTGGCCGTGGTCCATAGTTGGTGTTGATACCAGACGTTTCGCCCTCAACTGCGGAGGGCATCTTCAGTGGCGAGTGCTTCTAGGCGTGTTTCCTGGTCGGAAGCTCTACTTAGAGTGAACGCTGCGGGTGTTGTATTGATACTAGTGGTGGGAGCAGGGTGAGCGGGCGTGGCTCTTGCTGATTGGCTAATGGTCGTCTCCTTGTTGTCCCTAGTGTTGATGCATTTATTTTCTAGTGTACGGTACCAGGCCTTAGACAGTTTAATACCTTCCTCTTTTCTGTTAATATTTTCCTTATGCTTGTGTATTTCTATAGCCTCTCGATATAATCTAGGGAAATAATAGGAAGTTGTGGCTAAAACTTGTGTATCATCGAATAGAATCTGGTGTCCATTCATAATGGCATGTTCTGCTACAGCCGATTTATCCATTTCTCCTTGTCTGCAGTTTAAAAACTGGTTTTAAATCGGCTGTAGCAGAACATGCCATTATGAATGGACACCAGATTCTATTCGATGATACACAAGTTTTAGCCACAACTTCCTATTATTTCCCTAGATTATATCGAGAGGCTATAGAAATACACAAGCATAAGGAAAATATTAACAGAAAAGAGGAAGGTATTAAACTGTCTAAGGCCTGGTACCGTACACTAGAAAATAAATGCATCAACACTAGGGACAACAAGGAGACGACCATTAGCCAATCAGCAAGAGCCACGCCCGCTCACCCTGCTCCCACCACTAGTATCAATACAACACCCGCAGCGTTCACTCTAAGTAGAGCTTCCGACCAGGAAACACGCCTAGAAGCACTCGCCACTGAAGATGCCCTCCGCAGTTGAGGGCGAAACGTCTGGTATCAACACCAACTATGGACCACGGCCACAGAACCCGGAATCACTCAACATCATGATTACCGGCCGTGAAAGCCTGCATTCAACTGTTCAATAAAAAGTTTTGTTATGTGGTTATAATGTATATTTGATTACAATCGTCATGACACATGTCTTTCAAAGCCTATTTTTTTATTTATATCAACCAACGTGTTTCTGAATCTTGGTTATTAATTCTAAAACTTTCTTTCCCAATGCCACCAGGCTTTTTTTTTACATTTCTGGCTTTCTCTCTAGGCATTGGAAGAATTGTAACCCACTTCTGTGGTGGGGGCACCTGAAAGATGGATTTATATTACCCCGATGATATGATGGATGATAAAAAAATGATAATGAAGCACCAGGAGAGTCCTTGTTCCTAAACTTAACCTAAATTCCAAATCATAGACAACGATAGGAATTATTCCTTTTAAGGACAAATTCCTGGTCTAATTCTAAAACATAATAAAATTTTTTAACTTTTATAGGAATTAATCACTATGAGGTTTAATTTTATGGTGAAATTAAATGTTTCTTACCTCTCCACATATAAATCTTCTAAGTAGATCGCGATTTCGAGACCATAACGGTCTCATCTTCAGTACTTCTTTGGCGACTGATGTTATGTCGATTGGAAGATCAGTGTACCAACTGAGGGAAGAAGAAGAGTTTCTTCCGATTGACATAACATCAGTCGTCAAAGAAGTACTGAAGATGAGACCATTATGGTCTCGAAATCGCGATCTACTTAGAAGATTTATATGAGGAGAGGTAAGAAACATTTAATTTCACCATAATAATAATAAAATTTTACTTATAATTTTGATTTTAATGCAAGTGGAACTGAAATTTTCATCTAATAAAAAAATAAACCACTACTGATTAACACACATATTTTCTAAAGAGAAAAAACACTCTTTAAAAATGGATTCATATGTTTTTGCCTAAATGTAATAATTACTTACTACTATTATAAAAATGTATATTTTCTGTTGCTCAAAATGTTGTTTGTTAATACTCTGGATCTTGTATATAATCTATTTTCCGTCCGTTGCTTAAGTATTAATAAAATTTTACAAGTACCTGTCTTTTGATAGCAACACAAAGGCAATATCCAAGTTGAGGAGATCGTCTCATTACTCCCGTAGCAAATGTGATGCATCCTTTTGTTTCAGCTACTTTTATCCATTCGACATCATCGCCATCCAGTGCCCGCACAGGAATTAAGCGAACATGTCTTTGCTTCCCTGATAATACAACCAATAACTGCTCTTCTACTACATATTCGAGTTGGTATACTTTCTTACCCTCTCCTACCCGGGCTATCTCTGAAAAAAAAAAAACAAGTATTTTCACAATTATTTGCAATATTGAAACACTATAATAGAGGACTCTTTATTTGATAAGAAGTTTGGTCTGTCTAATTCTTACCTCATATTTCATGAAGAAATAGCCATCACAGCAGGATAGACCTTTATGAAAGCCATTCGGTTCTTTGCTAAGGCGGTCAGATAGGATGCCAAAATTCATAATATTATATTATTTTTAGTCTGGACATCTTACCTCAATATTAATGTTGATTTGTTCTTGGACATGTTTCAAAACAACTCCGTTTTATCGTCAGCTTTCCCAGACTGGTTTTATTTATGTTGCACAACCCAGATGCCGACGTCAGCCCCATCCCGTGGTTGGCCAAAGAACCTCCAAACAAGGTCATCCTCCATCGGAATATCAAAATTCATAACTCTGTTTCTGTTCTTCTGAATATAAATTTTTCCCAAATAGTCAGCTCTTTTGTATTTTCTAACTGTTTTAATAATTTAGTGTCTGAATTAATATTATGTTTTTCAGACCAAACATGAGCAGCAACTGCAGATTTTTCAATTTCTCCAATTTCTGTTCTTCTGAATATTAACAGAGTTATGAATTTTGATATTCCGATGGATTGTGACCTTGTTTGGAGGTTCTTTGGCCAACCACGGGATGGGGCTGACATCGACATCCGGGTTGTGCAACATAAAGAAAACCAGTCTGGGAAAGCTGACGATAAAACGGAGTTGTTTTGAAACATGTCCAAGAACAAATCAACATTAATATTGAGGTAAGATGTCCAGACTAAAAATAATATAATTAAAATAACCTCAAAATATAACTTCCTAAAATTAAATATTCATAATATTATTTTTGTAGTAGACTAAGGTGTCCATTGTCCCATTTTTCCCTGGACAGTCCTGTTATTTTTGGAAAATGTCCCGCTGTCCACAAAGTTTTCTTCGGGATGCTCAAATGTCCCCCTTTTAGGATGATGTTTTGTCAATGTATTTATGAATGGCAACTTTCGTTTTGTTCTTTATTATGTAATTATAAATATGAACATTAGAAAATGCCAGTTATATGACCATGATGTACTGTTTGGTTTATAATAATCTTGTTTTTTACTCACATATATTGGTAACTGGTACATTTTTCAAATTGTCAATCCATGATTAGTACAGCCAATGTCGGAGATTTCCTGCTGATTCTGGTACTTTGACGGTGGAGCAATACAATTTTAACTTGGATGACAGAGATTTAGTTAGTGGATTTTTATACCCCTTGCAGTGATACTTACTTACTTACTCACTGGCACTATCGAACCCGTAGGTTCATGGCCGCACGGACATAAGCTCTCCATACATCCCTATCCTGAGCCAACGCTTTCCAATCATTCCCTGTATAATCTACTTCCCTCAAATCATTAGTTAATGTTGTTCTCCCACCTCATTCTTGGTCTACCAACTGGGCGTCCTCCCTCTGGCTTTCCTACAAGAAGTTTCCATGCACGTCTTTCATTCCCATACGCGCAACATGTCCTGGCCACCGCAGTCTACGAGACTTAACTGTTCTTATTATATCTGGCTTCCTATAAAGACCATGTAGTTCATTGTTATGTTGTCTTCTCCATTCACCTGTCTGTTCATCTCTCTTTGGTCCAAAAATTTTCCTAAGAACTTTATTCTCAAATACTCGTAATCTCCTTTCCTCCCTTAAAGTAAGAGTCCATGTTTAACACCCATATAATATAACTGGTAGAATAATAGTTTTATATATTTTCAGCTTAAACGTTTTTTGAAAGGAGTTGGGAACATCAAAAGTCTCTGCAATGCATAATAGCATGCATTTCCAGAATTGAGCCTATGTTTTAATTTCTTTGTGCATCTCATTCCTATTTGTGATTATTGTTCCTAGGTATTTGAATTCAGCCAATTCCTCAAAATTTCCCTCATTTGTCATTAGCTGTCCATTTCCATTATATAATGTATTTCTACGTGTGACCATATATTTAGTTTTATTGATATTTACTTCCAGTCCCAATTTCTTAGTGTTACTCAATAGTGTGTGTGTGTTGGCCTTTAATATCTCCTCGCTATCAGCCAGTAGTACTACATCATCATAAGTAATGCCACGAGTGATTTCCAATTTATCTAGAGAATTTGGAAATTAAGAGTGGCATTTGTTAGGACTATTTAACGAATAAAATTAAGCTGTTTACTCACAAATCATTATTTAACCATAGTTATTTTAAAATATTTATATATTTAATGTAAACGGCGATGTTTGAAAACAAATGAGAAATGGCAGGTACGCTTCTACTGCTTCTTTTGTTTATCATAAGTAATGCCACGAGTGATTTCCAATTTATCTAGAGAATTTGGAAATCAAGAGTGGGATTTGTTAGGACTATTTAACGAATAAAATTAAGCTGTTTACTCACAAATCATTATTTAACTATAGTTATTTTAAAATATTTATATATTTAATGTAAACGGCGATGTTTGAAAACAAATGAGAAACGATAGGTACGCTTTTACTGCTTCTTTTGTTTATCACTGCAACCAGATCATACTATTTATTGCCAAAGGAACGCAATATTGTAAGGAGGAGCTTTCTTTAATATGGTAATTATAACACTGATAAATATTTGGTGAAACACGACTCTGATTGGTTGTAAAACAGAAATCATTGAAACGTGATTGGTCATTGACTCCCATTTGGGGCATGAGTTAAATAGTCACTGCAACCAGATCATATTATTTATTGCCAAAGGAACGCAATATTGTAAGGAGGAGCTTTCTTTAATATGGTAATTATAACACTGATAAATATTTGGTGAAACACGACTCTGATTGGTTGTAAAACAGAAATCATTGAAACGTGATTGGCCATTGACTCCCATTTGGGGCATGAGTTAAATAGTCAGCATAAACTAACAGCTTATTAATACCATTCAGTTGTAAGCCTTCCTCATTCTCCACCACGACAAGGTAAAGACACCATGGAGGGCCCTTGCAGCGATAAATAAATATTTTTAAATGTTACTGAACAATGACTTCAGTGGTTTTTGATTAATGTAGCTGAGTAAGTAATTTTAATGGACAATAAAAAATAGGCATAACTTATATGCGTAATTTGTATAATTCACAAAGTACAGCAATGCAAATGCATCTACCAGTCTACCTGTGTAGATAGAGTAGACATAATAATGTAGCTGAGCGAGTAATTTTAATGGACAATAAAAAATAGGCATAACTTATATGCGTAATTTGTATAATTTGTTTCATACAATTTTCGATACATCCCTTTATATTTTGTTAATGTCCCACCTTTTTTTAAAAATGTCCCAGGTTTATCCTTCAATTTTTTGTACATGTCCCCTCTTTCGCTGAAAGTATTATGGACACCCTATAGTAGACACTTTTTTCCAATATTATGTAATTGAATCAGACATTTTTACACCTCACCTATAAAAATGTGAATTTCTCACTTGACTAATTTCAAAGGTAATCATCAGCTATATTCTGACTCAAAATCAGAGTGTAGCTGATGATGGAATAGCCTTCAAAACTGTAAGGTGAGAAATTCACATCTGTATGAGGTGAGATGTAAAGGTTTCCAATTCAATTAGGAATTGTGCACCATTGACAGAACAACAGTCGAGAAAATACTGAAGATGGAATAATTATTCCAAAACCAGTCTAATAAGAATACAAAATATGAGGTGAGTGAAATTTTATTACTATTGTATCAATTATGTAATATTGATAATTTGTCTCATGGTGTTATTTCCCATTAGAATTATTATTAAACTTTTCCCCAAACTGTCTATTCTCTAGAATTAGTAATATGTTTAATTAAATAAGTTAATCAATTTTGTGCCCCTCAGGGGTCCTCATCTAGGGGATATGTGGATGGCGACCACAAGGTGCCCAAGCCGAGCAAAACATTTCTTCCACTTACTTGTGTTTTGCACTCTTTTAACTTTACTATCTAACCTCTCTTGGTTAACTCTTGTTTTTTCGACCCCGTCGCTATCCGAGGGCTAGGGAGTCTTTCCTTTCTTCCATTTCTTCTTTCCTTTATTTTCTTTTCTTCTCCAGAAAAGCCTGACCAGAGGCTATAAGATGGCAGGCCCATCACTGGTCTTGCCTTCCTTTGGCCAGCAACCAATCGAAGGGACTATTATTATGCTTTCAAGTCTTATACGAGAATTTTCCGGAAGAAGCTGGAAGGAAAATTTTCTATAGGATCGTAACAGGCCTTGGCCTAATACTTGGAAGGAAGAAGAAGAAAAAGAAGAAGAAGAAGAAGAAGAAGAAGAATCAATTTTGTGTCCTTCAATCTACTGCTGATTCTTCTTTTTGTTAAGATTTATAGTTTTTACAGTGTTCTTTCATTCTGATTTCAATATTTACTTTGTTTGTCCGATGTAACATTTTTGACAGTCTTCACAATTAATTATGTAGATACTGGATTTTTTTACCAGAAGGAATTTTATCCTTAATGTTGGCTTAGATGGTATTTTGACAGTAATCTTTAATAGAACACAAATAGGAATCAGAAATTTTGTTGTTGTTTCTTGACTCACCTCATACTTCTTAACTCCTTCGCAGATCTAGATTTCGTCACTGTATTTGTTTCATTCTCAATGCTGTTCACGTTCACAAATACAGTGACGAAACCTAGATCTGCAAGGGCGTTAAGAAGTATGAGGTGAGTCAAGAAACAACTCAACAAAATTAAAATAAACCTCATAGTGTTATTTCCTACCTACATAACTTAATGAATCAGAAACTTTACATCTCACATCATAAAATACAATCCTCTAACCTGGATATGTTTTGGAGACCATTATCTTCATCAATTAAACTCCAATGATAATTATGGAGATAATGGTCTTTGTAAACATGTCCAGTCCAGGTGAGAGGATCATATTTTATGAGATGAGGTGTAAAGTTTCCAATTCATATTTGTATTCTATTGTTACTGTATTTATCTTATAGTGTCACTTCTCAAGATTTTTTATAAAAATAAATTTATTTTTGAAGGCCATAGTGACATTGACTTAAGTGTAAGACTGTCAAAAATGTTACATCAAACAAAAAGAAATATGTAAATCAGAATGAAAGAACACTACAGAAACATTAAACATTATCAAATAGAAAAAAATCACCAGTAGAAGTTAGATTGAAGAACACAAATTTGATATATATTTAATTAAACATAGGTCTACAGTTAGGGCCGCATGCAAATACATTAGTCTCTACTCAAATTACTTCCAATCACTGGTGAGCTGACTCACCGTGAGCAATTGCTGAGATTGAATTAACGGCTGACTCACCGGTCACGCATGAAAGTCGACGTTTTCGTAATATTGGCAACGAATTACCCAGAATTCTCAGCGATAAAACCACTTCTGTTATTTTCGTCTGCTATAGAGGAATGCATTTATGCTTGCGTCCCACAAATAATACCGTATACAACGACGTCTGTGTCGTGCAATATTACGCCGATTCTCCTGTTCTTCCAGTTGAATTCTTTGGTAGACTCTATCAAAGTCCTCTTCTCCGCGTATACCAAAGACACGATCGAAGTCTTCAAGGTCCGACACCTTGGATAAAGCAGCAAGGTTTCAAACTACATCGGTTACCATCGGTTCCCTTCGGGATTCTCACGATAAGTTTCTATCTTGAGCTATGATCTTAAGTTACCTCGTCAGGTAGCTTACAAATATTATCGCATGAATAGATTTCTGAGTAAGCAAAATGTATTAGGATAAAACTTTCTCAGCAGAGAACGCCTTTTACGGTCTAATGCGTTTATAAATTTGACCCTTAATCCTACAGAACTGACAGGAAAAAAATGTTTATTCTCAAAAACAAAAATAAGATAAGGTTTTTGACATTCCATCTGGGAATATTTTGGTAACCAAGTACATAAAATCACTGCCAGCTGAATGCATCACACCATGGAATCCTTTCTAACTACCAGTCATACTTAGGTGATGAAGGGAGTAAGATTTCCAAAACATGTTCTAAGTTAATATGGTCAAATTAAGATAACACATGTTGTTCTCTTAACAGGAACTACACATTTTGTTGGATGTTATTATTCATTAAATATTAGATTATGATACAAACAATAATAAAACAATGTTAATATTATTCGTTTTTAAACACCTTAATGATGGACAAATTATATTTGAAAAGAAAAATATACGCCTAGACTGGGGTTTGAACCCAGGACCTTTGACTTTCTATGTCAATGCACTTCCATCTGAGCTCAGATGGAAGAGCATTGACATAGAAAGTCAAAGGTCCTAGGTTCAAACTCCAGTCTAGGCGTATATTTTTCTTTTCAAATATAATAATAATAAAACATGTGAAGCCTTCTGTACATATCAAAATATTGGGAGAAAACAAGAGAATAAATTTATCGTTAAATCAAGATCATTAGATACATTTTTATATATATTATGTAGACTACTTTGCGTAAACAACACTATGAAACTACTTTTTAATGGGAAATTCTCTGGTATGGACTGGGAAGCATATACATATCAATAGGAGCTGGCATGAAGAACAAGGACATTATTGGTATTCAATAAATGATAACAATTGTTTAAAGGAGTGGGTAACAACAAGAGTTCATTAGACATAGAATTATCATTGTTTATTTTTTATTATTTCACTCACCTCATACTTCATAATTCATAGCAGACCCAGGGTTTCTTCACATCATTTGTGACATTCTCAATGCTGTGTCACGTTCACAACTGACGTCCAATGGCCTTCTATCCTGCAGACTGACCTCCGCGCCATCTGGTTAAAATACAACTATGAATTTTGAAATACCCAGTTATAAGGAGAGAGGACTGATTTGGAAATTCTTCGGTCGGCCACCAGATGGCGCGAAGGTCAGTCTGCGGGATAGAAGGCCGTTGGACGTCAGTTGTGAACGTGACACAGCATTGAGAATGTCACAAATGATGTGAAGAAACCCTGGGTCTGCTATGAATTATGAAGTATGAGGTGAGTGAAATAATAAAAAATAAACAATATTAAAAAACCTCATAGTGTTATTTCCTATCTACATAACTTAATAGAATTATCACACTTTTATTTTCTTTATTAGTTGACTTGCTTCTTCTGAATTTTAAACACACTCAAAACTTTTTATGTATGTGAAAGTATTCACAATGTATTGTAAAATGCACTTAATATTATACTGGTACATTGAGCTAGTATATGATTTTAATGGAGCACAGAATAATAGCTGTGATCCAGACTAACTGTTAGCACAAAGTGAGAAAGAGATGCGATCTTCAAAATAAGTAGAGTCATGTTATATGTTGCCACATGGATTAACATTTATATGATGTAAAAATGTATCAAAGTTACACAAGTATTGCACCAAACATAATAATTATATTATATTATTTTTAGTCTGATCATCTTACCTCAATATTAATGTTGATTTGTTCTTGCACATGTTTCAAAACAATTCTGTTTTATTGTCAGCTTGTCCACATTGGTTTGATTTATGTTGCATTATGTCGCACATCCTGGATGTCGATGTCAGCTCCATCCGGTGGTAGGCCAAAGAACCTCCAAACAAGGTCAAGCTCCGTCGGTATTTCAAAATTCATAACTCTATTTTTGTTCTTCTGAATATAGATTTTTTCCCAAATAGTCAGCTCTTTTGTATTTTCTAACTGTTTTAATAATTTAGTGTCTGAATTTATAATATGTTTGGTCTGAAAAACATGATATAAATTCAGACACTAAATTATTAAAACAGTTAGAAAATACAAAAGAGCTGACTACTTGGGAAAAAATCTATATTCAGAAGAACAAAAACAGAGTTATGAATTTTGAAATACCGACGGAGCATGACCTTGTTTGGAGGTTCTTTGGCCAACCACAGGATGGAGCTGACATCGACATCCAGGGTGTGCAACATAAATCAAACCAGTCTGGACAAGCTGACGATAAAACAGAACTGTTTTGAAACGTGTCCAAGAACAAATCAACATTAATATTGAGATAAGATGATCAGACTAAAAATAATATAATTAAAATAACCTTAAAATATCACTTCCTAAAATTAAATAATAATAATTATAATTGAACAATGAAATATTAAAAATTTGAAAATCACAAAAGACACAGAAAATAGGTGCATTATTGTGGCAACACATTATGATAAAGACTAAAACCACATTATAGAATATAATTAGAAAAACATACCACTGCGATCCAGATCTAAACAGAACAATCCTTCTTCAGTTCCAATGACTAGGCGATCAGGATCTACAATGGCCCCTGACATGGCATTCTTGATAAATGCTATAGTATTGTCCAACAATTCTTTAGCCCTAAATACCTGCAAGAATAATTAACAACAAAAACAAATTATACCTCTTGGATGCTACAAAAAATTATCTTATTATTAAGACGTACGATATATAAATCCAGAAAGACCACCCACAATGATCCATGTTGCTAGTATAAGATATATAGAATTAGTATAGAATCAATATTTAAATTAATTGGAGAAAATTCAACATTAATTTCAATATACTATCAATATGTTACCATATTATATTATTTGGAGTCTGTTTATCTTACCTCAATATTAATGTTGATTTGTTCTTGAACTGTTTCGACTGGATATCAATCATCGTCAGCATCTTGCCCAGACTGGTTGGATTTATGTTATAAACCCTGAATGTCAACACATAACATAAATCCAACCAGTGTGGGCAAGATGCTGATGATGATTGATATCTAATCGAAACATGTTCAAGAACAAATCAACATTCATATTGAGGTAAGATAAACAGACTCCAAATAACATAATGAAAAGAAGAACAAATCAACATTAATATTGAGGTAAGATAAACAGACTCCAAATAATATAATTAAAACAAGAACAAATGAACATTAATATTGAGGTAAGATAAACAGACTCAAAATAATTTAATTAAAAGAACCTCAAAATATTACTTCCAAAAATAAAACATTATGTTACCATATTTTTTACAAATGTTAGTATTACAAATTCCAAAGAAAAATAAACTGCCATTGGAGATATACAAGATGAAATAGTAGAATTAGTAGGTAAGACCACATGAAAATAATGGATGCTGGAAGGATACAAGACAAGTACTGGAATTTAAATTAGGAGGGAAGTGATGCTGACCAAGATATAGATGGAAGAACACGCTAAGAAGAATGCCAAGAGGAGTGAAATGGATGGAAATAATGGAAGAGGAGACATGGAATAATCACGATAGATGGAGGCTCTTGTCCAAAACTTGACCTCCAAAATGGGGACTCGAGACTAGATGAAGAAGAATATACTGACCGTCCTATTTGGCAGATTATTGCGTTTGAGTATCCTGTGCAGTTCACTAAGAGCTACCACCCATTTTGTCTTTTCACTTTCTGTGTCTGCCAGCATTAATGTATGATTCTTCAATCCTGGTGGTTCCATTAATGAAGTTGTTATCTATACAAAAGCAAATAATTCCATTTTCACAACAAATTTATAAAGTTTTTCGTGTGTATGTAAAAAATGGAGTTGAGGCAGTCGTCTAATGCTGCAATAGTTGTAATTTAGGAAAGAGGAAGAAGAAGAAATTCCACATGTAACAACAATAAGGAAACAGAAATGGGGAGAAGTAGAGTTTAGCAGTTCTACAATGTTGGATTAACCATTTTCAATTAATTACACTGAGCAACAAATAAACTTTTTTTTTTTGTCTCAGAAAGAAAAATATGTGATTCTGATAGAATTTTTTCTCCTGAATTCAAATATATAAGTTTTTCTCCATCACACAAGGTTTCCAAGAGACAGGAATTTATAATTTCAAACACTTTAATATTTTCTACATTTGTAACTACACAATATTCGAACATTCGGACGCATCTAAAAAGTAAGAAATGACGATTTTCTGCTATATTTTGTCTGTGAAGCATCCCTCTTGATGGTCCAACAATAATCGGCCAGCATATTAGGATTCCATTTGCCTTGATATCTCTTTTCCATCGCTGAAATCTCCAGACTTACAATGGACAAATGCACGAAAAAACATTTATTAAAAAATTATTATTTAAATTATTTAATTATTAATTAATTGAAATTGAAATAAAAAAAACTGTGGGCAATGGAGAAATTCCAAATACATATTTGAAAACACGATAAAAAACTGCATTAAGTACAACTATTGGTACTCATGAGACAAAAATCATGTTGACCAGTGTTATTATTCACAATTATTGATGACACTTATGGTTTGTGAGATTTTTTAAATGCTTTCGATGTTTTTATTTAAATTAAGATTTTCCAATCCTAGATAGAATCTAATTTAAGAAAGAAAAATTAAAATCTAAATGCTTATTGATATAATAATATAATATGCAATTTGAAAATAAATCTGTGCAATGTAATAGATAAATAAAAATTAGCAGTAATAGTATTTTGCTACTTAATACCTATAATGTAGTAAAATTTGGATTGAAAAGGATAAGCAGCAAATAATATAATAAAATGTATAAATGACAAAGTAATAATTACTATTTAAACAACAAAAATTACTTTCTTGCATTCATGAGAACTTTCAGAGCAAGCCATACGGCAAGTTTAAAAATCTCGTTAGTACAAAAAAAAGATCTTGTTATGTACATCTCTGCTCACATTGTCTTTCATGGTTAATTAAAAATAGTAAATTTAAATTTTCATAAATAAATATTCTGTCCATCGCTGTGGTCTCGAGGTAGCATGCTGCCTTGTCACGCAGTGGGCCCAGGTTTGATCCCTGGTCAGAACAGTTTTTCTGGATGAAGTTTTTACCGGGGTTTTTCCTCGCCTGTAAGACAAATGTCAGGAAAACTTTAAGGTCCAAACGGTCCCCGAAATCATATGGCCAGCGCAATCATCATCATTCATATTCATCTTAGATTAAGCTTAGGATTAGGGGCTCTCCTGGCACACTACTATCATCATCATCACCCATCATATCATCGGGGCAATGTAATCTCACCTTCCATGCACCCCAACTTCAGAAGTGGGTTACAATTACGCCATTGTCAGGAGAAAACACCAGAAATGTCTAAAAGGACAAACTGGTGCATTAAAAAAAATGAATAAATATTCTTAAAAAATGGATGAAATATTAAGTTAGAAAAAATGTATTAGTCATTCAAAATATCTTTGCAGGCGGGAGAATTACAAAGCTCTGTTTGTTGCTACACGTGACATCATATAAGGCAGTGTACACTGTCAGCATCCCACGTCCCATTCCCCTCTGCACTCATAGATAGCAGTGTCACGTGTTCTATTCCTGCATAAACACGACTGCAGTGCCCTCCGTCAACAACTGCGCTTACTCCTTAAACGGGTAATATCTACGATAATCTGATTGTCATGGGTAATGTTTATTTATTTCTGTCAAGAAGATGAAAAATAATATTTTTTTCATAACTCTTGAAAGCTTAAAAAAAAAGACATATTTTGACACATATAGTAGAATAAAATATAATATCCTACCCTAAACCTGATATTCAATAAATCTTGAAACAATGTGAATCAATTAATTGAGTCTCATGACTCTTAATCTAACTCATTAATGTGAACTCAATAATTTATAATTTTTATTATCTTATTATGTACTCAAATAAACTTACCCTAAATATGCATGGAATATCCTTTTTTGTTGCATGAATGACATCAGAATCTCTCACTGAACTGACAGCAAATTCTTCGTCTCTCATATCAAGAACTTGTGATACATACACAGATGGCAGTGCATTCCGGTCAGGTGATATGTCATATAGAAAAAGTTTGAAGTCACACACCACAACAAATTGACGCACCCAACCTTTCTTCACACCACCGGTTTTACTTACTTACTTACTCACTGGCACTATCGAACCCGTAGGTTCATGGCCGCGCGGACATAAGCTCTCCATACATCCCTATCCTGAGCTAATGCTTTCCAATCATTCCCTGTATAATCTACTTCCCTCAAATCATAGTTAATGTTGTTCTCCCACCTCATTCTTGGTCTACCAACTGGGCGTTTTCCCTCTGGCTTTCCTACAAGAAGCTTCCATGCACGTCTTTCATTCCCCATACGTGCAACATGTCCTGCCCATCGCAGTCTACGAGACTTAACTGTTCTTATTATATCTGGCTTCCTATAAAGACCATGTAGTTCATTGTTATGTAGTCTTCTCCATTCACCTGTCTGTTCATCTCTCTTTGGTCCAAAAATTTTCCTAAGAACTTTATTCTCAAATACTCGTAATCTCCTTTCCTCCCTTAAAGTAAGAGTCCATGTTTCGCACCCATATAATATAACTGGTAGAATAATAGTTTTATATATTTTCAGCTTAACGTTTTTTGAAAGGAGTTGGGACATCAAAAGTCTCTGCAATGCATAATAGCATGCATTTCCAGAATTGAGCCTATGTTTAATTTCTTTGTGCGTCTCATTCCTATTTGTGATTATTGTTCCTAGGTATTTGAATTCAGCCACTTCCTCAAAATTTCCCTCATTTGTCATTAGCTGTCCATTTCCATTATATACTGAATTTCTACCTGTGACCATATATTTAGTTTTACTGATATTTACTTCCAGTCCTAATTTCTTAGTGTTACTCAATAGTGTGTGCGTGTTGGCCTTTAGTATCTCCTCGCTATCGGCCAATAGTACTACATCATCAGCATAAACTAACAGCTTATTAATACCATTCAGTTGTAAGCCTTCCTCATTCTCTAAAGATTTAATGGCATGCTCTAGTACAAAATTAAATAGTAGAGGAGATAGTGCATCTCCTTGCTTCAACCCATTCTGGATTTCAAAAGTGTCTGAAAACTGTTTGCCTACACGCACCCTACTATTTGAGCCATTTAGACACATTCGTATAAGTCTAACTAACTTTTTAGGAATTCCGAACTCCAGCAGGATACTATATAACTTCTCCCTCTTAATTGAATCATATGCTTTTTTGAAGTCTACATATAGTTGATGTACAGTGCCATTATATTCCCATTTCTTTTCTAAAATCTGTCTTATACTAAAAATCTGATCTGTTGTAGACCTGTTTCTTCTAAATGCACATTGATGATCTCCTAGAATGTCATCAATGTAGGGAGTAAGTCTGCTTACTAATATATTTGTAAGAATTTTGTATGAAGTTGAAAGTAATGAGATGCCCCTGTAGTTGTTGCAATCAGTTTTATCTCCTTTCTTATAAATTGGTACGATAATTGATTCCTTCCATTCATCTGGAAGAGCTTCTTTTTCCCAAATCATACTAAGCAACCAGCGTATTTTGTCTATCAATTTTTCTCCTCCTGATTTTATGAGTTCTGCTGGGATCTCATCTGAACCTGATGCTTTATACATCTTCAATTTTTCAATCGCCATTTCAACCTCTAATGCACTTGGCTCTGCGACTAGCATTTCTGCTGTCTGTAACTTATCCTCCTCAATGTCCTGTTCTGTATGTACATTTAATAGCTGATTAAAGTAACTTTTCCATCTATTTAATATACTCCTAGAATCTGCAATCATATCCCCATTTTCATTTCGAATTATGTTTGTTCTAGCCTGAAACCCTTTCTTCTCTATACTAATTCCCTGATATAATTCTCTAATGTTCCTATTTTTTGCATTCATTTCAAGATCATTAATCTTCTCTCTCAAATATTCCCTCTTTTTACTCTTTAGTAACTTAGTGGTTTCCCGTCTAATACTACCCAATTGCTCTAAATTTACCTCATTTGGCTCGTGTAACCATTTAATTTTTGCTAGTTTTCTTTTCTTTACAATGTCGGCACATTCCTCATCAAACCATTTCTTGTTTTGCCTCTTTTTTAAACAACCAATGCTTTCTGATGCTGACAATTTAATAGTATCTCTTATAGCCTCCCATTCTTTATTTATATCAGGTTCTTCTTCGTTTGCCACATTGTCATCTGAAGATTCCAGTACTTCAAATCTATTAGCAATTTTGATTTGGTATTCTTGCCGCATTTCATCATTTCTCAAGTTTTTTAATTCATATTTTACAGAATCATCTTTAGCATTCGTTCCTCTCATAAGCGATAGCCGTTGTCTGATTTTCACTCTGACCAGATGATGATCCGAATTGCAGTCTGTCCCTCTAACTGATCTAACATCAATGATGCTACTGTGCCAGCGTTTATCCACTAATACATGATCTATCTGGTTCCGAGTTTCTCCATCTGGGGACGTCCAGGTGTATTTATGAATATCCTTATGCTGAAATGTTGTGCTCTTAACAATGAGATTCTTTGATGTGGCAAATGTGACTAATCTAACCCCGTTGTCGTTACTATCTTCATGAAGACTGAATTTGCCTATTGTTGGTTTGAATATATCTTCCCGCCCCACTTTTGCATTAAAATCTCCTAAGACAATTTTCATATGATATCGTGAAAGGCTATCAAATAAGCATTCTAATTCTTCATAGAACTCATCCTTGATCTTGTCATCTTTATCTTCTGTGGGGGCATGTACATTTACAATTATAAAATCATGTCGTTTACCCTTTAGAATTATGTATGATATCCTATCATTAACAAACTTAATATCTCGGATAGCGGATAGGATCCTCCTTCTGACTAAAAAACCCGTTCCAAATGCAGGTCTTTCTGCACCCCCATAGAATAATGCAAAGGTTCCTGATTCCTGACTACCTTCTCCTGGCCACCTAACTTCCTGTAAAGCGACTATATCCAAGGGCGATTTATCTAGTTCCCGCGTTAATATCTCTAGTGCCCCACTATTGTATAAAGTCCTAACATTCCATGTTCCTAGGAACATGTCCCTGTGTTTGAGCCTTTGGCATGGGTTCCCTGAAGTAGTCCCCGCCCGGAGAACCGAATGGGGGACTATTTGACCTCCGGAAAATTTTACCCCAGATGAACCCATGTCCGCATTTCTTGACGGTTGTATTTTTACGGTGAAAGATCGTCACTCTTTCGCCCAAGGTACTTTTTTCGTCTGGCTTATCACCTTCGACCAGTCCGGCATGGGTAACCCTATCGGCAGCAATGCTACCGCCGGCATAGCTCTCAGGATCATTTAAGCACGCAAGCCACTCCACCACGACAAGGTAAAGATACCATGGAGGGCTTTCAATCCTATTAAGTACTCAAATTACACTACTAGTTCTAGAATTAGCTTTATACTTTATTCAAACAGGATTCCATTCAATATATGAAACGTAAACAAATTTACCTCAATATACTAGTTAGTACAAAAAAATGACAGCATTTTTTAACTTGCTTTGAAAAATTGCAAAGTAGAATCATGCATAACACTTCCAGTCCCATTTCCTATTTATCTTCTTCTTCTTCACTTCAGGGCTAGGCATAAATTGCCTGTTATGCCTCACAGTTGTTCTGTCCATCTTTTCACTGGCCTTCCTACATTCCTTGAACCTCTTGGCTTGTAGTTGAATGTTGCTCTTGGTAATCTTGTTACATTCATTATTTCCACATGTGTAAGCCATTTCTCTCTATATTCTCTGTTTTCTCATTCAATGGATATATATTTAACTCTGCTCTTATATCTTCATTCCTTATCCGATCCAATCTTGTGTAGCCTTTTGTTCTTCTAAGGAAATTCATTTCTGCGCTTTGTATTCTACTTTGCAATTTTTTGGTCATTACCCAAGTTTCGTTCCCATAAAGTAATGCAGGAACAGCCAATGTTTTATAAAACTTCATTCTAGTATCTCTTCTTGTTTTATTCTTTAATGTTTTATGTATAGTTCCGCATATCATTTGGAATTTACTACCATGAACAAAGATCATCTAGCTAGCTGTGAGGCTCTGAAGATGTCACCTACAAGAACTCTGGCAGGAAGCAAGAAAGCAAATGGAACACATCGAAGCTAATGGGCATTAGACTACTACTACTACTCATTTGGAATTTCGACAGTTTCATATTATGTCTCTTTCAGTTTTTGTGTTTATAGTAAAATTACAACCCAAATAATTAAAATTTGTTACTTGTTCCAAAGGTTTGTTGTCTATTACGATTTTGGATCTTATATGATCGTTTCCCCAAAATGCCATTATTTTTGTTTTTTTCTTTAAATTATATTCTTGGCATAACTGATTTAATTGATGTAAAGAGCACTGCAAATTATTTTAATTTTCTTGAGTAATAGCCACATCGTCAGCATACATTAAAACGTTTAATATTTTAAAAGGGTCCATTCTTATACCTATATTAACAATACTTTTCCAATTGACGATTTTTATTATTAATTTAACACTTCTCATAGAAGGATAAATTATATTTGAAGAGAAAAATTTTCGCCTAGACCGGGACTCGAACCCGGGACTCTTGGCTTTCCGGGCCAAGTGCTCTACCAACTGAGCTACCGAGGCGAGTTACGATCTAGACGCAAATTTTTCTCTTATGTACGTTGTAATTCCCTCGTGCCAAATGCTTGAAACCATAGCTTCTATCTTTGCAAATGGCGGCTTCTTAGTTAAGAAGACATTTATTGGGAATTTAACACTACTTTATAGCCAGTAGGGCTTCTATTGACGATTTTTATTATTAATTTAACACTTCTCATAGAAGGATAAATTATATTTGCAAAGATAGAAGCTATGGTTTCAAGCATTTGGCGCGAGGGAATTACAACGTACATAAGAGAAAAATTTGCGTCTAGATCGTAACTCGCCTCGGTAGCTCAGTTGGTAGAGCACTTGGCCCGGAAAGCCAAAGGTCCCGGGTTCGAGTCCCGGTCTAGGCGAAAGTTTTTCTCTTCAAATATAATTTATCCTTCTATGAGAAGTGTTAAATTAATAATAAAAATCGTCAATAGAAGCCCTACTGGCTATAAAGTAATGTTAAATTCCCAATAAATGTCTTCTTAACTAAGAAGCCGCCATTTGCAAAGATAGAAGCTATGGTTTCAAGCATTTGGCGCAAGGGAATTACAACGTACATAAGAGAAAAATTTGCGTCTAGATCGTAACTCGCCTCGGTAGCTCAGTTGGTAGAGCACTTGGCCCGGAAAGCCAAGGGTCCCGGGTTCGAGTCCCGGTCTAGGCGAAAATTTTTCTCTTCAAATATAATACTTTTCCATCCTATTTATTATAATTTTAATACTACATTGCATTTGCGATATAGCACCTATGTAGAATCATGCATAATACTTCCAGCCCCATTTCCTATTATTATAATTTTAATACAATATTGCATTTGCAATTTAGCACCTATTGCTATAAGATTAAATTAAAATGCTTCATACCTCACCTCATATCCTGCCTTCTAATTCAACTGCAAAGCCCTGGCAGCTTTATCTTCAGTTGGTGGACCAACAGAGGGGAGAAGTAGTTCTCCTGATCGACATAGCATCAGTCGACGAGAAATTACTGAAGATGAAGCTGCCAAGGCTTTGAAACTGCAGTCTAATTAGAAGACTGGATATGAGGTGAGGTATGAAGCATTTTAATTTAATCTTAAATTAAACCTCAAACTGATTAAGTTTTTTGTGACTCTAGAAACATCTTACCTCAATTTCATGTTGATTTGTTTTCGAACATGTTTCGATATAATCTTCTATATCATCTTCAGCTTGCCCAGACTGATGGGTTTTATGTTGTGAACCCTGGATGTCAATATCAGCTCCCTCTTCCGGCTGGCCGAAGAACCTCCAAACTAGGTCACGTTCAGCAGGAATTTCGAAATTCATAACTCTATTTTTGTTCTTCTGAATGTAATTTTTTTCCTAAATGATGAGTTCCTTTGTATTTTCTAACTGTTTTAATAATTTAGGGTCGTATGTTAGAACATTACTTTCTACTCAAATTACTTCCAATCACTAGTGAGCTGATTCACTGTGAGCAATTGCTGAGAACGAATTAACGGCCGACTTATCGGTCATGCACGAGAGTCGACGTTTTCGTAATATTGGCAACGAATTACCCAGAATTCTCAGCGATAAAACCACTTCCGTTATTTTCGTCTGCTATAGAGGAATGCATTTATGCTTGCATCCCGCAAATAATACCGTATACAAACACGTCTGCGACACGCAATATTACGCCGATTCTCCTGTTCTTCCAGTTGAATTCTTTGGTAGACTCTATCAAATTCCTCTTCTCCGTGTATACCGAAAACATGATCGAAGTCTTCAAGGTCCGACATCTTGGATAAATGTTGGATAAAGCAGCAAAGTACATCGATTACCATCGGTTCCCTTTGGGATTTTAATTTGAGTTGCTCATTTAAGCTACCTCTGCAGGTAGCTTACAAATTTAACCAATTATTATCGCATGAACAGATTTCTGAGTAAGCAAAATCGTATTAGCATACAACTTGCTCAGCAGAGAAGGCATTTTACTGTCTAATGCGTCCAAACATGCGACCCTTAGTGTTCAGATTTACATTGTGTTTTTTGGCCCAAACATGAGCAGCAACTGTAGATTTTTCTATTTCCCCATTTTTAATATTTCTTATGTGTCTTCGGCCAGCCGGAAGAGGGAGCTGATATCGACATCCAGGGTTCACAACATAAAACTCATCAGTCTGGGCAAGCTGAAGATTATATAGAAGATTATATCAAAACATGTTCGAGAACAAATCAACATTAAATTGAGGTTCTAGACTAAAAAAAATTGATTAAAAGAACCTCAGAATATTACTTCCTAAAATAAACCATTTTTTCCTATAAAAGTTCAACCCATTGCTATACTCTTAGGGCCGCATGCAAATACATTAGTCTCTACTCAAATTACTTCCAATCACCGGTGAGCTGACTTTCCATGAGCAAGTGCAAAGATCGAATTAGCTACCCACTAACTGGTCATGCATGAAAGTCGTCGTTTTCGTAATATTGGCAAGAAATTACCCAGAATTCTCAGCGTTAAAACCACTTCTGTTATATTCGTCTGCTAGAGGAATGCATTTACGCTTGCATCCAGCAAATAATACCGTATACAACGACGTCTGCATCACGTAATATTATGCTGATTCTCCTGTTCTTCCAGTTGAATTCTTTGGTAGACTCTTATCAAATTCCTCTTCTCCACGTATACCGAAAACATGATCAAAGTCTTCAAGGTCCGACATCTTGGATGAAGCAGCAAGGTACGCAGCAAGGTTTCAAACTACATCGGTTACCATCGGTTCGCTTCGGGATTCTCACGATTCGTTTCTCTCTTAAGTCACCTCGTCAGGTAGCTTACGAATTTCAACAATTATTATCGCATGAACAGATTTCTGAGTAAGCAAAATCGTATTAGGATACAACTTTCTCAGCAGAGAACGCCTTTTACGGTCTAATGCGTTCATAGATTCGGGCCTTACTGATTGGCCTGAGCTCAATATCTGGCAAAGTTTAAAATTTTAAATGTGAAATTTTCAATCTTGGAGGTAGGAAGAGTAATGAAGTACCATGTTTTAATTGCTAGATTGACATATGGTATTGTTGACAGTGATTTGTCCATCAGATGGGTTCTTTAAGCCTGATGGTCTCCTTAGAGCAGAACTGCCCAAACTTATTTGTATCTCGGGTCAAATAGAAGAAACATCAAGGTGGCATGGGCCATAGGCCCTATTACAATTGTGTATTATTATTATAAGCATGTGTTAACAGAATTATCCCTCCAGTCCATCTGAGGCTTGTTATGAGAATTGAAAGCAACTCTAAAGTACTACCCGATGGGTTTGCTAGCCCAAAGGGATAAAGTGATGGGTTTCCATCCGTGCAGCATTTACTCTGCAAGTGATGTTATGGTTATGCCGCCAATACTCGGTCCCTAGAGCCTCATCTGTTATAAGCAGGTTGCACTATGGTTATTGTCCAAAAGGGAAGAGATCTCTAGGCCATCCAAGGAAACACAGACATAAGCTCTCTATACATCCCTATCCTGAGACGTTTTCCAACCATCCCCTGTTATAATCTACTTCCCTCAAATCATAGTCAATGTTATTCTCCCACCTCATTCTTGGTCTACCAACTGGGCATTTTTCTCTGGTTTTCCTACAAGAAGCTTCCATGCACGTCTTTCATTTCCCATTCGTGCCGTATGTCCTGTCCATCACAGTCTACGAGACTTATCTGTTCTCATTATATCTGGCTTCCTATAAAGACCATGTAGTTCACTGTTAAGTAGTCTTCTCTATTCACCTGTCTATTCATCTATTTGGTCCAAAAATTTTCCTAAGAACTTTATTCTCAAATACTCATAATCTCCTTTCCTCCCTTAAAGTAAGAGTCCATGTTTTGCATCCATATAATATAACTGGTAGAATAATAGTTTTATATATTTACAGTTTAACATTTTTTGAAAGGAGTTGGGACGACAAGAGTCTCTGTAATGCATAACAGCATGCATTTCCAGAAGTTTTAAATGTTTAATTTAAATATTTACTGAGAAGTACCTTTTTGAAAACTGGCCTTTCTTCCACCCATCACCTTAATTGCAGAAATTATATCTATAGTAACAGCAATTTTATGTGTGAAATAACTTACTTTGGTCAGAAGGTACCGGACAAATAGCAGGGACTTTTTCACAGCAGCCAATGTGGCAAGCAAAACCACACACTTCGCACACGACACCTTGACGAGTTAGGCCAACCATCAAGGAAGTACAATGACTACATTTTGTAGGGGATGAAAACGTTCTAACAAGAAACTGATGAGATTTAGGTTTTGGAGGAAGATGTGGAGCCAAATGTGAAGCTTTATGCAGGTCGAGTCCCTGTGGAATATTCGGATCCTGCAAGCAATAAAAACATTCTTAGTTACAATATGACTAAGCAATTCAATAATTAAATATTAAAAATGAAAATAAAACATAGTTTTATTTGATTTTCATATTTATTAAGATATAATTCAGTTACAGCTGTTTCGGTACACTGTACCTTCTTCAGACATGTTAACAAATTATGAATTGTGTTCCAACTGATCTAAGCTACAATACAATAATATTTATTTAAATTTTTTAATTTAACAAAGAGGATTCATTCAAATCAAGTTGAGAATTTAACAGTTTTTTACTACTTTTAAATTTATTAATTTCTACAGCCTTCAAAAGATCTAACTTCTTACCCTTATCACAAACATGTAAAATTTCAAAATTTGGATCGAAACAATGATTAATTTTGAAATTTTACATATTTGTGATAAGGGTAAGAAGTTAGATCCTTTGGAGGGTGTAGAAATTAATAAATTTAAGAGTAGTAAAAAACTGTTAAATTCTCAACTTGATTTGAATGATTCCGATTCCGACTGAGGGTCTTTCCACTTTTCAGCGGTTGCCCTTTTACCAGCCGGCTGCTGGCCCTTCACATCCACATGTGTCAATCACAGAGGTAGATGATCAACAGCCAGTGTAGGGGTGACATGTGGTTAGCATGTCGTGTCCCCCAGCCGTTATAGCTGGTTCCTCAACTTGAAGCCGCTACTTATTGTAGCTACCCAATTGCCTCACGATGCTGGGTGGGCACCGGTCCCATACTGGCCGAAATACCATGAGAAAATTTCTTCCCCCATGGAGACTCGAACCAGCGCAAGTCCCATAGCTCTGCGCCAAGGCTTCCTACCTTAACCGCTCGGCTACGGTGCGGGACTGAATGAATCCCCTTTGTTAAATTAAAAAATTTAAATAAATATTGTTGTATTGTTGCTTAGATCAGTTGGAACACAATTCATAATTTGTTAACATGTCTGAAGAAGGTACAGTGTACCGAAACAGCTGTCACTGAATTATATAACAAATTTGAAAATCAAATAAAACTACGTTTTATTTTTATTTAATTAATAAATATGGATGTTTATATTATTAATTTAACATTTCTCAATGAAAGATAAATTATATTTGAAGAGAAAAATTTTCGCCTAGACCGAGACACGAACCCGGGACCTTTGGCTTGCCGGGCCAAATGCTCTACCAACTGAGCTACCGAGGCGAGTTACGATCTAGATGCAAATTTTTCTCTTATATACGTTGTAATTCTCTCTCACCAAATGCTTTTGAAACCATTGCTTCTATCTTTGCAAATGGCGGCTTCTTAGTTAAGAAGACATTTATTTGGAATTTAACACTACTTTATAAAGCTAATGATGTTTATATTATTAATTTAACATTTCTCAATGAAAGATAAATTATATTTGAAGAGAAAAATTTTCGCCTAGACCGAGACAATATAATTTATCTTTCATTGAGAAACGTTAAATTAATAATATAAACATCATTACAAGCCTTACTAGCTTTATAAAGTAATGTTAAATTCCCAATAAATGTCTTCTTAACTAAGAAGCCGCCATTTGCAAAGATAGAAGCAATGGTTTCAAAAGCATTTGGCGATAGGGAATTACAACGTATATAAGAGAAAAATTTGCATCTAGATCGTAACTCGCCTCGATAGCTCAGTTGGTAGAGCACTTGGCCGAGCGAGCCAAAAGTCCTGGGTTCGAGTCTCGGTCTAGGCGAACATTTTTCTCTTCAAATATAATAAATATGGATTTTCATCAAGTAAACACCAACTCAATTGATTATTAAAAATGATTCACCTCAACTCATATTTTATCTTCTCTTTAGTCTGGGTTTGAAGCTATTCTACTTTCAGTATTTTCACGAACATTGTTCTGTCATGGTGATTCACTGCTTATTCCTCCATCTGTTGGTAGATTGGTCACCATCATCATCCATGCAAGTATTAGGCCGTGTGGCCTGTTATGGCCTCAAAGAGGAATTTTCCATGCAGCACTTTTTTCGACGTCCCAGCGATCTTTTACCTTGGGGGCAGTAGCGAAGTATGGCTTTTGGAATTCTATGAGATGGCATTCGTTGAAGATGGGCTTTCCAGTTGTTCTAGTAGTTTTGTTTATGGTAAAGAATGGGTTCTACATCCAACTCTTCCATAATTTCCTCATTTCTTTTATGGTCCCACTTTGTGTAGCCTGCTGTTCGGCGCATAAATCGCATCTCATTTGCTGTTATTCGGCTTTCATCTCTTCTTCGTATTGTCCATGCTTCACTACCATATCTTAATATTGGTCTTGCGAGAACCTTATAAAGCCGTAATCTTGTGTTCTTCTGTACTAAAGATGGTTTCATTATACTGTTAATTATCCCCGTTGTTTTTGTAAAATTTGTGATTTTCTTTGATATATCAGCTTCATCTTGAAATGTTAAATTATAACCCAAATAATTAAATTTGTTTACTCATTCTAAAATTTCATCATCCAAAACAATTTTGCTAGGTATAGGGTATTTCCCACAAAAGGCCATCACTTTAGTTTTCTTTGTATTGGTTTCCATATTGTACCTTTTTGCAATTATATTAAAATTGTGTATAGAATACTATAAATCTGTTTCTGTTGGAACTATTAATACCAAATCATCTGCAAAAAGCAAGAGTCTATTTTATGATTTCTATTAATTTGGATAGAACCGTGTCTCATCTGTCGCCAATCATAAAGTATTCTATCCATGTGTATGATAAAGAGCAAGGGCGAGAGGTCACACCCCTATCTTTGGTAGATTGGTAAACCTCAAAATCAAATCACATTCCCCAGGAATTTCAAAATTCATTAATTTCTCTTTATTTCTTTAATGTAGATTTTTTTTTTTCCCCAAACCGTAAGCTCTTTAGGGTTTCTTATTTGTTTTATTAATGTAGTCTTTCTTTCAATTTGATGTTTATCTGACCAAGCATGAGTGACTATAGCAGATTTTTCTACTTCACCATTTTTAACATTCCTAAAATGTTTACTTCACTCTGGTTTTCAAATTTCTTTTTGTTTCCCCTATGTAGATTTTGTTACAATCCCCACATATTTTATCTGATAAATCCCTGATCTATTTTCTTCTTCCATTTTCTCATTTTTGTTGGATTTGATAATTTTATGGAGGCTAAAAGTCTTTTTCGGTTCCAATTTTATGTTTAATTTTCTTTTTTAATTTATTGTGCTTTAATGGATGATACATAAACTTCTTGAAGAGCTCGAAGTATGGATTAATATCCACACTGATAAAAAAAAAGAGAAAGTAATGAAATTCGAAATTCCCGGGGAATGTGAATTGATTTGGAATAATAAAAAAAAGAGAGAGTAAGTAATGAAATTTGAAATTCCTGGGTAATGTGATTTGATTTGGAATTTCATTAGCCTAACAACAGATGGAGAAAAAAGCAGTGCATCACCATGACAGAACAACGGTCATGAAAATACTTAAGACAGAATAATCCAAAAACCGGTCTAAAAAGAAGACAAAATGTGAGGTGAATAATTTAAATATTTAATTATTAAAACATCTTCCTACTAAGTTTAAATGTCTAAATAGCTTTAAAGAATAACATTTTTTTTCAGACTCAATTTATTGAGTTTAAGGCCGGTATTCAAGAACCAAGCTCTCTAGGCCATGCTATCTTCATCTTCCATAATCTGAGGTTCTCATCTTTCAATTATACCCGGGAATTTTTTAAAAATATCTTGTCAGCACACGATGTTGAATAGAGTGAGCCAGTTAGACTAGGGTCTGCATGACCCGCATAATTAACCATGGAGAGATGGGCTGAGAGTTGCTCTTCACGGAAAGTTTGGTTCTTGAATACCAGCCTAAAAGTAATCTTATGAGAAAATAATGGATATAGAATTCGAGTCTCGGTCTCGACGAGAATTTTTCTCTTCAAATATAATTAATAATAAAAACATTAATAGATTTAAATTAAATTTGAAGAGAAAAATTTTTGCCCAGACCGGGACCTTTGGTTTACTCTACCAATGCTCTTACCAACTGAGCTACCGGGGCAAGTTCCGGGTTTGGGTCCCGATCTGGGCAAAAATTTTTCTCTTCAAATTTAATTTATCCTTCAATGAAATGTGTTAAATTAATAATCATCATCATCTGCATTCATGGATTAGGTCTGTTGACCCGTTCCGACTTCAGCCCATCTCTTTCTAGGTCTGTCCACATCTCGGGTGCCTTTAGGTTTGTATTTTGTTATTTGTTTTGGATATCTATCTACATTCATTCTGCTGAAGTTTATGAGTAAGTTATTTTTTTACTAGTAGAGGTTATCAGCCTCTAGCCAAACCCCTCTTCCTGGAGGGCAGGGAACTGCAATTTCGGAGTGTTTGTCTCCTAGAGAAGTTGCCTTCACTACGGCTTTGGGGACTTCTCTTCTCCCCACATAACCCTGTGGACAGGGCCCTACCCAGGTACTACCCACTGGGCGAGTGGGACCTGGAGCTCACAAAAGGGCAGGGGCGCCTACTCTCTGGAGTGGACTACCTCTTTCAAGGGTTCCACTCTGTTACCCTAGTTAAATTAATAATAAAAACATTAATCGATTTAAAGTTTACTAGAAGGTGCAAGATAAGTCATTTAAGTTACTTATATAAATGGGTTATTGAATAAGACCCTTTGGACCAATCCTACTAAGAGATATTTTTATTAAAGTATAAAATTATGGAATATTTACCTAAAAGGCCCGTCTCCTCAACATTATTAGTTATTTATCTGTAGCGCTTTCGGGATTAATCCCATCATCAGCAGGATGGGACTAGTCCTGTCATCAGCAGGATGGGACTAGTCCCGTCATCAGCAGGATGGGACTAGTCCCGTCATCAGCAGGATGGGACTAGTCCCGTCATCAGCAGGATGGGACTAGTCCCGTCATCAGCAGGATGGGACTAGTCCCGTCGTCAGCAGGATGGGACTAGTCCTGTCATCAGCAGGATGGGACTAGTCCCAAAAGTGCTACAGAAAAATAACTAATAAAGTTGAGGAGACGGACCTTTTAGGTAAATATTCCATAATTTTATATTTTAATTTTGTATGAGAATTTTCCGGAAGGATCAAACTATTTACGCTGGAGGGAAAATTTTCTATAGGATCGTAACAGGCCTTGGCCTAATACTTGGAAGGAAGAAGAAGAAGAAGAATTTTGAATAATACCTCAACAGAACATATCATGAATCTTATAAAAGTTAAGAGATTTTTGTTCTTCATGAAACACGATGAGTAATTCTTTCGTGAACATACTCAATAACAATAATAACAACAATAAATAAATATCCTCAACTTGTGTCCAACTCACGATCGGTTTGAGGAATGAAATGAGATAAAGCCCATACATTTATAGAGGTCTGTGAACAGCAAGGGCGCTGGCTGATTATTCCTGATTCACCGTCATAGGGGCGGATGAATGAAATAAAACAAAATGGATGAAAAGAGTATGGAGAAATGGTGGAATGAAATTTGTGACACGGAAAAGGGGAAAACCCCGAGAAAAATCTGTCCAAGCTCCATTTCGTCCACCACGAAACCCACTTGGAGTGACTGAGATCCAATCTCGGGATTCCAGCGATGAGAGGCAAGCGTTTCACCACTTGTGCCACGGAGCCAACAATAATAATAATAATGATTATGATAATCATTATGATGATAATGATGATGGTAATGATAACAATAATAAACAAAATATGTACTTACTATGCTAAGTTCTGATAAATTGGATTTACTACTGGCTATAGATGGGGGTCTGTTGTCTTCTATATCTCCTTCTTCACTTTCAATAGATCCAGCGCGGCAAGTTGTATCTTTTAGGAACTTGTCTAAATATGATAATTGAGATGAGGGTCGTTCCAGAACTGGAATTTTATATTTAAAATACAATAAATATGAATAAATTATAGTTTTAAACCTTTCAAAATATGAAATTCTAACAAAATTGTAAACTAATCATAAATCAAACTCTTTCATGCTTGAGTAAACTTAAGAACATTTCAAATGAAAATCACAAGTATTGTACAAAGTATCTATAAATATAAAATACCTAGCTTTATATATCAATGTTAATTTTCTGGCATCTATTAAATCACCACTACCAAAAGTATTCAGGAAATAATTGAGGTGCTTAGAATAATAACGGCAGATCTCAATCAAAGTTCATTTTGAGATAAATGTCATTTTTTTGCTGAGAATGTATTCGTTTTCACTACGGACAAATTTTAAAGGTGGAAAATGAGAGCTTTGGCATATTCCAATTCATATGATACTTCACCACATGAAAGGTAGATGACAGCTGTGCACGGTCATGCTTCTATCTCAAAATTCAATGTCGGTTGGGATCTGCCGTTATTATTCTGAGCGCCTCAATTTAAAACCATTTAAAATTTATTTAATGAATTAAAGACAGGTTTCTTTCTCCATTTTATCTTTAACAGTAAGGAAATATGTTGCTAAAAGTTTCAAATAAGTTCTTAAGTAAAACATTTACTAGAAATTAAAACTATTGGGAAAGCTTAATCTGACGAAGCAAAGAGAAATGAGTGAGATGTACTTTGAAATTTATTTTATGTGCCTAAATTTGGAAACAAACTTGTCTTAATTAAAAGGATTCTACAGTATATGACATAACATGTCACTATAGTAATTCAATGTGTAAAACCAAGCATGAAAGAGTTCAATGACAAAGTACAGCTTATGTATAGTTATCATAGCAATCAATGGTATACCCATGTTTACATTTTTCTGGTAGCCAAATCTATTTGTATATAGTTTTTATTACCAGACTGATATTCTCCTCGATTTATTTGATACTATATTTTATAAAACAATCAAAACATAATTTAATATAGGGTGAAATAAATATGGCTATACATTTGATCGCGTTGTGTGATGAAAATATCACCATTACAGGAAATATGAAATTACCGGTGGAAAGGCAATTATTCAAATTACAACAATGGAATAAAACAAAACAGTGTAGAACTTACATCATTAGTCCAAATGGCATTGAATATGCAACAGCAAATTACGATTGCTGCATGGGTAATAACGTATGCTAATGATCGTGAGGCCGCAAGACGGGCAAGACGTGAGTTTAACATAGCATTGCAGCCGTCGACTGCAGGGAAGTGGAGAAAACGACTGCTGGAAACGGGAAGGATGCAGAAAATCAAACCTCCTGGAAGGCCTCGCATTAGCAAGGACGCAGAAACAACGAAGAGAATTGTGGAGGCGTTCAACGCTAGCCCACAAAAATAAACCCGCCTAGCAGCACGTGAGCAGTGATTTGTATTGTTTTGATCTATTATTGTAATTTGAAGGATTCCCTTTACAATGATAATGTCATATTTCCTTTAATAATAATATTTTCGTCACAAAATGCAATCAAACGTATAGCCATATTTCTGAATCACTCTGTATTATTGTTGACTTAAGAACCTAACACAAAATATTTCAAATTAGACTAATTACACAGAGCATAAATTATGAAATTATAAGATTATAATTATAAACAAATATTTGTTTTTAATCAAAAGTTAAGTGGGAGGCTATGAGGTATTTTCAATTTATAAATGAGTTGGAGAAAATGCTTTTTATATCTCATCTCATAAATTATGCATTTTATGAGGTGAGATATAAAAAACATTTTCTCCAACTCATTTATAAATTTAAAACTACCAAAGGCCGCCTATGCATGGAAAATTGAAAGAAGGAACAGAAAAGGGAGACCAAGAACAACCTGGAAGAACAACATTCAAAATTCAATGAGGAAATTTGGTGTAACAGATGAAGACACAAAGAACAGAGAACGATGGAGAACTTTAATTAAGGGAAATTTGTGAATGTTTGTTGCAAACTGATAGTCTATAAGTCCGTAGTCATTTGTATTTATTTTTTTAAATTAATGTTAATTACTAAGATTGGTTGGAGAAACCCCTCAATGATGAGGAAATTTCCCAAATGAAAAAAAATATATATATTTGTTTGTTTGGTATAATGTTATTTACTCTTGCTATAAAACATCCAGTCTCTCCTGCTATAAAACAGACCAGTCAGCTGCTGGTCACATATCCACATATGTCTATCATAGAGGTGGGATCATTTAATCAGTATAATGATATTTTGTCAGCATGCCAAGTGACCACCATTACAATTGGTTTCTTTTTCTCTAATGCCACCAGGTTGTCTTTTATGACATTTCTGGTTTTCTCCCTTGGCATTGGCAGAATTGTAATTCATTTCTTAGGTTGGGGAGTTACGTTATTCTGATGATATGATGGGTGATACATGATAATGAAGGGCCAGGAGAGTTATTATATATATATATATATATATATATGACACCACAAAACGGCAGTGTTGTGGTATAAAGTCTGTTGATTACGATCCTGCAGTTGTTTTTGTTACATTGTTGAAATTTGAATTTTAACAATGGGTTGCTCACGACTTTCAGTATTACCCTCGTGTATATATATAATTATATGGAATTATTCTTTCGAGGTTTTATTTTAATTAACATTTTCCAATCCTGGATAGAATCCAATTTAAGAAATATATATATATATATATATATATATATATATATACATGAGGGTCATACTGAAAGTTGTGAGCAACCCATTGTTAAAATTCAAATTTCAACAATGTAACAAAAACAACTGCAGGATCGTAATCTACAGACTTTATACCACAATATATATATATACACACGAGGGTCATACTGAAAGTCGTGAGCAACCCATTGTTAAAATTCAAATTTCAACAATGTAACAAAAACAACTGCAGGATCGTAATCTACAGACTTTATACCAAAACAACACTGCCGTTTTGTGCGTCATAGCTTCTATCATGTGACCACATGCAGTGTTTCCAAAATGGCAGACATCAATGTTTTGTTTCGACAGCGCGCTGTCATTGAATTCCTTGTTAAAGAGGAACAATCTGCTGTTGATATTCACCAAAGACTTCAATGTGCTTACGGAGATGCCTGCATGGGTGCCAGCAGTGTTAGGAGATGGGTGAAACATTTTAAAGATGGGAACACGAGTATCAAAGATGAGCCTCGTAGCGGTCGCCCACGCTCTGCCTCCACGGATTGCAACAAGGAAAGAGTTGATGCGCTCATTAGAGACGACAGGCGTATCACAGTGAATGAAATCGCTACAAAACTTGCAGTAGGACACAGTGCAGTGCAAGAAATGATTCACAGCTTAGGTTACCGAAAAGTTAGTATATCCTGCAACATATCTGAGGAACTTCATCTCTGATGTTTCTAGTAATCTTCTGTCTGATCTATTCATGGCCCAATTCTCTGATCCATATGTCACAATGCAAACTGCCATTACCTTATAAAACTTTAGCATTGTTTCTCTTGTTGTTTTTGTTTGTAGTGTTCTTTTAATAGTCCCACACAGACTTCGAGATTTATAATTTTTTTCATGTATATAATTTTCCCAATTGTAAGATATGTGACATCCTAAATATTTAAAACTCTGTACTTGTTCGATAATTTCATCATTCAAAACTATTTTCGATCGAACTGCATATTTTCCCTGAAAGGCAATTGATTTTGTTTTCTTCGCTGAAATCTTGAGATTAAACTTCTTCATGGTTTTTTTGAGCAGAGTGTGGCTTTTCGTAATTGATTTTCTGATTCTGCACATATGACCTGATTGTCTGCAAACATAATTGTGTCTACAAATGGTAGTTCCTAGTTTAAAATTCATAAGTTTTTATACATCCTTATTTTCGTATGTTAGGTTTCCACAGAATTGTTTATGTAAGTAAAAACCAAGATTGAAACAAGATGATTTTCTGATGGCTCATATTAATATTTCATTGCCTGCCAGAAGAACTACTGATACTGATGAAGATAATAAGAGTTGATCCGTTACTCTATTCTATTAAAACAGCTGAGGGAGTAGGAGTTCTCGTTTGTGCACGTACCTTTCAAAAGATTACAGATAAATTTTATAAACACTTAGTAGTAACAGAACTAAAGGAGAATTGTAATATACGTACTGGGCTGTGAGTTGTAATGTAAGATGATAAGCATTACTCTATTTGTATTTTCCAAAGTGAGTAAGGACAGAAAATAAACACACTTGTCAGAAAATTTGAACAAACAAATTTCGCGGAAAACAATGTGATGGAGACAGATCAAGGGACAAGGACAAAAAAAATTACAGAAGAAATAGTAAATCATATATGAATTTTAAACATAGCAGGCAAAGAAATTTTAGAATCTATCATTAGATCTTAGTCTGTCTAAAATATGGAGATTGTTCTGCCAAAATAAAAAAAAACATGTTATCCATTTGTCCAATTTAAAAAAAAAACAAAAAGATTATATTTAAAGAGAAAAATTATACACTCAGACTGGGACTTGAACCTGGGACACTTGGTTCTCTAGACCAAGTGCTCTACCGGAGCAAGTATCGATCTAAACGCAAATCTCTCTCTATATACGTTGTAATTCTAACCCAACAAATGCTATGAAACCTTTTCTTCTATATTTGCAAATTACAGCTTCTTTATTAAGAAGACATATATTTGGGATAGAATATATATATATATATATATATGAATAAGAAAGTTTTCTTGGGTTTTCCGCATCTTGGATTCAAGTTCGGCCCCTGGCCACTGACTCGAGTCACAGTGACTCGAACTTATCATTCCTTGATAATGGCATGTGGGATCATGCCGAAACGTCGGAGTCAGTGGCCAGGGGCCGAACTTGAATCCAAGACGCGGAAAACCCAAGAAAACTTTCTTATTCATACTTATATCCGCGAAAATCTGCAATATAACATATATATATATATATAGCATTTGGTGGGCAGGAATTACAACATATATAGAGAGAGATTTGTGTTTAGACTTGTAACCCACTTCTGAGGTTGGGGCGCCTGGAAGGCGAGGTGAGCTGCCCCGATGATATAAGAGTTGATGATGATGGTAATGATGTGCCAGGGGAGGCCTTATTAGGCAAATATGATAATGATGGTCAGCTGATGTTCGGGGACTATTTGGGTCTTAAAGTTTCCTGACATTTATATTACAGGTGAGGAAAAACCCCTGAAAAAACCTCACCAAGGAAACTTGTCCCGACCAGGGATCAAACCCGGGCCTGCTGCGTGACAAGGCAGCACGCTACCTCGAGACCACAGCAGTGGACCCACTGAATAATATTACCAACAGTTAATTTTTGATAACACAATTACAAATGCACAGTTATAAACCAAGATCCTATAGATTTGTACAATGACAAATGTGACAGTCTTGTTACAAATATGTTGTTCACAGTAATAAAAACATGTACTCTTATTCATTAAATGCAAAAAACTACTACATCAAGAAAATATTAGATGTAAATCATTATTAAGAAATCAGACAATGGAAGTAAAGATAAAGTGATCCCACAATAGGCCTTAAGATACCTTTTGGGAAAAACAATGACCTTTAAAAATGAGACGGTTTATGGTAGAGCAGAGGAATGGAAATACAGAGATCAAGTACTTCAAAACGTAAAACATTTTGAATATCTTGGTACGATGTTGAAAATGAACAGGAAGTGGAAAAAACATATTGATATAGCATTATTTAAAGGGAGGGGACAACTTAACAGTGTACTCGGTATTCTGGGTCGAGTGCCTGATATTCCAGTCAGCACATTAGAAAAAATGTATGGAGCAATGGTCAGGCCAGTAATGCACTATGGTAGTGAGATTTGGGGTTTCCAAAGAATGGAAGTACTAAATAAGGTATGTACGCATTTTCTAAAATATATTACAGGACTTAGTAAGGCCGTTTCTAACTGTGGAATTTTATATGAATTCGGGTCATTCCAGGACGACATAAACTGTAAAATTCGTGTACTCAAATACTGGTTGCGTGTAATCCAAGGTGAACAAACAATGCTTAGAGCAATTTGTTACGACCACCAAATTAAAAACATAGATGTTAAATTTTGGGCAGACGAGGTTAGGAGAGTACTCCAAAAGATTGGGATGGGCTGGATATGGGAAAAAGGGACTGAAAATCGCAAGAACGTGTGGAGAAAAATAAGGAGGAGGTACTTAGATATAAACCAACAAGATACTTTTGCCAAATGTACAGGAAAACGCTCACTGTGTTTACAAAGAGACCTAAAACACGTGTGGGGAAAAGAATCGTATATACTCAACCTAGGATTTAAGGAGAGATCAGGGCTTGCTTGGTTTAGGCTAGGGACATGGAAATTTCTAAAAATTAGCGACGATCACGATATGCGAGTATGTCCAATGTGCGGGAACTTTGAAGATGAGATACATATATTAGGAAAATGTAATGATTTAGAATATTGGAGACGTCAGTTATTACCGGAAAGATTGGCATGCTACGAGTTATTGGTAAATCCAGAAAATTGGATAAACCTCGGTAAATTTCTGGACAAAACGCGGAAAATAAGGACAACACTCATTCATGGATAAATATATGTTATCAAAATGCAATACCATTAATTCTTAACAATTATATATAAATTAATTAGTGTATAATGCTATTGTGTTATTATTTAATTGTAATATTATTGTGTTTTCTTTATGTAATTGTAATGTTAATGTTTTTTTAGTGTATAATGCTATTGTGTTATTATTTAATTGTAATGTTATTGCTTTTTCTGTTGTTTATTTTTCTTTACACTAGTACCAATTATTACTTTATTGTAACGGACTGTCAACAGCACGTACGGTTTACTGCACGTGCGACCCATATTTGTAAATATTTTACTTTTTGTCTAATAAAGTCCTACTACTACTACTACTACTACTACTACTACTACTACTACCTTTTGGGCAGGAAAAGGTTATGGAGTTAATGCTCCAATTTTTGCAAGAATCAGCACAAGATATCAGCCAGGCTCTAAACCCCTTCATGACAGCTGCCCTTACTCCCAGTCCATTTGCCTGGTACTCATTTACATAAGAGGTGGAGCTAAACCCAAGGTCATGGTACTACCAATTTAAAAATCCTGTTGCCATTGGGAATCAAACCAATGATCTTCTGACTTCTAGCATATTATCTTAACCACTTCTGCTAGACAATGGAAATGCAATAAATGAAATCTAACGTATGTATTAATAAATAGAGGTTAAAAATAGTACATTATTTGTGGTTATATGTATAGGTGTTTTTATTAATGCACTTTATGGATATATTAAAATTATCCATTTAGTTCTATCTGTAATCCTGGGTAATCTGAGAGTTGAGAGCAAATATATACAAAGCTCAATTAAGATTAATTATCAGCACATACCTATGTTATAGGTTAATTTTTCACAAAAAATTAATGTTCCCAACCCCAAACTACATACAGTAGATTTGGCTAAAGCAGAAACATTCTGAAATATATTTCCACACCTTAACTATTTTAAAATGAAAGCTGTAAATGTAAACTATTGAACTAAGTAACAATTCATTTTATAAATATGACTAAACTGAATGTATTATAATTTAACATCATAATTTACTTTAAAATATTGCTTCATAAATAATAATAAAATGAATTAAGAGAAGAGATAGAAAGAATATATGCATTCATTCTCCACCATGGAAAGCATGTAGCTAAAATTCCTTCTTGGTGTATTAAAAAAATTATTATGATAAAAAGATCTATTAAACCCTCTCACAAAAATTCCTATAAATTTTGTTGCTTTTTTTAAATAGAAATATACACATTATATGTTAAAATGTAAAATTATTTTTTTAATGATAGTATGAAATGATGATAATGATGAAGTGAATACCTAGAAATGAAATATTAACCAAATAAATTAATGAATAAATCATTATATATTAAACATCCATTATTTAAAATTGTAGAATTTGCCTTGATGACATTGGTAAATTAGGTAAAAACTCTCAGATTAGTCAGCGTCAGGGCTTAAACCTGAGATCTCCGAAATATGAGTCTCAAAACATTATTGTTTGAGCCAACTTGTTCGGTTTCAAATTATCATCAAATAATAGGATTTGATTATCAATTTATCATCATTACACTTACAATAACACAAAACAGAATAGAAATACATCATAAATTTAACTAGTTCAGCTCTTTTATTGTTAGGGACCTATGACTTAGATTTTTATACATATTATTATTATAAATTAAATAATTCTTATAAAATTATAAAAAAATTAAATACTGAAACAGATAAATGTAAGGAACACACAATTTTGGGAGAAAATTTACATCCACAAGAATAAAGAGAAAATAATGAATTTTAAATTCCTGGGGGGGGGGGGAAGGAAGTTCATTGGTCAGCCAACAGAGGGAGCAGAAATAAACCTACAATATCGCCAACTGCAAATTCAACAGTTAGGAAGAATTGGCAAAGAGTGTGGAAACTGCAGTCTGACTAAATACAAAGGACTACACGTATCTCTATTTTTGGACCAAAGAGAGAACAGACAGGTGAATGGAGAAGACTACACAACAATGAACTATATGGCCTTTATAGGAAGTCAGATATAATAAGAACAGTTAAGTCTCACAGATTGCGATGGGCAGGACATGTGGCATATATGGGGAATGAAAGACATGCATGGAAGCTTCTTGTAGGAAAACCAGAGGGAAAACACCCAGTTGGTAGACCAAGAATGATGTGGGAGAATAACATTAACTATGATTTGAGGGAAGTTAGATTATACAGGGAATGATTGGAAAACATTAGCTCAGGATAGGAATGTATGGAGAGCTCATGTCTGCGTGGCCATGAACCTACTGGTTCAATAGTGCCAGTGAGTAAGCAAGTAAGTACATGTATAATGTATTAATTTTTACATGATCTGTATTAATTATTTAATCCAACAGTGGTGGGTGACAATATTTCATCCCAACACTACTGTTACTGTAATATTTGAAAACATTATTGCTGGGGTAAGTTAAACAAACATTGCCTAGCATAAGAAAATCATATTTATGATATTGTTTGAACTTAAAAGTTATAACATCAAATTTCAAATCCTTATCATGGATGTGAAAAATATTAGTAACATTATTCTATGATTTACTGAATATTTGGTAATTCAATGTAATAAAATTTCAAATTTAATAGACAGTGCTCATAAGACTATTGTGAATATAATATTTTTAAAATGCAAGCAATAATTTTAATTTTTAAGAGTTTTTTTCTTTAATTAACTATATATATAATTCACAATCCCAGTAAATGATTAAATTTTACTTTATAATGATTTTTTAAACTTGTTAATTGATAACGTGATCAAATGTAATTTAGGTTTTTAATAAAAAAATTCAAGAATTACAAACTTTCTATAATTTAAAATAAATATCCTTAATTTACCATATATGCTTATCAGTATAATTGGCCAATGACTTAATGCATTGTATGTATGTGTTTTCTTATTATATTAAATTTTAAACAATTTTAATAACTGAGCATATAAAAAAAGTTGAGGACGACTGACTTACCAGGTACCAATTTCATAATTTACATCTTATTACATAACCTCAACGGTGCTTTAATATGAATTTCAAAAGTGTTGATTGAGCATATAATGTAAAATTTATTTTCCCATTTTAAAACCACACTTCAATTCAATTGCCTAACTTACTTACTCGCTGGCACTATCGAACCCATAGGTTCATGGCCGTGCGGACATAAGCTCTCCATACATCCCTATCCTGAGCTAATGCTTTCCAATCATTCCCTGTATAATCTACTTCCCTCAAATCATAGGTAATGTTATTCTCCCACATCATTCTTGGTCTACCAACTGGGCGTTTTCCCTCTGGCTTCCATACAAGAAGCTTCCATGCAAGTCTTTCATTCCCCATACGTGCAACATGTCCTGCCCATCGCAGTCTACGGGACTTAACTGTTCTTATTATATCTGGCTTCCTATAAAGACCATGCAGTTCATTGTTATGTAGTCTTCTCCATTCACCTGTCTGTTCATCTCTCTTTGGTCCAAAAATTTTCCTAAGTACTTTATTCTCAAATACTTGTAATCTCCTTTCCTCCCTTAAAGTAAGAGTCCATGTTTCGCACCCATATAATATAACTGGTAGAATAATAGTTTTATATATTCAATTGCCTAAAGTGTTAAATATTTAATAATGACATATATTATTTCCTTTGTTTCACTTCTCTTCCCAATTCATTTTATTAATTCCTACACATTTTTTTCATTTAACCCTTAACTATTATGCAAAATATTTCTAAAATATGATTAACATATAATAGCTTCAATCTTCCATAACTTTGCTTTCTTAAATATATTCCTTTCACATATTTTAATTGTAAAATAAAGTGACTCTTTTACACATTATTTATCCACTTTAAATGTCATGTTACTTTTACTCTATAGGAACAGGCAATGGCATACCAGACTATTTATTTTGAAATCTTGTCTCAAACTTATTACTCTGTATTAAGATCTTTTACTGAATGCCATCAATGATTCATGCCATAAATTGTAACAATCCAAATTTATAAAGTGGCAGATAAAATTAAACAGTAGTAGTAGGAATAGCATTAGGAATAAAAACAATATGAAATAAGAAAAAATGAAATTTGGATATCATTTGAGAATTAAATTATTTTCAGTCTGATCATCTTACCTCAATATTAATGTTGATTTGTTCTTCGACATGTTTCAAAACAATTCTGTTTTATCGTCAATATTAATGTTGATTTGTTCTTGAAATATGTCCAAGAACAAATCAACATTAATATTGAGGTAAGATGATCAGACTGAAAATAATTTAATTAAAATAACCTCAAAATATCACTTCCTAAAATTAAATATCATTTGAGAATCATATTTAAAGAGAAAAATTATACGCTCAGACCGGGACTTGAACCCGGGACCCTTGGTTTTCTAGTCCAAGTGCTCTACCATTTGAGCTACCTGAGCAAGTACCGATCTAAATGCAAATCTTTCTCTATATATCGAAAATAGCCGTACTGGCATTTATAATGTAATGTATAATTCCCAAATATGTCTTCTTAATATAGGAGCCGCCATTTGCAAAGATAGAAGCAAAGGCTTCAAAGCATTTGGTGGGCAGGAATTACAACATATATAGAGAAAGATTTGCGTTTAGATCGGTACTTGCTCAGGTAGCTCAAATGGTAGAGCACTTGGACTAGAAAACCAAGGGTCCCGGGTTCAAGTCCCGGTCTGAGCATATAATTTTTCTCTTTAAATATGATTTATCCATCATTGAGATGTATGAAATTAATAATAAAAACATCATTTGAGAATATTTGAAAATTAATATGGTCTTATCGACACTGAATTTTTAATACATTTTTAACTAAAATATTTCTATAATTTTTATTCTGGCATTTTTAAATATGATCAGACTGAAAATAATCTAATTAAAATAACCTCAAAATATCACTTCCTAAAATTAAATATCATTTGAGAATATTTGAAAAATAAATATGAACTTATCGACACTGAATTTTTAATACATTTTTAACTCAAATATTTCTATAATTTTTATTCAGGCACTTTTAATTGTATACTGCAACATCCATGAATTTTTTTTTTCAGTACTGATAATACAGTATTTTATTTTTATTGCAATTTTGAAAAAAGTGTCACTTCAGTTATGGAAGAAATAATATGCATGCCAGTTAAGGGTTATTATACTACTAATATTTTTATGGAAACAACTGTACTTTTACATAATATATTTAGTACAAGTTCTACAACTTAAATTTCTGTTATAACTGTTCTAATCTAAACAATTTTAATTAATTATTTGGTATTGGCATCATATTCAGTTTCTATGCCTAGTTTTAAATTTGAAGATGATTTGTAAAGCTACTACTTGCTAAAATAAAGTGCAATAAAATACATTATTTATTACATTGCCTAATTGATGGCAGCTTATGAATAATTTCGTTATGCAATATACAACAAGCAGTTTTTAAACGGAAATAAAAAACCCCAACACCAAAATTACAAAATAAAAACATTATTATTTTATTTTTGGATGTAAGGGGTTAAAAAATAAGTAAACTGTACAAAAAAAAAACATTAATTTAAAGTTAATCAAGAACAACCAAAAATACATGGTTAAGGAGAAGAAAAAAAACAAAGAGCTGTTAATAGTCAATCAATGCAAAACAGTCATGAGGAAGGGGGGCTATCCATCAATAATGCAATTCATTTCAAATATAGCGCAAATCATTGTCATATTTACTACTCTACTATACCTCGACATGCAGGATCGTGACTGCCATCACCTCAAGTGCGACATCATTCATGGACAACCCCTATATCAAAATCAAAACTTAAACTTCAAACCTGAATTGCTGTAGGATAGTGGTGACAATTACCAGGAATACAATGGCTAACACTAAGGGACTTACTAATCAAGTCAACCACAAACAGAAAAAAAAAAGTAAATATAGCACCAGCACAGAGGCAACCAGTACTTTACCAGACGGTGAGGTGGTGATAGGAACACCCTTCCCACTCCGGTAAGTTGGTCGCATGGTCAGAAATAGATTTTCATAAGGAGCAGAAGCAAGCCCCACAGGCAGCTTGTAACACCAATAAATAGGGGCATTTTGTCTAAAGGAGCAAGAAAGAGGAACACAAACTATAACAATAATACTAAATATAATCAAACAAACTGAATGTGCATATCCAATTACTGCATAACATGTAACAGAAAAAGTCATTATAATGAATAACTGGTTAAAAGATAGAAGAGAAGCACTTACCGGAGATGTCCAATCAACCAAAGCAAAGATAAAATTAGATTATGTAACATCAATGTACAATAATAATTAAAACATTTTGTCTGTTCAATCTTACCTCTTAGAGTTGTTTTTGTCGAACATGTTTCAGAGCTTCTTAGCCCCATCGTCAAGACTGAATTTTCTCATGTTGTAGGCCCTGATTCTTGATTCCTGCTCTCTTTGCCTCTGGTCCAAAGAGAGCAGGAATCAAGAATCAGGGCCGACAACATGAGAAAATTCAGTCTGTAATCTCTGACGATGGGGCTAAGAAGCTCTGAAACATGTTCGACAAAAACAACTCTAAGAGTTAAGAATGAACAGACAAAATGTTTTAATTATTAAACAAACCTCTTAATGTTACTTCCTATTGTATTTTAAAAATCAATGTACAATTAACTTTTTTTATTAAGAAATAAAAATAGGATAATTTCAAAGTTGGTATTGATTAATAGTTAATGAAAATCTTGTATCTTGTAACCCTTGTTTCCCTCAACGAGATTTAGGCGCTCTCCCCCTACAAGGAAGAAATTGAACCATACAAATTTTTAGTTACACTTGTTTTCGTATAGATGTCATTGGACTGGCCCATGGTCAGAGTTCCGCCTCATACAGACATCTAGGAAACCAAGGTAGTACTAGGATGGGAAAATTCAGTAAACTTTGCTTAGAGGCCTTTTCATTCAGGCTTAAGGATCTTTTACGAGCCTGCAAATCTTCAGACTCGGGACCCACAGCTTAAAGTTCCTCCTGGAGGACTTGCTCCTTGGATTTTTCCATCCTAAAGAAATCCATAGACCCCGGCTGGGTTTGAACCCACGACCCTCAGGACCAGAGGCAAGGAGCATAACCACTAGTCCCGCTAAGAGGAAAAATTAAAAAATCCTGTTAGAAATTATGTGTCTTTTTTTTTAGGACGGAAAAATCCAAGATGCAAGTCCTCCGGGAGGGACGTTAAGCCGTGGGTCACGAGTCTGAAGATTTTTAGGCTTGTAAAAGATCCTTAAGCCTGAACGAAAAGTCCTCTAAGCAAAATTTACCGAATTTTCCCGTCCTAATACTACCTTGGTTTCCTAGATGTTAGTATGAGGCACAACGCTGACCACAGACCACTCAAATGACATATATACGAAAACAAGTGTAACTAAATTAGTATGGTTCAAATTCTTCCCTGTAGGGGGAGAGCGCATAAATCTCTGTTAAGGGAAACATGGGCTTACAAGATACAAGAAGATACTAACAAGGGAGATTGTTCTGAAATTTTGAACATAAGCTGAATGATAGTCGGTAAGAGCTATGGTAATATTAATTTAGGTAATTTTTTTCATTTTGTGAACTTACAATTAAAATTATTCCTCCAAAATCAACACAATTTCTGTAATCTCTTAATGTGTACTCTTTTCATACAGTACAAAACTGTTATTCACAAATTGGTAGAGTGTTTTAGGCACAGAATTACATCCATGAATATGACAGGAAAATTGCATGATAGCCTATTTATTAAGAAATTGCATTCCATAATATACTGTTCACTTCCATTCATCAGTACTGCAAGATGTGTGTTCACATGTATGGCAAAAGTGTGGCTATATCACCAGAACAGAAGTGTAGACTTTCTGGAATGTTCTCCAGATTATGTTCTAAATTGAAAATGTTTGTGTACCATGGACGAGGGTGAAGAAGCAGTCATTGTTAAGTGCTTGTAAAGTTTCATGAAGATATGCACAGACTAACTTGTTATGACTCCAAATAAGGCAAGTGAGAAAGAGAGTATTGGTGTTTTTAGCAGAACCTTGAATTCTAAGTTGAAAAGGCATAGTTCACAGTGCCAATTTTACTCCCTTCAAATATCTAGTTAGTGAATTGCATGTTAGAGTGGCATATTATATACATAAGAAAAAAAGAAGTGTTTGCATTGGATTTGCCTGGTGTGCAATGGATAGCACGCTGGGGTACAAACCCAGAGGTTCAAATCCCGTTCAGGCATTTATTTTTTTTATCATCTCATATATATGTATATATATATATCCATCCATAGTGATTCTGCCCGAGGGCAGGTCTTTACTGCAATCATAGCATTTTTCATGCTATGCATTGCAGCTTTACTAGGGAATTATATGTGTGGTAGCTTCCCGTTGCTTTCCACACCGGTGAATGATGATGATGATGGCCGGATGATTTTCGGGGACCGTTAGGCTCTAAGCTTCCTGACATTTATTTTGTCTTAAAGGTGAGGAAAAACCCCGAAAGAACCTCACCCAGAAGCCTGTCCTAACCGGGAATTGAACCCGGGCCTGCTGCATGACAAGGCAGCACGCTACCTTGAGATCACAGCGCTAGACATACAATATATATATATATATACAATTATAATTTGAGTCCCAATATTTTAACAATGTGAAAAAAAAAACCTACTAAAATCAATATTACCAAACCTCTTCCTGACTATCAATCATCTTATATACATATTTTTAGAACAATTGAGCATCCAAGTTGGGGATGGTCCCTCGTAAGAGATCTGCAATAATAGTACAAAATTCTTCCTATCAATATGCAATATTTATTGTAGCGCTAGTATAGGTTTCTCTTTTCGAATTAAACATTTAGATCTAACAACTCTCAAATCTTTATATCAGTGGTCTTTAGATCAGTAACTAAGTTTTAGAAATTCTGAATGAAATCCCTATATCCTCAAAATATTTTCAAATGCTTTTTAAATTATCAACAGACATTCATCCAACTTTTAAAATATGGATTACACTTTTATTTTGAATTAGATTTTTGTATACTTTTTTTTTAATTCTTGGTATTGTTATTTACAAATACTGGTGTAAGCTAAGTAATATTTCTCATTTAAATACATAACATTCCACTATATATCTTCATCAAAGGATAAACAGCTTGCTTATTCAATACTAAAACATTACATTACTGCAATATCAATTTTGTAATTTTATATCGGAATTTGAAGAAGTACAATTTTTGGCTTAAAGTATATAAAGACATAGATTAAAGAAAAAAAAAAAGAATAGTGTTTAAAAATTGTGTTCCAAAATCATGACCCGAGATAACTGATTAATTTGTAAACATATTCATTATAAATATATGGAGATTATAGCTGGTTTAATTTCTGCTAGAAAGCAGCAGATTGCAACTATTGCATGGATATTTTTTTGCTAGACTAGAATAGTCCTATGAAGAAATAAACACATGAGCTCATAATTTTTCTCACCTGGAATGTGTTTTGGCGACCATCATTGTCATTCTCAGCCAGAATATGGGGTAATGTGTATATTTTAAATTAAATCTCATAATAAATTACTTCACAGTTTTACTTCCTAACAATTTTCTGAGTAGAATAATCCTATACGGGCTCTTGAGATGGTTACCTCAATATTTGCAATTTGGTGCTTGGATCTCTATTGCTAAACACTGTCCAATTATTCATACTTAATTTGGACATATTTAAATTTTGCTCTCATCTTTCCAAATCAGCACTTATGTCTATTAAGACAAAGTGACCTAATGTTACTTAATATAAGACATCTTAATGCTTTTACTTCATATATATCATCTCTGGTAAGTAAATGCCTTCTATCTTTTATACAATTTTCCATTACTGACTTACATATATTTTCAATACTAGTAAAATTCATATCAAATTCCGTTAAGGTGAAGTCATATGATGAAAGTTAAAAAATTAAATTGTACCTGTTGGTAGGTGCTGTTGTCCTCAACTAATATTGTATATAAATTAACTGGAGCGCTTTCGGAAGTTATCTTCCATCTTCTGAAGGTTGAGCTTCTGCTACTCGTTGTGTACGGTGATGTATACTCCAACTGTTTGTAGCAGCAACTGACTTGTTCTTGACGATCTCGTATAATGGGTTTGACTGGGGTGCATTCTCATTAAGAAGTGAGGTGTTGTTTGTTTCCTTGAAGACCTCGAAATTATAAAGGAAACAAACAACACCTCACTTCTTAATGAGAACCCCAGTCAAACCCATTATATGAGATTGTCAAGAACAAGACAGTTGCTGCTACAAACAGTTGGAGTATACATCACCGTACACAACAACAACGAGTAGCAGAAGCTCAACCTGCAGAAGATGGAAGATAACTTCCGAAAGTGCTCCATTTAATTTATATACAATATTTTAACAAAGTTGAGGACGACGGCACCTACCAACAGGTACAATTTAATTCTTTAATATTTAATTTTAGGAAGTTATATTTTGAGGTTATTTTAATTATATTATTTTTGGTCTGGACATCTTACCTCAATATTAATGTTGATTTGTTCTTGGACATGTTTCAAAACAATTCTGGGAAAGCTGATGATAAAACAGAATTGTTTTGAAACATGTCCAAGAACAAATCAACATTAATATTGAGGTAAGATGTCCAGACCAAAAATAATATAATTAATTCTTTAACTTTCATCATACATATATTTTACTTTGTAATATTAAAATAAGAATTAAAAGATCAGATCATATGCTTTCACCGTATGCAAAATCATGATTAGTGATGGATTCTGATATCTCAATACTCAGCTATGTTTACAACTGTGTTAACAATCTTCAATAGGTACTTTCTGATTTTTAAAACTTATTTACTATTTTTAAATGTTAAATGCTAATAATTTACATTTAAATTATTAAAATTCATCGGAGAACATACTGTTTAAACAACTCACCTCACAGGATTCATGCTTCCATGATATCGCGATTTCAAACATAGTCATGTTCATCATCAGCCATAACTCCGACTGATGAAATTCTTCGGCCGTCAACTATTCTATTGTCGCCATCTTCAGTGCTGCCATCTATGGTTGAATTTATGAACTTCGAAAAAATATACATTCAGAAAAACAAAAATAGATCAATGAATTTTGATATCCCTAACGAAATTATATTGATTTTGAAGTTCATAAATTCAACCATAGATGGCAGCACTGAAGATGGCGACAATAGAATAGTTGACGGCCGAAGAATTTCGTCAGTTGGAGTTATGGCTGATGATGAACATTACTATGTTTGAAATCACGATATCATGGAAGCATGAATCCTATGAGGTGAGTTGTTTAAACAATATGTTCTCCGATGAATTTTAATGATTATACCTCATAATGTTTACTTCCCAACATTAATTAAATATATTTACATTTAAAACTTATCAATGTTCACATTTTGAAGAAATCAATCCAATTTCTTCTATTCTATTTTGATTCCTTCTATATTATTGACATATTTAAAACCAAACAAACTAGCAAAGCCTTATTATTTTAATTTTCTTTTTTCTGTGTGTATATATATATGAAAAATGGCAGTTCAGAAGAGCTAAGATTATTGAACTGGTTGCTATCACTGTCTGGTTATCTTAACCTGTTTTAACTACTTTTCATTTTGAATTGCTATTCATTTGTCATCATGAGGCTGAGATTACTCTATACTAAAAAAAAAGTATTCTACGATATAGCTGGGAAACAAACTCAGATCCATAATATGGTAGTTAGGTACACTACCAAACATGGTCTATAACAATACCAACTGTTTTACTTATTTGGAAAGCTTACTTTTAAAACGGCTCTAAAATAAAGCATTGTACACTGTTATCACTTTTAATAAAAATACTAAGTGACACTTTTTATCAGTATTGAGTATCAAGTATCAGAATTCAAATTTTGATATCAATTTTCATTTATCATCAAAATGTGGTAGTATCTTCTCTTCCTAACAATGTAGTAGACAAAGGATAGGTGGACGACTCATGTATTACTGTGCACCTTACCAGCTTTAGTAAAACAGACATGTATTTATAAGAGGAATTATAATCTATTTTGTTTTATTGTACATTTTTCATCTTAAAAAGAAAATTAACATAACCATTTTTTTCACTATTTGGAGAAAACTATTTTAAAAAAATTATTGTGCTTCTGCAAGAATAAACATGTTTTTTCTTTAATATTGAGTGGAGAACATATTTTTAATAACTCACCACATACAATTTAAAATTTATTTGAGACCATTGGTTTCGAATGAATTTTTCATTCATCTTCAGTCATGACTCCAACTTCATGACTGAAAAATTCATTTGAAATTGTATGAGGTGAGTTATTAAAAATATGTTCTCCACTCAATATTAATAATATAACTCATAATGTTTACTTCCCAACATTAATTTTAATATGGTTTTTTCTGTCCCTCTTAATTCTGAGTGCACAGCAATGAGTAGAATCTGCTCAATTACTAACTCTTAAGAACCACCCCCATTCTTTATCTAATTATGCATTACTTTCAAATATTTCCTAAATGTTAAATTAAAATCATATATATGAGAAAGAGTAACTCATTCACCTAATAATTGGAATTATAATGTTTAATCCATTGGGTTTGAAAAGTTCCAACACATCTAACGGTATAAAGTAAAAGTATACTTGCATGAAAACAATAATAGATAATATCAATTTTTTAATGAAAATAGATTAAGTATGAATGCCTATTCATTGCGACTCTCTCCCATAATTAAAACTCTAAATGATAAGATATATTAAACATCTTTGCCATTGCTGATCCTAAGGCTATATGGAAAATGAGGACTAAGAGGAGAAACAACTTTGTTAAAACTAGGGTTCAGCTGGCTACAACTGATAGCACCTTTTAATGGCAGATTTAGAAGAGATATCCAGAATGAGAAAATTATGGAAGAGTTGGATGTAGAACCCATTCTTCACCATATACAAAACTACCAGAACAACTGGAAAGCCCATCTTCACCGAATGCCGTCTCATAGAATTCCAAAAGCCATGCTTCGTTACTGCCCCCAAGGCAAAAGATCGCTGGGACGTCCAAAAAAGCGCTGGATGGAAAACCCCTCTTTGAGACCATAACAGGCTACAAGGCCTAATACTCGCATGGATGATGATGATGATGATCCAGAAGAGACATCCCATCTAGCTTAGCATTGTGATGAGGGAATTGCTGCCATGCAGAGAAACTAAATATTCAAGCTAATTGCTGTCATGAAGAGAAGCTAAACATTCAAGCTAAGAGAGAGAGAAAAAAAAAACCTCTGTAGAAAATCAGAGTAGGAAAGGTGATTTTATATGCATTTTGAAAATAATTTCCAAAGAAGTAAACCTCAAATCAAAGAAATTACGAGTTAATCATACCCAACTGGAGGCTAAAATTATTCAGAAACCTACACATTGCAAAGAATGAGGATGAGATTTTGCAACATTGAATTTTCACAATCAATTGAATCCTAAGCAATAAAACAATATGTAAACTAAATGAGTTAAATAATATTTAATTTTAGGAAGTGATATTTTGAGGTTATTTTAATTATATTATTTTTAGTCTGATCATCTTACCTCAATATTAATGTTGATTTGTTCTTGGACATGTTTCAAAACAATTCTGTTTTATCGTCACCTTGTCCAGACTGATTTGATTTATGTTGCATACCCTGGATGTCGATGTCTGCTCCATCCTGTGGTTGGCCAAAGAACCTCCAAACAAGGTCATACTCTGTTTGGAGGTTCTTTGGCCAACCACAGGATGGAGCTGACATCAACATCCAGGGTGTGCAACATAAATCAAATCAGTCTGGACAAGGTGACGATAAAACAGAATTGTTTTGAAACATGTCCAAGAACAAATCAACATTAATATTGAGGTAGGATGATCAGACTAAAAATAATAGAGTTAAATAATGATTGCTGTAATCCAAATAAATAGGTATAAGAGATATGGAATATATTGTGTATTTTAAAAGAAAGGATTAACCCTTTAGTACTGGTTTTCTTGTTATACACTAGAATATTAGGCTTTGTACAAATTATTGAAAGAAAGAATATGTGTTTATTACTAATTGAATACTTCTCACTGAAGGACAAATTATATTTGAAGAGAAAAATTATATGCTCAGAACCTTTGGCTTTCTAGGCCAATGCCCTACTGCTGAGCTATCTGAGCACTCTAAACACAAATTTTTCTCTTTATATTGTTAATTCCTGAGCACCAAATGCTATGAGCCTTCCCTCGATTATGCAAATTGCAACTTCTTATTTAAGAAGACATTTATTGGGAATTTAAACATTACTTTATAAAGCCAGTAGGACTTCTATTTTATATATGTCCATTATGTCTTTCATCAAAATTTTGTAATCTTCCAATAATAAGAAGTCTTGTTCCAACAGAAAAAAAAAAACCAAAGATTAATTTTTATGATGATTTAACTATATCTCTTCAGAAAGTAAGCAAGCTAAAAAAAAAAAAACATTATAGAAGAAATTTTAATGTCAATGTTTTCAAGGGTGAATTACTTAAACCAAATATAGGACTTAGAAGAAAATAATAAAAGGGATTTTGTAACAACTTATAGTTTAGCCATTAGTAGCACTTCATTTCTACACAAAAATGTTCATAAAGTAACTTGCTGATCTCTAGATGAAAAACTCAAAATAAAAAATCAAATACATTGCACACTGATTAAAACAAGATTTTTTAATACATACATAATAGATTTGATTGTGAACAGCAATCATTTCATGGTCTGAATAAATTTTAGATTAAAAGAATGCAATGGCAATAAGTCTGAAGGACAGATAGATCATTACACAGAATAAGAATGGAAAGTGAATAAAATCTTTAGAAACAAGAACAAAAGAGGGGAAGGGCGGATTCAGTAGCAAGAATGAGAATTGAGATTTTGTTCTCGCAAGACCAGTATTAAGATATGGTAGTGAAGCATGGACAATACGAAGAAGAGATGAAAGTCAAATAACAGCAAATGAGATGTGATTTATGCGCCATACAGCAGGCTATACAAAGTGGGACCATAAAAGAAATGAGGAAATTATGGAAGAGTTAGATGTAGAACCCATTTTTCACCATTTACAAAACTACCAGAACAACTGGAAAGCCCATCTTCAACGAATGCCTCTCATAGAATTCCAAAAGCCATGCTTCGTTACTGTCCCCAAGGCAAAAGATCGCTGGGACGTCCAAAAAAGCGCTGGATGGAAAATTCCTCTTTGAGACCGTAACAGGCCACACTTGCCTAATACTTGCTTGGATGATGATGATTTTAGGAAGTGATATTTTGAGGTTATTTTAATTAAATTATTTTTAGTCTGTTCATCTTACCTCAATATTAATGTTGATTTGTTCTTGAACATGTACTGGGCAAGATGCTGATGATGATTATGATATAATCAAAATATGTTTAAGAACAAATCAACATTAATATTGAGGTAAGATGAACAGACTAAAAATAATTTAATTAATGAGAATTGAGGTTTGACTATGTGTGTGACCAATAAAGCAAGATAGAAAATGAGAAATAAGAAAATGTGCAACAGAAAAATATAAGATTGCCTTAGAGAAGAGAGAAAAAAACTCTTTACTCATGTCCAGTATAATGCCAGATCAAAGGATGCTATGAGATAAAGGTCCTATTATTGATTGTCACTAATAAAGTATGATTTCAGCTGACCAGACATGGATTTGCACTTATGCAGGTGAATGAGTATTCTTATCTCTCATATTTTTGTTAAATATATTACTATCTAGAAAATACTTTAATGCATTCATTTTTACACATTGCTATTACTTATAGTAATTATTTACAATTTGGAAAATATTAAAGTTCCATGTACATAAAAGTCATCAATAAAAATAAAATATAAACTTAAAAAAATCTATAATTATAGGATGCAATATAAAAACTTTCAAATCAAAAACTTGTTTTCAATTTTGAATATAATCATTTTATAAATAATATTAAAACTACTGGATGTTTCAATGTGATAAGATAATAATTACAGATTTTTATTGATATAATAGCTGTATATGGATTTTACTTTTATTGGAAATAAGTGTGTATTCAATAATTATGGCTATTAACTGGATTCAAGTCATTTTGATCATCGTCATCATCATCATCATCACTCCAGGGATTAGGCAATTGCCCATTCCGACTTCATAATGCATCAGCCCAACGTCTTCTAGGTCTTCTAACATCACATCTTCCTCTTGCTTGATAATTTCTTGCTAACAATGGATATCTCTCCTTACTCATTCCATCCATATGATCAATCCATTTCTGTCTGTAATTCGTGACCTTATCCAATAAAGGCTGTACTTTCAATTCTTCTCTTATATCCTCATTTCTTATTCTATCAAGTCTTGTACATCCTTTAACTTGTCTTAGGAACCTCATCTCCGCCGTCTGTATTCTATCCTTCTGTTTTTTCATTGGAGCCCAAGTTTCACATCCATATAATATTGTGGGAACCACCATAACATTATACATTTTTATCTTTGTTTCTTTTCTAATTTTATTTTTGAATGTTCTCTGTATTGTTCCACACACCGTCTGAAATTTATTTATTTTGGAGTCAATATCTCTTTCCACATTGTAGCCAACATCACAGCCCAAATATTTGAAACTAGACACTGTTCTATACTTTGATTTTCTAAAATAATTTTGGACCTCTTCCTCTAAAAGCCATGGTCTTCGTTTTCCTTACAGAAAAGTCATTTTGATACCTTACAGAAGGATGTTGACCTATAAGAATTAAAACTTCAATATGCACTGGAAATATTGTTAATTGTAATGGGACATTGTAATGTTTTACCTATGTGTACTTTTTCACAATCCACATATTTTATCTGGTAAATTCCTAAATTTCTAATATCGTCAATCTTTTAATTTTTGTTAATTTTAATTAGTTTATTTAGACTGCAATTATTTTTTGGTGTCAATTCGATATTGAATTTGTTGACATTTTTTTAAATTTATTAAATGCCAAAAGATATTATGTACATTTTCTGTATTTTTTTTAATGAATTTCTTTTTCAATCCAAAGAATACTTTCACTGATTAATTTTTGTTTTCTGAACCTGCTTATTTTCTTGTGAAACATTTTTTCTTCAAAACTATTCTCTTTTGCTACCTTTATTATGAGTTTTTTTCTCTATTTTAGAATGTTCTCTGCTCATGGGAATTTTTACCAGTCCATATATTAAGGTATTATATATTGGTAAAAATGTAAGAAATGTAAAAAATGGGAAATTGAAGACTATGCCAATTTTGGAATATATTAAACAGTACCAACTAAATTGGAAACACCATCTTGAAAGAATGAGTTTAAATAGGATCTCGAAAGCGGTTTATAATTATATACTAGGAGGACGAAGATCTCTGGGCCGTCCTATGAAACGCTGGAGAGAAAATTTTCTATAGGATTGTAACAAGCTTTGGCCTAATACTTGGAAGGAAGAAGTAAAAATGGGGAAGTAGATAAATCTGCAGTAACTGGTCAGAAAAAACATAGAATCAAAGTGAATGCAAAATTATTAGAAAAATCCAAAGAACTGACAGTTTGGGAGAAAATTTACATCGAGAAGTATAAGGATGAAGTAATGAATTTTGAAATTCCTGGGGAAAAGTATTTGATTTAGAATATTTTTGAAGAAAAAAAATGTCTAGACTGGGGTTGAACCCATGACCTTTAGCTTTATATACTAATGCTCTGTCACTGAGCTATCTCAGGCTTCCAATATAAACAACTTTTTTTATCTTATACATTCTAATTGTTGAGAGCGCCAAAGGCTTGTGAACTGTTGCTCGAAATGCAAATGGTGGCTTCTTATTTAATAAGATTTTTAAGGGAATTTAATATTACTTGATACAGCCAGAAGAGCTTCTTTAGAGTAGGAGACTTTGGATAACTCAGTGGCAGAGCATTAGCTTATAAATGCTAAAGATTCTGTTTTCAACCCCCAGTCTAGGCATATATTTTTCTCTTCAAATATAATTTGACCTTCAATGAAAAGGTTAAACTTATAATAAAACATGGAAATAAACTATACTGGCTTTATAAAGTAATGTTAAATTCCCATTATAAGTCTTCTTAAATATTTTGGACCAAAGAGAGAAGAATAGACAGGTGAATGGAGAAGACTGAATAACAATAAACTACATGGTCTTTATAGGAAGCCAGATATAATAAGAACAGTTAAGTCTCGTAGACTGCGATGGGCAGGACATTTTGCGCGTATGGGGAATGAAAGACGTGCATGGAAGCTTCTTGTAGGAAAGCCAGAGGGAAAATGCCCAGTAGGTAGACCAAGAGTGAGGTGGGAGAATAACATTAACTATGATTTGATGGAAGTAGATTATACAGGAAATGATTGGAAAGCATTAGCTCAGGATAGGGATGTATGGAGAGCTTATGTTCGGGCGGCCATGAACCTATGGGTTTGATAGTGCCAGTGAGTAAGTAAGTCTTCTTAAATGCCATACCATGTGTCGAGGAATTGTTCACAACCCTTTGGCACTCTCAGAAATTAAAATGTATAAGAGAATAAATTTGTGCTTAGATAGGAGGCCTGTGATAGCTCAGTGACAGAGCACTAGCATATAGGGCTACAGGTCCTGGGGTCTAAGCATATATTTTTCTCTTCAAATATAATTTGAACCTTCAATGAGAAATGTTAAATTTATAATAGAAACATTGATTTGGAAATTCATCGGTCAACCTAAAGAGGGAAGAAGAAACAACATACAGGATTGCCAACCAACAATTCAACAGTAAGAATGAGCTGATGATAGAATGAAAACATTCTGAAACATGTTCTCAAGAATTCTATTAATTATGAGCTGAGACGTTTATAGTGACTCAAAAATTTATTATATAAAATTTCACTCAAATCACTCAGAATAATGCTACTGCAGGTTCTGCTATTTTATCCCCTAAAAAAACTTAATATGTATGGTGAGACAGCCCTAAACACACTTAGGGTCGAATCTATGAACGCATTAGACCGTAAAAGTCGTTCTCTGCTTGTACTCTGCTGAGAAAGTTGTATTCAAATACGTTTTTGCATACTCAAAAATTTGTTCATGCGATAATAATTGTTGAAATTCCTAAGCTACCTGGCGAGGTGGCTTAGGAGAGAAACGAATCGTGAGAATCCCGATGGTAACCGATGTAGTTTGAAACCTTGCCGCATACCTTGCTGCTTTATCCAAGATGTCGGACCTTGAAGACTTCGATCTTGTTTTCGGTATACGCGGAGAAGAGGAATTTGATAGAGTCTACCAAAGAATTCAACTGGAAGAACAGGAGAATCGGCGTAATATTGTGCGATTCAGACGTTGTCGTATACGGTATTACTTGCGGGACACAAGCATAAATGCGTTCCTCTAGCAGATGAAAATAACGGAAGTGGTTTTATCGCTGAGAATTCTGGGTAATTTCTTGCCAATATTACGAAAACGACGACTTTCATGCATGACCAGTTAGTGGGTAGCTAATTCGATCTTTGCACTTGCTCGCGGTGAGTCAGCTCACCAGTGATTGGAAGTAATTTGAGTAGAGACTAATGTATTTGCATGCAGCCCTTAGTGTACCAGCCAGCTGCTGGATTCACACCCACATGTGCCAATCACAGAGATGGATTATCATTCAGGCAGTAGAAGATTGAAATGTGATATGCATATCAGGTCTCCCAGCCATTGTAGCTGATTTTCTCAACCTGGAGTCATTACTTATCTTAGTTACCCAATTTCCTGATGATATTGGGTGGGTACTGGTCCCATACATTGGCTGAAATTTCTCAAGAAATTTTTTTCTATCTTGTCACCTTCTTTATTCAGCAACGAAAACAAGTTTTATCTTTTGATTCTATAGTGCATCCTATATTAAATTAATGTTGGGAAGTAAACATTATGAAGTAAAAATCATTGAAATTCATTGGAGAACATTTTTTGACAATTCACCTCATAGATTTCATATTTTTCATGATACCTGGATTTCAAATATAATGAATAGCCATTACTCCGACTGATGAAATTCTTCGGCTGTCAACTCTTCTATTGTCACCATCTTCAGCGCTGCCATCTATGGTTGAATTTATGAACTTCAAAATCTATATAATAGATCAATGAATTTTAATATTCCTAATGAACCAAATTTGATTTCAAAGTTCATAAATTCAACCACAGATGGCAGCGCTAAAGATGGTGACAATAGAAGATGAAAGTTAAAAATTAAATTGTACCTGTTGGTAGGTGCCGTCGTTCTGAACTTTGTTAAAATATGTATATAAAATTAACTGGAGCGCTTTTGGAAGTTATCTTCCATCTTCTGCAGGTTGAGCTTCTGCTACTCGTTGTTGTTGTGTACGGTGATGTATACTCCAACGAGTAGCAGAAGCTCAACCTGCAGAAGATGGAAGATAACTTCCAAAAGCGCTCCAGTTAATTTTATATACATATTTTAACAAAGTTGAGGACGATGGCACCTACCAACAGGTACAATTTAATTTTTAACTTTCATCATATGACTTCACTACAATGGAATTTGATATGAATTTTACTAGTATTGACAATAAAAGAGTTGACGAATTTCATCAGTTGGAGTTATGGCTGAGGACGTAAGTGATTACGTTTGAAACTGTGGTAGCGTGAAAAACATGAAATCTATCGGGTGAGTTGTCAAAAAATGTTCTCTGATGAATTTCAAAGTGCATCCTATATTTATTTTAATGTTCTGACGCTTAATCTTTTCTTATAAATTTGTATTATAACTGTAATTACTACAATAAAAAAAAACTATTCCAGTATGTAATATCATTATGCTTCTCTCTTGGATGATATTCTAAATTTCACTTCATATGAGACTAACATAATCTTAAATTAACAACTATTAACCTAAAACAAACTTAATATTAAAATGATAGTTCTAAATACTCATTGTTATCTCTTTACTAAATCTTCTAATAAATATTCACATTTCAACAAAAAATATTTTTTTACTGAATGAATGAGAATAAAGGCATAAACCAAAATATGTGCAGTATGCAATTTCATTACTGTAATAATTTCTTTCCATATATATATATACATACATATGACATGATAAGAAAATAAATGCCTGAACAGGATTTGAACCCAGACCTCTGGGTTGGTACTCCAATGTGCTATCCATTACACCACCAGGCAAATCCAATTCAAACATTTATCTTTCTTATATGTATATATATATATATATATATACATATATCACTGCACATTAAACAAATGTGAAATAATTAAATAATAAATAAGAACATACTGTAAGTTTTTTGAAAAAAAAAATATTTATACAACAAATGCTTAGATATTACAATATTTCTCTCACTTAAATATTAACTTAAGAATTTATGCTAAATAATAAAACAGATATAATAAACAAATTTAAAAGTTTTTTTCTGCCATAATTAGACAATAAAACAAAATTTCATTTAAAATAGTTAAATTTATATAAATTAAAATTGTAAATGGTGTTTTATTATGTTTAATGTGAGAGTTCAAAAAATCATTTAATTGTGTTCGAAGCATTTTTTTTTGAGAATATTCTTAAGCTTGTGTTACTTTAATAATCTTTGTAACACAATTAACTAATGAACTATTCATTCAGTAAAATGAAGAAAAATGCCAGCTACATTTAACAGAACCCAATCATTTTCACATAGCTCTCATAAAAGAACAAAACGCAAATTCATGCTTTATGATTATATAAAAAATGAATAACTAACAAACACATGTTATCAAATGTAAGTGCAAAATACGAGGATTAGAACTTGCAAAGAAACTGAACAAATATAGAGAAAGTCTCACTGTGTGCAGTAATATCTTTTAATTGCCGATATCTGTACAATTAGCATGCAATAACATTAGCGTATTCTCCAACTCCTTCATGTAACAATCCTAGGTCTTAGCCTACCATCCGTCTGATCCACTTATGATAATCATTGAGATGGATGAAAGATTAGCATTTACCAGAATTTGTATTGACCTAGGCTTTCATGGCCGGAGTTGCTATGATGATCTTGAAGAAGATTTCTGGGCTGTAGGCCGTGGTCTCGAGGCTTGAAGTTCCCTGACATTTAGCCAGAGACTGCGTCTGGCATCCTCAAGGGTTGTCTTGAGACTGGCAATTTTGTTCACTGTCTGTCTATTTATACCATTCACCCTTGAGGATGCCAGATGCAGTCTCTGGCAAAACGTTGGGGAACTTCAAGCCTCAAGATCATGACCTAAAGCCCGGAAATCTTCTTCAAGATCATCATTTACCAGAATTATTTAGGAAATACATAGGCACGCCATAGCGTAGTGGTTAAGGCACTGCGCTACAAGCCGGAAGGTCGAGGGATCAAGTCCCGGTGGGGTCAGGATTTTTAAACTGACCAAAACCTTCTGGCGGCACTATGGCCCTGGGGTCGACTCAGCCTCTAACGGAAATGAGTACCAGATGCTTGTTCTGGGGTAAAGGCGGCCATCACGCAGGGCTGACATCAAATGCCGATTATCTAGAAAAAGTGGGAGCCTTAACCTCCCACTACCCCAAGGGCCTCCCGAGGCCTGTAGTGGGAATAAAAGAAAGAAAAGAAAAGATATATATATATAAGATTGAGAAAACAGCTGGGGACCTGACATGCTGACCATGTCACCCCTAGAATGACTGGAGGATTGTCCACATCTATAATTAACACACGTGAATGTGAAGACAGCAGTCGGCTGGTGGGCCAAAGGACTGTTGTGCCTTGGAGAGAATATATATATATATATATATATATATATACACGAGCATAAGTAGTAAGAAGTGACACTATGAGGCAATAATTACACAAGTGTATCGGAAATATACACTGTTTATGAGATGAAATGTATGTTTCCAATATTCAATTTAATTTTAGTACATATTTACCCAAAGAAAACATAAAGAAATATGTCGTAATGTCATACATAGGCCTACTTTCAAATAAAATATCTAAACACTTTAAAAAGTTGAACATTAATGTGGCATTTAAAACTAATAAAACTCTACAAAATATAATAAAAAACAATAAAACCAAAATAAAAAAAGAAAAATTATCAGGTGTATATAAATTGAAGTGTGGCACATGTGACAATGTCTATATAGGACAAATTGGTAGACCTTTTATCTCTCGGATAAAGGAACACATGAGAGTATATAACAGAAATTTAGAAAATTCAAAATATGCTAACCACCTATTCCAATTTAATCATTGTTTCGATCCAAATTTTGAAATTTTACATATTTGTGATAAGGGTAAGAAGTTAGATCTTTTGGAGGCTGTAGAAATTAATAAATTTAAAAGTAGTAAAAAACTGTTAAATTGTCAACTTGATTTGAATGAATCCCCTTCGTTAAATTAAAAAATTTAAATAAATATTGTTGTATTGTTGCTTAGATCAGTTGGAACACAATTCATAATTTGTTAACATGTCTGAAGAAGGTACAGTGTACCGAAACAGCTATCACTGAATTATATAATAAATATGAAAATCAAATAAAACTACGTTTTATTTTTATTTAATTAATAAAGATATTACTTATTTTAGGAATTCTCACTATGAGGTATATTCATTAAGGTAGAATATGTTTATCACTCACCTCATATTGTTCTTCTTATTTGATTATAGACTAGTTTCGGAACATAGTTTCTGTTCCATCCTCAGTAACATCACGACCGTTGTTCTGTCGTCTTGAAGAGTTGTCCTTCTCTCCTTCCATTGGCTGACTGAAAAACCTCGAAACCAGGTCATTCTCACCGGGAATTTCAAAGTTCATTAATTTCTTCTTTTCGCTCTTTTGAATGTAGATCTTTTCCCAAACAGTAAGTTCTTTTGGTTTTTCTATTTGTTTTAATAATTTTGCTTCTTTCTCGATAAGATGTTTTTCAGACCATGCATGGGCAGCCACTGCAGATTTTTCTACTTCCCCTTTCTTGACATTCCTGAGATGTTCTTTAACTCTAGTTTTCAAATTTCTTTTAGTTTTTCCTATGTAGAATTTCTCACATTCTTCACATTTAATTTGATAAATCCCTGATTTGTTTTCTTCTTTAATTTTCTCATTCTTATAGGTCTAATCAGTCTGCTGATGCTGTAGTCATTTTTGGGTGCTACCCTTATGTTGAAATCTTTAAAAAATTTTTGAAACTTGTGGTGTTTTAATGGATGATATGTGAATTTTCTAAATTTTACATTATCTTCTTTTACTTTTAGAAGAGTGCTTTGATTAATAATTTTTGTCTTTTGAACTTGTTTATTTTTTGAGTATCATTTTTATAGCAAAACCATTTTTCGTGGCTACGTTGATTATGTGTTCTTTTTCTTTTTCATAATTTTCTTTGTTCATTGGTATGTTCACTAATCTATGTGTCAAACTATTGAAAACTGCTTCTTTGTGAGCTATGTGATTGAAACCTAAAGCTTTTATGTAGTTATCTATATGTGTCTTTTTTCTGTAAATTCCAAATTCTATCTTATTTTCTTCATTCCTTTTTAAGTTGAGATCTAAAAATGGTATTTCTCCATTGAAAAGATCTACATTCAAAAGAGCGAAAAGAAGAAATTAATGAACTTCGAAATTCCCGGTGAGAATGACCTGGTTTCGAGGTTTTTCAGTCAGCCAATGGAAGGAGAGAAGGACAACTCTTCAAGACGACAGAACAACGGTCGTGATGTTACTGAGGATGGAACAGAAACTATGTTCCGAAACTAGTCTATAATCAAATAAGAAGAACAATATGAGGTGAGTGATAAACATATTCTACCTTAATAAAGATATGTTAATTTGAGCAATCTATGTTCCCAATTCAAGGTAATTATCAACAACATTGGTATGATCCAACACCAACACGGTGCAACATCATCAGCATAAACTAACAGCTTATTAATACCATTGATTTGTACGCCTTCTTCATGCTCTAAAGATTTGAAGGCATGCTCTAGTACAAAATTAAATAGTAGATGAGATTCAATCCATTGTGAATTTCAAAAGTATCCAAAAACTGTTTGCCTACACGCACCCTACTCTTTGTGCCTCATGTCACTTCTTACATTAAAATAATATCAGTTAAGACTAGTATTGAGAAACTGCAAATATTTCTCAAGTAATTATAAAAGTAATTTATGTAAACTCCCAGTGAGACATTGTGACTAGTCTAAAGATAACTAACTAAAAAAAGCACAAAATAAGCTGTTTAAATTTACACTCAGTTTTATAAAAGAAAATTCCACGAAAAAAAAATCAAGATACAATATTGGGAAAAAATTAATGTTAGAAAAATTTCATGCATTTGAATGAGCATGCATCTATCCTATTTTAGTGTTAGTATATTAGAGGAAAACTTCATATGATGCCTTCAACCAAACACTGGATATCACAATTTTCAAAGGAAAAATTCATTGAATTTCTTAAGGTAATAATGGAATTTGCCGATCACATGTTTTTATTGTTGTAATTCAAAACAGACCCACATAAATTTATGTTTAAACATGGAAAGCTTTACACTAATACACAAGGTATGGAAGACACCTCAAAACCCAATTGGTGTATGCAGGAAATGGATCATTCTGGTTTCCAATGCAGAATACATCATATTGAAAGCACTAATCAGGAGTGATTCATATACGATTACAAATGGATAAACAATTAGCAAAGCAATATTCATACATTGTTATGTATCGCAAAAAAATGTTGATCCTAATAAAAAAAACAATAAAATGCATAAAACTTGGAAAACTGGTAAGATATGAAGAAGTAACTGCCAGAACAATATGTGAGGAAATTTAAAAAGATTAAGTAAGAGCAAATTATATTGAACTTTAATAGGTAATCTTAAAAAGTAAACTATTTCATCAATGCCTTGGTCTTTATGTTTGGTAGATTACAATTTAAATCACAGATTATTTTTGATGACAGTTCTCTATGTTCCTTAACCATGATACAACATTGTTAAGTTTTTATCACGCATCGACATTTGTAACAATAATATTTTATTAAAATATTAAAGAAAAAAAATACCAAAGCGTGATTTGAACAACAATCCTCTTTATAGTTAAATATGGGAAATAACATTATGAGGTTCTTAATTCATAAATTAATGAGTCATTTTTTACATCTTACCTCATACTTTATGTTTCTTTAAACACGGGAACTAGTTTTCAAGAGAAAACATCTCTCTCATTTTCAACCGACATTATGACTACCGATTTTTGTTGGAATCTCCATCAATAACGTTGCCATCTGATGTTCATTTGATGAACTTCGAGATGAGGTCATATTCATGGATCTAAATTTGTTCTTCTGAATATATATCTTCTCCCAAATTGTCAATTCTAAAGGTTTTTCCAAATGTTTTAAAAGTTGGGCTTCTTTTTCAATTTTATGATTCTTCAATAAACTATGCGCTGCAATAGCTGATTTTTCAATTTCACCATTGTTAATATTTCTAAAGGAAAAACAAAATGGAATTTGGACACTTGCACTAAGGAACACTTTAGAAATATTAAAAATGGTGAAATTGAAAAATCAGCTATTGCAGCACATAGTTTATTGGAGAATCAAAAAATTGAAAAAGAAGTCCAACTTTTAAAACATTTGGAAAAACCTTTAGAATTGACAATTTGGGAGAAGATAATATATTCAGAAGAACAAATTTAGATCCATGAATTTCGAGATTCCTGATGAACATGACCTCATCTGGAAGTTCATCAAATCAACACCAGATGGCAACGTTATTGATGGAGATTCCAACAAAAATCCGGTAGTCATAATGTCAGTTGAAAATGAGAGAGATGTTTTCTCTTGAAAACTAGTTCCCGTGTTTAAAGAAACAAGTATGAGGTAAGATGTAAAAAATGACTCAATTTACGAATCAATCCTCTTACTATGAATCAGTCATACAAAATTTTAATTAGAACAGTTAAAATAAAATATATATAGTGTTATTGAATCAACTCAGGAAGTCAATGTGATTCACAATAAAAACAACCTTTTTTCTTAACTGAATTTCAGTTCTTTCCTAACAGGTAGCTATTTACTGAGTGAACAATTTATATTAAAAGAATATTTTTGTACAGCCAGGAATCGAACCTGGACTTCTGGAGTACCAGCTAGATATAATAGCCATTTTACATAATAGAGGTGGTCGGTCCTAATTTCATGCATACAAAAACTAATATTTAATACCATTCTTAAGCAATTCTTGGGCATATTGAAACACTAAATCTGAAAATTTCTATTCTCTGTCCAACATAAGAAGCACACTTTGACATTTAACTTCTGAATGTATTACTCCGTGCAGCACGTGTAAGAGTGCAGGCGAACTCTGTCAGCTGTTTGTTACAAGCCGATAAATTAATGTACAACAATCGTTTTAATTTTTAATGTTGCAGGTTGTATTAATGTTTACAATGGTACGTCGAGAACTAATTAAATTATAATTGTTATTAAACAAATTAATTCAAATGAAACATTTAAATTAAAATAACCAAGTTAAATTTATATATTAAATTTGGGAATTTTTAACATTATGAGGTTCAATTAATAAGAATTAAATGAATTGCGATTTCTTCTTACCTCATACTTCTATGTTTTTTTTAAACACAGCACTGCAGTATCGGCGACCCATTGTCAACAGCTGACAATGGTGACAACGGGTCACCGATACTGCAGTGCTGTGTTTAAAAAAACATAGAAGTATGAGGTAAGAAGAAATCACGATTCATTTAATTCTTATTAACCAAGTTAAGTTAACATAAACTACCTGAAAGCCGCCATATTTGTAACTGACATACAACTTCTTCTCAAAAATCGTTCAGTTTCAAACAAATGCAAATTTTTAGTTATTCTCCGACCTTCGAAGGAATATTAGGTATATACTGTATTCTGATCAACTATAGTTAACATAAATAGCTCTTTAAATACGTAATTATATTAATCGAGTACATAATCTATTTTTTCGCTTCCGCTGAACTGTGCTTTGGTCATGAACCAATTGCAGTAACTGTAGCAGTCATGTGCTTCGTGGATTACCTGCCCATTTATTTTCCTGAACTGTCTTTATTAGGCTGGACAGAAAAAAGGTGTTAATTTTTAACTTTTATAGGAATTAATCACTATGAGGTTTAATTTATGGTGAAATTAAATGTTTCTTCCGATCGACATAACACCAGTCGCCAACAAAGTTCTGATGATGAGACAGTTATAGTCTCGAAATCGCGATCAACTTAGAAAATATTTATGAGGAGAGGTAAGAAACATTTAATTTCACCAGGTGTTAATCCTCTTTGTTGATTACACTTCCATAAAATGTTTTTATTCTGTTCTTAAATAGGAATCTACCTTGAAAGTTAGTATAAAAATTGAAGAAATAGTTATTATTTTGTTTTCTCTAAATATATTGAAAAATTAGTTTAGTTTTCCTTTAGGAAAGGTGCATTAAAAAAATATTAAAAAATTAAGTAAATAGTGAATTTAAGAAATGTGACTCACAACACTGTTCTTGCAGATACTTATAATGTATTGAAGACAGAATAAATGAAAAAGGTAAATTTTGGAGACATAAAATAAAACAATAATATGATCAAATAAGAATGAACATGGAGTAATGGAGAAAACTTTAAAATATCATACAAATTTGTCTTGAATTTTAAACTTGGAGAATGCCACAATCAAAAATAGCATTAGTTACAAGCACAGATATAAATTGTAATAAGTAATCTCCATAATTTCATGTCCATTTTTATTATAGTGCTTTTAAATACAATTTACAGTACATATTCCATCTCCTTTCACAAACAAATTAAAAATTTAAGTAAATAAAGTGCTGGAATTATAACCTTACCAGAAGTCCAATTATCTGAATGGAAGGGATTTTATGAAATAAAATTTGTAGAGAACTGTAAGAGTTATTTTGAAATTAATAACTTGTAGGATAATAGTCTGAAACTGCTGGGACCAGAACTATTATAACTAATTACACATCAGAAAAAGCGCTATGAAGCAGTTGCAAAAATCTAAATTAAAAGAGAATTTGACAGAAATTAAGTACTAATAAATTTAAAAAATGCATATTTTTAAAAATCTGTAAAAAGTAAACTTTTAATTTGTATAATAATATAAAAGATAACTAAAAAAAAATGAAAAAAAATGAGGACAATATTTTTGCAATAGTATACAACTTCTATAATTTATAGATGACCGCTGAATTTATATAAAAAATGGAAAAAAAAAAAAAAAAAAATGTTTTGGAGTACTGATACGAGGGTGGATCAAATATAAACCGGAATTTGTATCTGGAGGCTCTGGTAGCAAACTACAAAGGTTGCGATTTGGAGGAGAAGTTGGTGGGGATGTCTGGAGTAGGGATCTTGATGTGTCGCACTCCAAAGAGTGGCCGCTTGCTTCAGTATGCCATGAGCGAGCAAGATGTACACTCATCTGTTGCACAACACATTATTATTAAGTTTTTGGTGAAAGAAGGCACTAAACCTTCTGAAATTTTCAGAAGGCTCCATGCGCAGTTCGGGGAAGCAACCCTTTCGAAGATGCAGGTGTATGATTGGCGCAAAAAAATTTTAGCGGGCCGGGATTCGGTGGAAAATGAGCCCCACCGAAGATGGCAACAAACAAGCATCACTGCAGACAACATTCGTGCTGTATGGGACCTTATTGAGAAGGATCGGCGCGTAACAATTTCTGAAATTGCTTCACACGGTGGAATAAGCTTCGGAAGTGTTCAAGCCATCATCAGTGATGAACTCAAATTCCGAAAATTGTCTGCCAGGTGGGTTCCTTGGCTCCTCAGCCAGGAACAAAAAAAATTCATTGGACATTTACGAAAATGCATTGGACACCTCTGGAACATCCTCCTTACAGTCCAGATTTGTCACCCTGTGACTACCATTTGTTTGGGCCACTGAAAGAAGACCTGGGAGGAAGGCGGTTTGGTGACAATGCAGCGGTAGAGGAGTTCGTGCGCAACTGGCTGACTAACATGTCATCCCTCATTCTTCAAGGACGGCATCAAAAAGTTGCCAACTCAATGGCAAAAGTGTGATGGAAATGCAGGGGACTATGTAGAAAAATGAGGTGGTGGTTTTGTATTTTTTTGTTAATTCAATAAAATTGTAAACAATAATTCCGGTTTATATTTGATTCACCCTCGAATAAAAATTATATTTTAATTCTTGAAGAAACTTATAATATGATCTCAACTCATTATTGAAATAGAATAGAGGTTTATGTAAATGCTATGAAGGAAGATGAATAGTTGGCAAAACAAAGAATGAGCATCTTGGAAGGTAAAAGTTCAATCTTGACATTCATTCCTTCTTGGGTCAAATATACATAATACAGTGTGATCAGTATAGTAGTGGACAGCAAATGCAGGGTTTGTGCTGTGCAATAATGAAGGCTTACACGTGCAGGCACGTGACTTGAAATGTGTGCAGTTTACAAGTACATCCCACGCATTCACAGTCAGATAGTGTACCTCGAGTAGATAAGGCGCTTGATCGCTTTTCCTTGTGAACTGAATGGCGTGTGTATAAGTTATTTCAATTTTAAAATTTGTATCTTATAAAACATAAGCGTAAACTGAATCACGTGTGTATAAGTGTAAAGTATAAACTGTATAATGGCTAATAATTTTTCTTCTGAACAACATGCATTTATTTATGAACAATATTTGTTAACTCAGCCAGCCAAGTACGAACACGTTTTGAAACACGATTCCCAGGTGTAAAAATTCCGCCACGTTCAACAGTCCATGATATGTACAAAAATTTTAAAAAGAGGTGTCAAAAATGAATGGACAACGAAGGTGAACAGTTTCCAACACCTGCATCAATAAAGTTGGTAAGTACAACAATTTGTAAAATAGTTATGAAAATGTGTATGGTTGTATCATCGCGATCCTATGCTGTCCGTTCCCCTCCATGAGTGGGTCAGCAGTGTATAGTGAAATCCCTGCGTCTGCTGTCCAGTGCTATACTGATCGCACTGTATAACAAACGTTGACAGAATATTATTAATATAATGAGCTCTTGATCCATGCAATTTCTAAACATAAAAATAAATTAAAATTTAATTCTTCAGTAATAACAGTGAAATATAAGTTATGTAGGCAGGAAATAACACTATGAGGTTTATTTTAATTTTCTTTAGTTGTTTCTTGACTTGCCTCATACTTCTTAACTCCCTTGTATATCTAGATTTCATCACTGTATTTGTGACATTCTCAATGCTGTTCACGTTCACAACTGACGTCCAATGGTCTCCTCAGTCTGCAGGAGAGGAGACCATTGGACGTCAGTTGTGAACGTGAACAGCATTGAGAATGTCACAAATACAGTGATGAAATCCAGATATGCAAGGGAGTTAAGAAGTATGAAGTGAGTCAAGAAACAAGTAAAAAAAAAGTGAAATATAACTTCAAAATAAGTTAATTTAAAGATTAATATTTCACTGTACATATAGCAAACTGAATACCTCTAGGAGCTAGAAGCAATTTCAATTTTTTTTGCAAAATTATAGATTAAAAGACGTACTCTTAACCTTTATTTTAACAAACAACTCATTACATAAGCATAGCTTGTTATGGTACACTGTCCCAGCCGAGGGTTGCCAGATTATTTTTATAATTTTAGGCAAACAAAATTTAACAACAAACAAAACTTCAAATCAAGCAATGGAAGGTTAAATAAGTTTTAATAACAAGAACAATAATGTAAAGGATAATGGGACATGCATCTGCTGCCAATAGCTACAAATACATAAAAAAAAGTAACAGTATAAATTATCTGATATATTAGGGAGCACATTCACTGTCCACATTCGATTGACTGATCTATCCATTTATCCACTTGTAGATCACATTTTAAAGTAAATATTAATTATTATTTATAAATTTTAAATATGTCAGCTGGCAACCCTTAAATATACTTATTTTAATAAAACTAATTAAATCTGAATTAAAAATACTGCTGTACAGGTACTTACATCCCTCCCCAGATTCCAATCTTGTCTGTAGCTCTTTGATTTGCATTTCTTTTCTCTTTACATCATGAGATAGACTTTCAAACCTTTGTCGGAAATCCCTAAGTTCTCTGAAAATATAATCATCTCAGTTTGAGCATGGTTCATAGAAAAACTTACAAAAATATTATTTTAATAATTAAAAATAAGATACCGTGAAGAAAAAAAGTAATATGCAGAATAATCTGCAACGTGATTTAAGCATTTTAAAAATTGAATTTTTCTACATAAAATCAAAACTCAAAATCTAAAACTGAAATTTATACATAGTTAAATATGGAAAATAACATTATGAGGTTCTTAATTCGTAAATTAATGAGTCATATTTTAACATCTTACCTCGTATTTTATGTTTCTTCAAACACGGGAACTAGTTTTTGAGAGAAGGATTTCTCTCATTTTCAACTGAAATGAATCACGATTTTTCTTACCTCATACTTCTATGTTTTTTTAAACACAGCACTGCAGTATCGGCGACCCATTATCACCATCGCCAGCTGTTTTCACGACTGTCAATTTTTTCTTTTGCCAGTAATTATCCAAACTGCCATCTGGTGTTCTTTTGAAGGAGTTATTTTCTAAACTGCCATCTGGTGTTCTTTCGAATGAATCATTTTCTAAACTGCCATCTTTGTATTTCTTCAAAAATACAACAGATGCCAGTTTAGAAAATGATTCATTCAAAAGAACACCAGATGGCAGTTTGGATAATTACCAGCAAAAGAAAAAAAATGACAGTCGTGAAAACAGCTGTTGATAGTGACAATGGGTCGCTGATACTGCAGTGCTGTGTTTAAAAAACATAGAAGTATGAGGTAAGAAAAATCATGATTCATTTAATTCTTATGCAATCCTTTACTCAGTCCAGCTATATCTGAATAGCAAAAGATGGCTCAAAACCATTGCATTACATTCAAACAGTAATTTTTTAGGGCTAATGCATAGAAGGATGATGGTAATGATGCAATTCTGTATTCCTAACATTAGTTTTTAATACCAACTCTGAATATAGCTTCAAATTATATCACATATATACCAGCAACATACAACATGATTCAGAATTTAACATAATTTAATAGATCTTTTTCTTGGGAATTACTTTCCTAGACTAGAGGGGCATTAATATTAAGATTCATTGAATAAAGATAATCTCTACAGCATGACACAAAACATTAATGTATATAAACTAATATTTAATGTTTATGTGTCGTATATTTAGGGCCTGTACCTATATAAATAATCATTAAATGAAGTGGTATTTACATCAAATGTGAAGATTTGTTTACCTAGATATATATATTTTATATTACTATTATATACAACTTTCACTAATTATCGGACTGGCCTCAACGAACGAAGTGATACAAGACAATTAATGTTCGAAATTGATGACAATACATGTTGTCAATGTCAAACATTAAAAAAATTTCAAATTGTTGAAATTGGAAATATACATACTATTAAGTAGAAATTTTGTAAAGATAGTGTCTTAAAATTGAAATTGATCCTCTAATGGCAGTGATGGCAATTTTAGAAAGATATGATGTGTTTATTCTTTATCATTTCACTCACATCATACTTTCATAATTTATCGCCGGACCCCGGCGTTTCTTCACGTAATTCGTGGACATTGTCAATGCTTGACGTCATGTTCACAACGTTCTTCATTGAGTGGGGTGAAATGATAAAAAATAAACAACATTAAAGAAAATCATGAGTGTTATTTACTATCTACCTAAGATTAGATAAGATATACCCTGTCCAAATCTAAGGAATTCCAAAATTTAGCCAAGAATCATTGTATAGTACCTCTTGTCCTGATCATCAATCCTGTGACAGTTATACTATCTAATTGGGAAACGTATCTAATTGGTATTTATCTTTGTAGTAGTCAATTGTTCGCTCATATATGGCTTTCTTTTCAGAGTCAACAGTTGGCCACTATGAGTCTCAAAACGGATTGTGGGATCTATTATCAAACCAATTTTAGAAGATGGTCCAAATGCAATAATATCTATTTGTCTGTTACTTCCATTAGTGGCCACACCATGAACTTCCTCATAAACTGTGTATCCATAATCTCGCAAGATTTTTGTAGATTTTTGCAGATATAGGTATGATAAAGAAAGTTTCTTGGGTTTTCCCCATCACAGATTCAATGTTTAGACATACCACATGCCAATGTCAAGGACTCACAACAGCATGTGGTATCATGTTAATATTATTCGTTTTTAAACATCTTAATGATGGACAAATTATATTTGAAAAGAAAAATATACGCCTAGACTGGGGTTTGAACCCAGGACCTTTGACTTTCTATGTCAATGCTCCTGGTGGCTCAGATGGAAGAGCATTGACACAGAAAGTCAAAGGTCCTGGGTTCAAACCCCAGTCTAGGCGTATATTTTTCTTTTCAAATATAATGTGGTATCATGTTGAAACATTGGAGTCAGCGGCCATCATCCACCAACTTTGAATCTGTGACACAGAAAACCAAAGAAACCTTTCTTTATCATATTATATATATATATATATATATATATATATATATACACAGACACACATACAGATTTACTGAAACAAAATATAACTCAGATTTAACAATCTATAAATAAATATGTGGCATGACAGCTCTGAAGAGCCATGTCCAACTAAATTTGTTGCTGTCACTAGCTAGCATGTAATTATACAGTGAGTCACATTGTTAGCATGATACAGTCACTCAATTTTGGTTTCAATTTTCTTAACCATATTTCACTTTTTCTCATATGAAGTACCTACTTAGTAGTCATCATAAGGCCAATTCAATCCTGTTTCAAACTCTATATTCATAGAAAAAATTCTATGATGAATCAATCATGGCACCTGGGATGCCAGTCAGACACACAAATCATTACATCATAGATGCAGTCAATTTCAACTTACCTTATCAAACTTGCGTAACTCTAAATTTATATATTTCTGACTAAAATATCTTTTGAAGTTTGTATTTCTTCGGTTGAGATAATTACTATCACTTGAATTTTATTTTCAACTTGGATTTTTTCCTCTACTTAATTGCAATTCTGTACAAGTGTTAGAATTAAAGTGGTAAAAGTATTCCATGCTTATAATTAGGGCAAGGCATTTAATGACCTATAAATTGGTAAAAAATGCAAAATAAAAAAATGCATTTATGACCTAAAAAATACAAAAAAAGACCAATAAAATAAAAAAATGACAAATAAGAAGTTAAGAATTACCAATAAAAATATTTATTAGATTAAGTACTCACTTGATTACTGAATTACATAAAATTTAACTTAACATCCAAATATTAAAAGAAAAGTATTAAAAAATACATATTAGAGTACCTTTTATTGCAGAAAATCCATTTCAATTACACAATGCACTTTTACAACAATTTTGAATTGCAGTTAACAATCAAAATAGGGGTAGAAGCTAGCATAAGCTCTAAGAAATTGAATAATATTCCTAGAAGTGGGCAAGTTCATTATGCACATACCTTGAAAAAATAGGCATAGTAGTTAGCAAAACATCTACTTAATTCCAAGAAATTGTATTGACAAGGAAAAATACTGAATTATAATAAAATCTCAAATCAAATACAAATAATGTCACAGCCTTCCGGAAAAGTGTAAAAAATACTCAAAATGGCCTAAAAATTGCCAAAAAATGACCTATCCCCAGAAAAGTTAAGAAAATGCAAAAAAATGCCTTAACGAATTGCTTTTATTTAATCTGTTTCTTAATGTCATACATTTTCATATATCAACTTTTATAAGATTCATGATGTGTTCCGTTGAGGTATTATTCAAAATTAATATAAAATTATGGAATATTCACCTGAAAGGTCTGTCTCCTCAACTTAATTAATCATTTAACTGTAGCGTTTTTGGGACCTGTCCCGAAAGCGCTACAGTTAAATGATTAATTAAGTTGAGGAGACGGACCTTTCAGGTGAATATTCCATAATTTTATATTAATTTTCATATATGCAAGCAATGTTTCAACCTTCATAAGAAAAATATGCAAAATCATTAATTGCCTTGCCCTACTTATAATATACACAAGAAAAAAGTGTTAAAATGCTAAAGCCTTTATTAGAATGTTACCCAAGCTTCAGGATAGAAAATTGGATTCATATTCATACTTACTTCTGAGCAGCAATTAATTCAGATCTCGTTTTACTTAGTTCTTCGCTAATAGCTTGCTTTGCTTGAATTTCAGCTTGAAGACTACTTTGCAAATTCAAAAGTTCCATTTTTTCAAGTTTCTGGCTACGTCTATTTCTCCAGTTCTTATCCTGTGTTTGAAAAGTACTTAATTAAAATTTTAATTTATAATACTCTATCATTAGGATGAACTTAATTCTAAACAATCATTACATATTGACTTTTTATTATTAATTTAACACTTCTCACTGAAGGATATATTGTATTTGAAGAGAAAAATTTTCGCCTAGATCGAGGCTCGAACCCGGGACTCTTGGCTTTCCGGGCCAAGTGCTCTACCAACTGAGTTACCGAGGCAAGTTGCGATCTAGACGCAAATTTTTCTCTTATATACGTTGTAATTCCCTCGTGCCAAATGCTTGAAACCTTTGCTTCTATCTTTGCAAATGGCGGCTTCTTAGTTAAGAAGACATTTATTGGGAATCTGGACATGTTTCAAAACAGATAGTCTGGATAAGCTGACGATAAAACAGAATTGTTTTGAAACATGTCCAAGAACAAATCAACATTAATATTTAGGTAAGAAGATCAGACTGAAAATAATTTAATTAAAATAACCTCAAAATATCACTTCCTAAAATTACATATTAACAATTTACTTACTGATGTTTGTGTATTTGCTACTCCAGAATGTTTCAAAAATTCTAATTCTTCTGTCATTTTTGTAGCTAAGGCTTGAAGATAACCACGAGCATCCTTTTCATCACTAACCCTTTAAAAAAATCAATTGTCAGATCATCAAACTTATAAAAAAATCTTCCAGAGTAAGACAAAAAAAAGTAAATACATGTTTCAAGTTTATGTATGTTGTTATTATTTATATATGGCAAATAACTTTTAATAGATCTTATATATTAATAAATACTGCTCTTTCTTTATGACTAGATTTTTATAATACATTATGAAACTCTGTTGAGGTCACTATGTTAGAATTTTAAGAAATATAAAACAGTACCTGAGAGGGAGTTAAGAAGTATGAGATGAGTCAAGAAACAACTCAACAAAATTAAAGTACCTGAGATCTCAGTTAGTCCGCAACAATCAGTAGTGTAGTTTGGTAGGAGGCCTTCTAAAAACATAAGTTTTATCTTCTGCTTTCAGTTTGATACAAACACACACTGCTGTGTGCTGAAGATGACTGTGATCGCAGGTACTCTTCTATATTTCTTAAAATTTTAACATTATGACTAAAAAATTATTAATAAAATTAGACAATAATATCTTTTTTTAATATTTTAATATAATAAATTTGGGAATTTTAACATTATGAGGTTTAATTAATAGGAATCAAATGAATCGTGAATTCTTCTTACCTCATACATCTACGTTTTTTTAAACACAGCACCGCAGTATCGGAGAACAATCTTCTCCATCGTCACACTGATGATGGAGAAGATTGTTTTCTGATACTGCGGTGCTGTGTTTAAAAAAAACATACATGTATGAGGTAAAAAGAATTCACGATTCATTTGATTCTTAACAATAATATCTATCAACAATTTTATATCTTACTGTTTCTGAATGATTTTCCTGTGTCACCAAAAACACACAAAAAAAAGTACAAGTGCTCAAACAATAATATATTACAGTTTTATTAGTGAGTCACTTTACAATGTCTTATGTATCTTCTCAAAAAAGAAAAAAATAATAAAAAAATAAAAAGACAAACTTGGTTAAAATATTTTTCTCGTTTTAATGTTTCTTTTATCAGTGAGTTTAATGTTTGTGAATGAATTAGTCATTTTTTATATCTTACCTCATAATTTATGTTTTCTTAAATGCGGGAACTGCAGTTTTAAAGAGAAAACATTCCTCCCATTTTCAACCTACATTATGACTACTAGATTTTCGTTGAAATTTGACTGAAGATGGAAGTAATGCTATACTTCTGAAACCAGTATCGTGAAGACACGCAACTTTGTGAGGTGAGATGTTAAAACATTTTCTCCAACTGATTTATTAAAATAAATTACTTATATTCAAAATGTGATTGTATTATTTCTTAAAATCATCTTCATTTAGTGGAACATTTAATAATCTATATATCAAACTGTTGAAAATTGCATGTTTATGCACAATATTATTGAAATCTGAAGACTTTATATAATTATCAGTATGAGTTGTACAAAAAAACACCAAATTACGTTTATATAACACTTTGGCTAGACCAGTGTTGACCTATGGTAGTGAAGCATGGACACTAAAAAGACAACATGAAAGCAGAATAACGGCTTGTGAAATGAGATTCATGCGCAGAACAGTGGGTTACACCAGATGGGATCAGAAAAGAATTGAAGACTACGCCAATTTTGGAAAATATTAAACAGTACCAACTAAATTGGAAACACCATCTTGAAAGAATGAGTTCAAATCGGATCCCCAAAGCTGTTTATAATTATATACCAAGAGGACGAAGATCACTGGGCCGTCCTATGAAACGCTGGAGGGAAAATTTTCTATAGGATCGTAACAGGCCTTGGCCTAATACTTGGAAAGAAGAAGAAGATCAGTATGAGTATCTTCAATACATTGAAATTATTCAATCTTCAAGATGAATCTGTAAAATTTACTATGGTATTAGAAAAGAATAACAAAATCCCATTTTTGTACCTCTACATATAAGGCATGAACAACAACAAAGAATTGAATTCAATATATACAGGAAGGATACTCAAACTGACAATTATATAAAGTCTTCAATATATTTAGAATTTATTACAGAGAAAAGGAGATTTACATTGAACTTTTATAGGAAAAATCATTATGAGGTTTAATTGAAGATTTAAATAAAAATTCATTATACCTCACCTCATATCCAGTCTTCTAATTATACCGGTTTCAAAACCTAGGTGGTTTCATCTTCAGTTGTATCTCGTTGACTGATGTTACGTCATTCAGAAGAACTGCCTCTTACTTGCTTTGTTGTTACACCGATGAAATTTCGGATCAAATCAGATTCCCCAGGAATTAAAAAATTTGTAAGTTCTGATTTAATCTGGAGGTTCATCGGTCCACCAACAAAGGGAGTAAGAAGCAGTTCTCCTGAACGACAAAACATCAGTGAACGAGATATTACTGAAGACTGGATATAATTAGAAGACTGGATATGAGGTATAAAGAATTTTAATTTAAATCTTATATTTATCTTGTCCACCGCTGTGGTCTTGAGGTAGCGTGCTGCCTTGTCACGAAGCGAGCCCGGGTTCGATCCTCGCTCGGGACAGTTTTTCTGGGTGAGGTTTTTATCGGGGCTATTCCTCACCTGTAAGACAAATGTCAGGAAAACTTTAAGGCCCAAACTGTCCCCAAAATCATATGGCCATAATCATCACCATCATCTTCATCATTATCGTCATCATCATCATCATCCTTCACTGGTGTGGAAAGCAACAGGAAGCTACCACACCTATAATTCACTAGTAAAGCTGCAAAGCATAGCATGAAAATGTTATGACTGCAGTGAAAGACCTGCCCTCGAGCAGAATTACTATGGATGGATGGATATTTATCTTACGGTGAAATTAAATGTTTCTTACCTCTCCTCATATAAATCTTCTAAGTAGATCGCAATTTTGAGACCATAACGGTCTCATCTTCAGTACTTCTTTGGCGACTGATGTTATGTCGATCGGACAAAACTCTTCTTCTTCCCTCTGTTGGTGGACCGATGAACCTCTGGATCAGGTCAAAATTTGCGGGAATTTCAAAGTTCATAAGTTTTCCTTCTCGCAAATTTTTACCTGATCCAAAGGTTCATCGGTCCACCAACAGAGGGAAGAAGAAGAGTTTCTTCCGATCGAAATAACATCAGTCGCCAAAGAAGTACTGAAGATGAGACCGTTATGGTCTCGAAATCGCGACAGAAGATTTATATGAGGAGAGGTAAGAAACATTTAATTTCACCATAAATTAAACCCCATGGCCATTAATTCCTATAAAAGTTAAAAATAAGGATATTCATCTTATTTGAAATTGACACAGCATTTATTTTATATCAAACTTTAGCATTTATATTAAGCTCAAGTTTTACTTACCACTGAATGATCTCGCTTATCTGAGCTTCCCATTGTGCAATAGCATCCTTTTTACTTCTTAATTCCTCATATTCATCTTCTAATTGCTGCCGTTCACGCTGTATCCTACTTACACTCTCTGTCAACTGAAAAAAAAAAATCACATTTTTTATAATAATGGAGTAACCATTGTTAAGTGGAACATTTACAAATTCATAACAAAACATGCCAGTGCTGACATCCTTCCATGCACTGATCACACTTCTGTCATATAATTATGGCAAACTGATTGTCATGTAATAGTCAGTGAAGAACATATTTTTAACGGCTCACCTCATATAATTTCAAATTACTTTGATACCGGCAGTTTCAGACAAGATATTGTCTGAAACTGCTGGTATCAAATAAATTTGAAATTATATGAGGTGAGTCCCTCTGACAAGATATTGTCTGAAACTGCCGGTATCAAAGAAATTTGAAATTATATGAGGTGAGTCGTTAAAAATATGTTCTCCACTCACTATTAATGATATAACCTCATAATGTTTACTTCCCAATATTAATTTAAATAAATGATTGTCATGTATCACATAATTCAGTTGGTTAGCATTTTATTTAATGACGCTCTTTAACAGCTCAAGTCAATAGTATCATAATTCAAATCTGAGCATAAAAGTGTTAACAGATATTTCTCTGAGGCCTCTTATTTCAGGCACAATGTTATTTTGTATTCCGTAAATCTATGTCATAGGACCTGGTGTTTACTTCCTTACAGAGGGATTGTACACTTAAAAATTCACCAAATCTGGCTGGGTTTGAACCTGCAAAGTGGAGAACCAGACGTGAGTATGGTAACTACTAGTCGAGTAACACACATATTCAGACATTCCCAATTATAATATTGTGAATGTATTTTTACCTGGAATGGAAACCTGAGGGATGACGAAGCAGAGGAAGACCTGAAACCTCCTGGAGTCAGGGAATATGTTTATATATGAAGGAGAAACATCTACAACCAGGGGATTGGATGGACCGACAAAACTGGCTATTAGGAATCAGACGATGTCAAAGACATTAATCAACCAATGATCTATCTATTTTGACCTGTCATTAGCACAGAGCCAATAAAATGGAACACTATAGAATTGTGTGTCCTGCACCATAGCAGAGTGGTTAAGGCAAGAGCTATGGGATTTACACTGATTCGAGTCCCCATGGGGGAAGAAATTTTCTCATGGAATTTCGACCAGTATGGGACCGGTGCCCAGACAGCATCTGAGGCATTTGGGTAGCTACAATAAGTAGTGACTCCAGGTTGGGAAGACCAGCTATAACGGCTGGAGGATCTGGCATGCTGATCACATGTCATCCATACACTGGCTTATGATTGTCTATCTCTGATTAACACATGTAGACATGAGGCCAGCAGCCGGCTGGTAAGTCAAGGGTCTTCTAGGCCTGATGCACTTGGAGTTTATAGAATTATTGTGTAAGGATAAGCAAAAAAATAATCCTGCAAAATGAAGAAGTGATTTGAAAGTGAGTATCTTAACTGGGAATAACATGAAAACATATGAGATTAGTTAACATAAAAAGAGTACAATACTAAAAATAAGAATATTTTTTACATGCTCCATGAATAATTTTGAATTTTTTTAAGAAGTCTACAGTTCATGAAATATAGGGCTTAAGTAAGGAAATGCAATATTATAGCATAAAAATAGAAAAGCATATGCTTTGGGAAGGTATAAATTATTTATCTTTTATAAACCTTAATAATTTTCTCCCTGTAGAAGACATTTATACTATAATCGGCCAAGGTGGACTAGTGGTTATGCTCCTTGCCTCTGGTCCCGAGGATAGCGGGTTCAAACCTGGCTGGGGTCGATGGATTTTCAGGACGGAAAAATCCAAGGAGCAAGTCCTCTGGGAGGGACTTTAAGCCGTGGGTCCCGAGTCTGAAGATTTTCAGGCTCGTAAAAAATCCTTAAGCCTGAATGAAAAGGCCTCTAACCAAAATTTACCGAATTTTCCCGTCCTAGTAATACCTTGGTTTCCTAGATGTCAGTATGAGGTGGAACGCTGACCACGGACCACTCAAAAATGACATCTATACGAAAACAAGTGTAACTAAATTAATATGGTTCAAATTCTTCCCTGTAGAGGGAGAGCGCCTAAATCTCTGTAAAGGGAAAACATAGGCTTACAATACAAAAAAAAAATAAAGACTACGTACACTTTTTCAGATTAATATTGTAAAACATTTTTTTAATTTGTATTTTGGCTTAAATTGATTAACCATGCATAATAAAAATATAAAAGAAAGTGATCCAAATTATAAAAAAAAAAATAATATTTTAACAAATCAGGGCAATTCAAGTTCTGTATATTTCAAAATAGTATTTGATATAAATATTTTTAGAAATATTGTGCAAATTGACCAGCCTCATGATCTTGTAGTCAGAGCTTCTGACTACAATTAATGAGATCCCAGGTTCGATTCCCAGTCAGACCTTAGAATTTTTTTCTTCCTGTGGTTGCCCATTGCCTGAAATTTAGATTAAGTAGGTTTGTGGACTCTCCTGGTGCCTTATTATCAATTATCACCTTTCATAACATCAGGGAAATGTAACTCCACCTTCCAGGGAATCAAACTAAGAAGTGGGTTACGATTCTGCCGTAGCAGGAGAGATTACCAGAAATGCCATAAAAGACAAATCTGGTGGCATTAAAAAAAAATTGCAAATTATCTAATTTCTGAGAAATTAATTTAATTATTCTCTCAAATTCAAAATGTAAATTAAAATCCAATAATAAAATAAACACTGATATATATGTGTGTGTTAAGACAAAGAGAAAATTTACAAATAGAATAAATTTCAAATTGGATAAATAATAGAAAGAAAGAATGGAATGAACATATAAACAGAATGTCAAATGACAGAATAGTTAAAATAGCTAGGGATAATTTCCCAACTGGGAAAAGAAATACTGGACATCCGAAGAAAAGATGGAAAGTTACAATTGAGGCAATACATTGAAGAGGAACAGACACCTTGCCTACATTGGATGTAAGAAGAAGAAGAAAAAGAAAAAATGAAGAAGAAAACAAAAAGGAAGAAAAAGAAAAAGAAGAAAAGAAAAAGAACAAAAATAAGAAAAAGAAAAAAGAAAAAGAAGGAAAAAGAAAAAGAAGAAAAAAGAAAAAAAAAGAAAAAGAAAAAAAGAAAAAGAAGAAAAAGAAAAAAAGAAAAAGGGGGAAAAAAAGAAAAGAAAAAAAAGAAAAAAAAAAGAAAAAGTAAAAAAGAAGAAGAAAAAGAAGTAGTAGTAGTTGTAGAAGTAGAAGAAGAAGTAGACGAAGAAGAAGAAGAAGAAGAAATATATGTAAATATTAATTCAAAACAATAAATTGCAGGAAATAAAATAATTATACAAGTTTAAATAATTTATAAAAGTGTTGATTTCCAAGCAGTACTTCATCACAAATTCCGGTATGTGTAAATCATTGCCAAAACTAGACAAGACAATCAATCTATATTATTAGCTTATAATTTTTATACTTCAATCCTGCCATCGAGGTAATTTAATCTATATCCTAATCTATTCTCAATTACTCATTACAAATTAACTCTCCTTTACAGAGTGTGCATTTGAATAACACAGTTTTTCATATAACACTGAATTGCTTACAGCAAAACATTTATCAGGGTGGAAAACACCTAGTGAAGCTATGAGTTATTAACACAAGACAACATAAAAAAAATTAAAAGATAAAGAAGAACATTTTAAAATCTCTCGCACAGAAAGTATCATAACTATAAGTAACACATCTCATATATATATATATATATATATATATATATACTTATATGTTATAACTATATTAATATTTTTCTTTAAAAAAATGCTTAACTGTTATGTTGGCCACAAGATGTCAGTCGGAATGATTTTCTGCTACCTCTTGTGTGAATTTAGAATACTACATATATAAGAAAAATGTAAGTTTGTGTTGGAATACTTGGGTAGCTCAGGGCGGTAGAGCACTAAACGTACAGAGTTTAGAGACTCGGGTTCAAATCCTTACTCAAGCATTCATTTTTCTTTTCGTATCACATACATATATATATGCACACACACACATAAGAGTCAACATGAGACTTGACTTAGATCAAGACATTGTTTCCGAAAAAAAAACCGCCAAGAAACGACATAACACCGGTTGAAGAAAGGCTACTGATGATGGAAATATAGCTCCGAAACTGCAGTCTAGAAGAATAAAGGATATGAGGTGAGGTATTAAAAATATTAATTTAATTCTTAGGGAAGTTTTTACTGAAATGTCAAAGTTTTTAAATTGAATACTAAAATATCTGTTTTATTTTAGGAAGTAATATTTTGAGATTCATTTAATTATATTATTTTGAGTCTGTTTATCTTACCTCAATATTAATGTTGATTTGTTCTTGAACATGTTTCGATTGGATATCAATTGAAACATGTTCAAGAACAAATCAACAATAATATTGACGTAAGATAAACAGACTCAAAATAAAATATAACTAAAATATCTCCTCTTCCTGAAACGTGACAACTCTAAAGCAGCATGATTACCTTTGAGACAGTTAGATCAAAGGAGCATAGTAAACTACACTGTACCAGTAGTGATATCTAGACACTGTTTGTTAGGGAAAATGCCAATAGTTATTTATTACAGATATTGTAAAAGTGACTTCATATAAGTTCATACTAACGACCCTAGAGTTGTTTTCCATGAAGTTCATTTTGCCTATAAATCCCTATTTCAGTTTATAATGCCTATTTGCAATTTTTCCTCTCGAAATTAACTTAATATTTCAATGAAATCAATTGAAATGGACAAACTTCATGGCACAAATCATTTCATAAAAGTTTTCAAATGTTTTTTTATAAATTCCCTTAGAATATTTTAGGATAAGGGTGGCAATAACCCAATAAACTAGCAGGTAGATGGTTTCCCCTCAATGCATTCCCGTTAGATAAATATTGTATTTTTCACCTCAAGCATTCCTGTTAAGTGAAATACCCCTAAGCTATGTCCCATTGTATTATGCTCCGGCTCTAAGGCTTGGACAAAAGTTCTTTGCTTTTTGTTTCAATACAAAAATTGCTGAGTGACAAAGATGGTAGATGACTCAAGCTTTCTTTCTGTGTCTCAAACCTGGTGCTGAAACCGGTAATATTATTTTTGATGTTGGTAACACTGAATTCAGTCTGCAGTCCTCATTCACAGACAGGTGATTCAAAGACAAAGTTGTGCAGCAAATGTTTTCTGTTACCTTTATAACAGTTTTTTAAGATACCTAAAGAGCAGACAACAGTAAAAGACAAACTGACCAATTTCGTGAAAGAATTTGGTGCGGAAATATTCTCAAGTGATGGTTCTGCTCTTTGTAAAAAGGCAAAACAAATTCCAAATGCATCCCCGATATCTTCGCATGCTATTGATAGCTTATATTTATATTCTTAATGTAAAACTAAAAAGTTATGTTGTCCATTTTTTGTAAGAGCCTATTTTGAATTTTTTGTGCCTATATTAATGATTTTTAGTCCTTTTTGCCTGCCTATTTTGAATTTTTTAAGTGCCTATAACATCCAGACTCTAGTGATATCACTCCAATATACACACACTTTAATGTAATAATTAAATGAATCGTGATTTTTTCTTACCTCATACATCTATGTTTTTTTAAACACAGCACTGCAGTATCGGCGACACTTTGTCGTCATCGTCAGCTGTATGAGGTAAGAAAAAAATCACGATTCATTTAATTATTATTAATTGAACCTCATAATGTTAAAAATTCCCAAATTTAACACTTTAATGTACCTACTGCATACAAATTTTCATATTCATTCTATTGAACTTTGTGAACATGAAATATATGTGGGTCTCCCATTTAAAAATGCATGTACATGTATTTCTAATGTGAATTCTCTGCACTTTTTATGCCTAAAGTTCCATACCTGAGGAACTTTATGTGGTACATGTTCAATTTATGTATTGCTTTGCCAAAACCACAATAATATGCACAGTTAGGAATTCAAATTATCTAAGCATTCACTTAAATATATGTGTGCACTATGAGAGAAATGTTAAGAGAAAGTAAAACTCCTGCCGACACATATTCTACTCTAGTTGATATTTAGTAAGTGGGCTGCCAGACTACGGGTTGAATTTTTGAACGCATTATACCATAAAAGGCGTTCTTGGCTGAGAAAGTTTTATCCTAATACGATTTTGCTTACACAGAAATCTATTCATGCGATAATAATTGTTGAAATTCGTAAGCTACCTGACGAGGTAACTTAAGATCATAGCTTAAGATAGAAACTTATCGTGAGAATCCCGAAGGGAACCGATGTAGTTTGAAACTTTGCCGCTTTATCCAAGATGTCGGACCTTGAAGACTTCGATCATGTTTTCAGTATACGCAGAGAAGAGGAATTTGATAGAGTCTACCAAAGAATTCAACTGGAAGAACAGGAGAATCGGCGTAACATTGCGCGATGCAGACGTCGTTGTATACGGTATTATTTGCGGGATGCAAGCGTAAATGCGTTCCTCTATAGCAGACGAAAATAACGGAAGTGGTTTTATCGCTGAGAATTCTGGGTAATTTCTTGCCAATATTATGAAAACGATGACTTACATGCATGACCAGTTTGTGGGTAGCTAATTCGATCTTTGCGCTTGCTCACGGTGAGTCAGCTCACCAGTGATTGGAAGTAATTTGAGTAGAGACTAACGTATTTGCATGCGACCCTACATCTCCATTCAACACAAATCACTATCAATAGTACTACATGCCTTCTCAACATATTTATTTGAAGAAGGTTTGAAATTTAGTCCATGCATTTGTTGTACTATCAAGTAACTAGATACTGTGTACTACCATCCTTAATAGTGCTGGCACAGAAAATTTTAAATCAAAATTTCCAATTCTGTCAGATAAAGAATCTGCATCCACTAGTCAGGAGGTAGGCTTGGAGGGGCATGAGCCTATGTGGCAGACCCCAACAACTCTAATCAATTTATTTAACTTTCACAGGGAAAGAATACTATGAGGTTTAATTTAAGAATTAAATTAATGTTTTTATTACCTCACCTCATATCCTTTTTCTTCTATACTGCAGTTTCGGAGCTTATCTCCATCGTCAGTAGCCTCTGGTCGACCGGTGTTATGTCGTTTCTTGGCGGTTTCAAGGAAACCAGAGGCTACTGACGATGGAGATAAGCTCTGAAACTGCAGTATAGAAGAAAAAGGATATGAGGTGAGGTAATAAAAACATTAATTTAATTCTTAACTCTAATCAATATTACAATTTTCTATTTTTTTGTTATAACAATAAAATAACTTATTTTACTTTGACTATCTTAGCACAAGATCAAAAGTGTTCTTCTTTATCTTTTAATTTTTGTCACATAAAAGGCTACATTGTTTCAAAGTTTCCTTGATATCTATGGCAAGACAGTAAAGAAAAATGTAAAATTGTATGGAATTTATTATTATATCTGTAAGTGGTAACTACTAATTGTAGAACAGCTAAAAAAAGGGGCACATCTTTTAAATTAAATTATTTTTAGTCTGATCATCTTACCTGAATATTAATGTTGATTTGTTCTTGAACATGTTTCGATTATATCATAATCACCATCAGCTGATGATGATGATATAATCGTAACATGTTCAAGAACAAATCAACATTAATATTGAGATGTTTTTATTATTAATTTCTTACATCTCATTGATGGATAAATCATATTTGAAGAGAAAAATTATACGCTCAGACCGGGACTTGAAAGCCGGGGCCCTTGGTTTTCTAGTCCAAGTGCTCTACCATCATTGTGTTTAGATCGGTACTTGCTCAGGTAGCTCAGATGGTAGAGCACTTGGACTAGAAAACCAAGGGTCCCGGGTTCAAGTCCCGGTCCGAGCGTATAATTTTTCTCTTCAAATATTAATATTGAGGTAAGATGATCAGACTAAAAATAATTTAATTAAAATAACTTCAAAATATCACTTCCTAAAATAAAATATTAGCCACATATTTTAATTTTAATAGAAATGAAATTTATAAAATGAATCAGTAATTTTTTTCTTATAAAAATAACTTTGAGATTTTATATATTGGTATTAAAAAAACTTCCTTTTGCTCATAATAAAAACAGAATTTTTGTTAAAGATACACATAATAAAACATTTAGATTAGAACAAGTTGTACTTATTCTCTAAGGAAACAATGATATTTTATTTTGTGTTGAGTTGTTTTTGACTCATCTCATACTTCTTAACTCCCTCACAGACTCGAGTTTCTTCAATGCATTTGTGACATTTTCAATGCTGTATCACGTTCACAACTGACGTCCAATGGCCTCCTCTCTTGCAGACCTCCATTCAGTCTGCAAGAGAGGAGGTCATTGGACGTCAGTTGTGAACATGATACAGCATTGAGAATGTCACAAATGCAGTGAAGAAACTTGAGTCTGTGAAGGAGTTAAAAAGTATGAGGTGAGTCAAAAAAAAACAACACAAATTAAAATAAACCTCATACTGTTATATCCTATCTACATAACTTAAACAATGATATATTGAACAAAATAAATAAATAAACAAAATTAATTTATAGGAAACATCATTATGAGGTTTAATTTAAAATAAAATTCTTTCCACCTCACTGTACACCTATACACCTGTAATTAGACCAGTTTTGAAACTGGTATAGTTAGAAGATAGGATATGAGATGAGGTGGAAAGAATTCTATTTTAAATTTTAAAATTAATTTTGTTTAAGTCAGTTCTGTATTCTTTAGAACAATAATTCTATACGTATCTTCACTAATACATCATCATCATATTAGGTACTTTACTATTCTGCCAAGATATGCAAGAAAGATGTGCGGGTGTGCATTAATAAACATTTACATAGCACTGTGCTATACATCAATAAACACTTTGTAGCAAAAGAGTAGTAATACACATAAACAAGCAATATAAAAATTACATTTCAGAATTATAATTAAATATAGTTACACAATTTTAGTAACTGTATTAGTCACAGAATAGTTATTTTTACACAAAAGACACATTTCTCTACTACTTGATGTAATTGCAACACTTGTGTCCTACAACCAACAAATAAAAAAGAAGTATTACATGATTTTGTATAATAACTTAATAAAAAGTCTAAAAAGCTCTAAATACAAAGAACAAAATACCATTTTCTCAATAATTATTTCCATATATTAATAACACTGGTTGACAAGGTTTTCTTCACAAGTAATCTGATTAGTGAATCTAGTGCATTTTTTCATACTGAATTCAGATATGTAGTCAGAATTTTTCCATCAGGTACAGTTTTTTTGTGACACTAGTTTTTAAAAATTGATTTTAGCATTCTTTGACCTGTCATAGGAACCTTTACCATATTATGAAGAGTTCCCTGTGCCAGTATATGCAGATATGACCTTAACTCATAACTCTGATTCTGACCTAGTTCAAACTGAAAATGATTCAGATGGAAATAAAAATTATCTTAGATTAAATATGCCAAAAAATCACTATCTACCACTTTCTAGTTAAGTCAGAATGAGTTAGATGGATTATATTAAAAATTATAAAAAATGTAAATGAATATCACAGAAAACTCTTGCCTGATAGGAAAAAACTGAAATGATATTTAAATTCAGGATGAAAAATACTTCTAAAATCTCATATTTTTATTCTTGTGAAGGAAAAAAAAGCTCATTTTTGTTGACCAGTATAATTATACATAGGCCTAACTAACTTCTAATGATGTTTTTATTATTGATTTAACATTTCTCAATGAAAGATTAATTATATTTAAAGAGAAAATTTTTTGCCTAGACCGGGACTCGAACCCGGGACCCTTGGCTTTCCGCACCAAGTGCTCTACCAACTGAGCTACCGAGGCGAGTTACGATCTAGACGCAAAATTTTCTCTTATATACGTTGTAATTCCCTATCGCCACATGCTTTTGAAACCATTGCTTCTATCTTTGCAAATGGCGGCTTCTTAGTTAAGAAGACAATGTATATAAGAGAAAAATTTGCGTCTAGATCATAACTCGCCTCGGTAGCTCAGTTGGTAGAGCACTTGGCCCGGAAAGCCAAGGGTCCTGGGTTCGAGTCCCGGTCTAGGCAAAAATTTTTCTCTTTAAATATAATTAATCTAACTAACTTATTCACTGGCACTATCGAACTCGTAAGTTCATGGCTGCACAGACATAAACTCTCCATACATTTCTATCTTGAGCTAATGTTTTCCAATCATCCCCTGTAGAATTTACTTCCCTTAAAACATGGTTAATGTTATTTTTGAGCTACCTACTAGGCACTTTCCCTCTGGTTTTCCTATAACGAGTTTCCATGTCCCTCTTTCATTCTGCATTTGTGCCACGTGTCTTGCCAATTGCAATCTACGAGATTTAACTGTTCTTATTATATCTGGTTTCCCATAAAGATCATGTAGTTTACACTGTTGTATAGTTATTCTATATTTAACTTTTATAAGATTCATGATGTGTTCCGTTGAGGTTTATTCAAAATTAATATAAAATTATAGAATATTCACCTGAAAGGTCCGTCTCCTCAACTTAATTATCATTTAACTGTAGCGCTTTCGGGACTTGTCCCATCATCGGCAGGATTCAAAACTGGTGTTTCACTGAAGATCTGGTAGAGGGGGTTGCATGTATTGGGTTCGTTTTCATTTATCAGGCTGTCGTTGTGAGCTGCTTTCATGATTTCCATCTCTTCGAGTACGTTTATCTTCGCTGGATTATTTTCTCTGTGCATCACTGTTAGGGTGTTTTCAATATTTAACATGCGATGTCCTTCATGGATAACGTATTTTGCATAGCTTGATTTACCTTCTGCGTGAATGAAGTCTCGAAAATGTTCTTTGAATCTGATGTTAAAACTCCTGTTTGTCCTCCCTATATAAAATTTGTTGCAGTCCTTACATGTCAGTTTATAAACTCCTTTGCTGTTGAAAATGTTATTTTCTTCAATGTTATTGTTTATTATGCTGTTTAATTTGTTATTGGTTCTGTATGCTATTTTTACGTTTTTATCGGCTTTCTTTAGTGCATTGGCTAATTTTGTCGTTTCTTTTCCTGTGTATGTAAGTGTTATCCATGTTTTCTTGTTGTTGTCAGATTCTTTTTCTAGTTTAGTTATGTTGTTCTTCCTTTTTTGTTTTTTTACGAGCTTATCTATGAATTCTTCATTATAGCCATTGGTTTTTGCCATATACTTAATGTAGTTGAGTTCTTGGATATAATTGTCTTTGCTTAATGGGAGTTTCAACATTCTACTGACTAAGCTATTAAATGTACTAATTTTCTGTTGAAAAGGGTGTGTAGAATTTTTGTTTATGGCCAGAGCATTGTTTGTGGGTTTCCGGTAGATACCGATTTCTAGTTTATTGTTTTGTAGATTTTTGGTTATAGACAAATCTAAGTAGTTTATGCTGTTGTTAACTTCTATTTCTTCGGTGATAGTGATTTTTTCATGCATGTTGTTTAAGTCTTGTAGTATTTCTTTTTCTTTTCTGTTTTCATTTTCATATATTAATATTCTATAATTTTATATTAATATTCTATATTTGCCTTGCTTGTTCACTCTCTTTGGTCCAAAAGTTGTCCTAAGAACTTTATTCTCAAATACTTATAACCTTTTCTCCTCCCTTAAAGTAAGAGTCCATGTTTCGTATCTATATAACTGGGAGAATCACAGTTTTACATATTTTCAGTTTAATGTTTTTTTTTTAAATTTTTTTTGCTCCAACAGTTGATAGAAAAAAATAATTGAAATTTAATCTCGAAACACACATATTGTTTATCGACTATGAGAAGGCTTTTGATAAAATTATATGCTCTAAATTATGGGATATATTAAAAAATAAAGGAAATTCACCTCATCTAATTAAAGCTATAAAAAGCTTATGCGAAAATACAAAAATTTGTATAGATAAAGGAAATGTTCCTGGAGAAACGTACATAGAAATCAAAAATGGACTTCGACAAGGTTACCCTCTTTTGCCAATACTATTTAATATATATTTAGACAATATTATTAGTACATGGGAAACTCTGTTAGATGAACATTTTATGATAAATGGTATGAAAATGAAGTCTTTTATCCACAGATGACCAGATCATTGTAGCTTCCTCAGAAAATGAACTACAAATATCAGTTTATAAATTATGGAAACTAATAAAAAGATTATAATTTAAAGATATCAACATAGAAAACAAAATCCATGGCATTTATTGGAACTAAGCTTAAAGGACAAAAATTGTAATTGAAATAAACATCACTGAACAAGTAACTTATTTTAATCTGGGATGCATGTTATCGTACCTGTTTATCTGTGTGTTTGATTAGTTATGTATTATGTATTAGTTATGTTTTGTATCGAAAAACATTTAGTCAACATTTAATCGATACAAAAGCTAGGCTAATCAAACACATAGATAAACAGAAAGAACTCACGGTCTGGGAAAAAATCCACATCCAAAAAAAACAAGAAAGATAAACTCATGAATTTCGAAACTCCCACAAATTTTGACCTGATCCAGAGGTTAATCGGTCCACCGATAGAAGGAAGAAGAAAATAACCAAGAAATGACATAACATTGGTCGTCTAGAGGCTACTGATGATGGAGATAAGCTGCGAAACTGCAGTCTAGAAGAAAAAGGATATGAGGTGAGGTAATAAAAACATTAATTTATTTAATATAGCTGTTTGTCTACACACAATTACGTAAATAAAAATATTAATAAAAATAAATTGTATATTTTATGAGTTAATTTTTAGTAATCTAACCGTTTAATATGGAATTAAAAGAGTGAATCATATATATTTTTTTAATTTTACTGTTATTTGGTGACCATTTGTATATAACAGCAGGCAGTGAATTTCTATTGTTATATAGGCCTATAGATATGTTTTGTGAAAGTTAATTAATTAATAAATTTAATTAATTATAATAAACATATGAAATGGATTATGGTAATAAAAATTCAAACTTATATTGATCTTTGCGACTTAAAAAAATTCAGATTGGTGAATCCTAGAATTTGAACCTGGGACTTCCGAAATATAAGTTTTGGGTCCTTACTGCCTGAATCAACTAGTTCTACTCAATAATTTACTAAGAATTACTAAATCATAAGCATTTAGTATTTTTAAACTATGGATACACAGGGATTTTCCATGTCGAATATTGATATACAGGTTTTTTACATCTTACCTCATATTTTATGTTTCTTTAAACATGGGAACTAGTTTTCAAGAGAAGGATCTCTCTCATTTTCAACCGACATTACGACTACTGGATTTTCGTTGGAATCTCCATCAATAACATTGCCATCTGGTGTTGATTTGATGAACTTTGAGATGGGGTCACATTCATCAGCAATCTCGAAATTCATGGATCTAAATTTGTTCTTCTGAATATATATCTTCTCCCAAACTGTCAATTCTAAAGGTTTTTCCAAATGTTTTAAAAGTTGGGCTTCTTTTTCAATGTTATGATTCTCCAATAAACTATGTGCTGCAATAGCTGATTTTTCAATTTCACCATTTTTAATATTTCCAAAGTGTTCCTTAGTGCAAGTGTCCAAATTCCTTTTTTGTTTTTCCTATGTATACTTTATTGCAGTCCTTACAATTAATTTGATAAATTCCAGATTTTTAAATTGAACACCCCAGATAGCAAAAAATCTGGAATTTATCAAATTAATTGTAAGGACTGCAATAAAGTATACATAGGAAAAACAAAAAGGAATTTGGACACTCACATTAAGGAACACTTTAGAAATATAAAAAATGGTGAAATTGAAAAATCAGCTATTGCAGCACATAGTTTATTGGAGAATCATAAAATTGAAAAAGAAGCCCAACTTTTAAAACATTTGGAAAAACCTTTAGAATAGACAATTTGGGAGAAGATATATATTCAGAAGAACAAATTTATATCCATGAATTTCGAGATTCCTGATGAACGTGATCTCATCCCGAAGTTCATCAAATCAACACCAGATGGCAACATTATTGAGGAGATTCCAATGAAAATCCATAGTCATAATGTTGGTTGGAAATGAGAGAGATCCTTCTCTTGAAAACTAGTTCCCGTGTTTAAAGAAACGTAAGATATGAGGTAAGATGTAAAAAATGACTCATTAATTTACAAATTAAGAACCTCATAATGTTATTTCCCACATTTAACAATGAATATCATAGTTACTTTTTTTTACAGAAACTATGTTCCGAAACTAGTTTATAATCAAATAAGAACAATATGAGGTGAGTGATAAAAATATTCTACCTAATGAATATACCTCATAGTGAGAATTCCTAAAATAAGTAATCATAGTTACTGCATGGAACCACGTAAATTCAAAATCGACAACTTTTGGAATACAGGATTTTGCATTCTTTATGATGAAAAATCATCATACAATAAAAATGTCTGTAACTACAAAGATAAAACATGCCATATTCATCTTTTGATTTATGTATCTAATTACATAAAATAACATTCAAACATGCAATGTAATGCTAAATTATTATGAAACTAAAATATTCACATATTTTTTAGTACAGATAAAGTTTGCTGATTTTTTTTGTTAGAATCCTTCACCTGTATCATAAATCTCATTACTAGAGTTTAGTAAAGCAGAAGTAGAAAACTGTTAGAATCTGAAGATGTAAGAATTTTAAAATTAAACTGGTGATTTTTAGAAACAGATCATTCAGGCACATATAAAAAGATCCACCACCAATATAATTTTGTGTGTACAAAATTAATATTACTAACAGTATCCAAATCCAGCATGAGCTTTTTATTGTCTTCGAGAAGTAATAATTTCTCTCGTTCATGTCGCCTCTTCAATTCTGCTATTGTTTCTTCATTATCAGTCAAATCCTCCAAGCGAACTGCATCCAATTTGTCTTTAGCTAGCTGCACCTGAACGACAATATTGGAAAACTGATACTGAACGATGGTACAGATGAATAAAAAATACAATTGGATCATAAAAAATCACAAAGTTCTTGATAAAGAACTAAATTCTAATTTATCAGCATGTTTTAAATTTTTACATGAGAACTAAAAGGAATTAAATACAAAATTGCACAACTTATTCCTTTAAATATTTTATGATTTAATTAAATAAAGGCTGGCAGAACAGCTCAACTGTAGGATCATAGATTCCGTATTAACATGAGTAATTCTACTGTTCCTTACACTGTTTCTGATATTGATCACGTCATAGATATTTTGACTGAACTACAAGAAACATAACACGAGACAATTATAATTCTTATATATTATTACCATATATTTGATATTTAAAAGCTGAAATTAAGAAAAATTCAAGCCATAATATTATTAACAGCGTCATGGGCTAGTGGTTAGCATTTCTTGACTATTATTCATGAGGTCCCGGGTTCGATTCCCGGTCAAACCATAGGAATTTTTCCTTAAAGGGTATTATTCCTGTGGTTGCCCATGGTCTGGAATTTAGGTTAAGAACTCTCCTGGCACTTCCTTTTAATTTATCACCCATCATATCATCGGGGTAACATAACTCCGCCTTTCAGACACCCCGACTTCAAGTGGGTTACAATTACGCCAATGCCAGGAGAGAACACCAGAAATGTCAAAATGACAACCTGGAGCATTGGGGAAAAAAAAAATAAAATAAAATAAAATAAAATAAAAATATTATTAATAGTGAGTGGAGAATATATTTTAATTGACTCACCTCATACATTTTCAAACTTCTTTGATACCGACGGTTTCAGACAAAATCATGTCCTTCTTCAGTCATGAGTCGATTAAAATATGTTCTCCACTCACTATTAATGATATAACCTCATAATGTTTACTTCCCAATATTAATTTAAATATAAAAATATTATTACTTATGCAGAGGAATTATTTTATAAATTGTATCACCTGAAAAATCTCTTGGCCTCACTTTGGAACCAAAAGCTAATATTATAATTACTGGGCACAAAGGATTAATTTTATTATAAAATAAAAGTGCAATATTACTAATATTACTCTAACTAACTAACTCACTGGCACTATCAAACCCGTAGGTTCATGGCCGCACGGACATAAGCTCTCCATACATCCCTATCCTGAGCCAATTTTTTGCAATATTATTCTCTTATGTTAAATTGAAAATCTAAATCCCCTCCCTCAAATAACATGGACTCGTTTTAGAGATTTTTATCCCCATTCTGAAACTGAGAAAATTTGCTTTATGAAGTGAGTTGAACATGTTCTGAATTCGTATGTGACAAGTATTACATCATAATCTTGTTTTATATCTATTATTCTCAAAGTTGAAATTTGAATTGACAATTAATTAAAGATTTTCAAATAACTGTAAATATTTAAAATTAAAATGTAATGGATTTCTGGATTAAGTTCTATACTTTTTTAAACAGAGTATAAATAAAATTAAATAATATGAACCTAACTTTGAGGACACAACAGTGGTCCAAAAACACAATAAATGAAAGGCTGAAGCTAATTTCTATGGGATAATAAAAAAAAAATACAGCACGCAAAGGAGGAATAGAAATCTATTTTTAACTAAATAACAATTACATCTAACAATTAGTGAATAATGTATACCTAATCTAATCACACCATTAAATTATTTTAACTATAAGCTTATTATTAAAACATTGAGACACTGAACTAAGCATTTAGACAGCTAATGAATAGCCCACTATCTATAAAATTCACCCTAATTTATACCACCAAAACAAAGCTGGATTTCTATAATTATAATCTGAATATCAAAAATGTCTTAGTGCCAACAATGATAATTATTAATTTCTGATAATTGATGCTGGTTGGTATAAGACCTAAATATAAACATTTTATACAATAATATTTTTAAGGACTAAAAGATGAAATAATACCTTATATTAATTTGTGTTGTTTTTGACTTACCTCATACTTCTTAACTCCCTTGCACACCCGGGTTTCATCACTGCATTTGTAACATTCTCAATGCTGTATCACGTTCACAAATGCAGTGATGAAACCCGGGTATGCAAGGGAGTTAAGAAGTATGAGGTGAGTCAAAAACTCAACATTAATTAAAGAAACCTCATCGTGTTATTTCCCACCTACATAACTTAAAAAAAAATACCTTTCATGTACAAAAGTATATATAAAATTATAAATTTACATAATTATTTTCTTGTAGTAATAGAAAATTTGATATAATTATATACAATGTCTATTTAAGATCTGAATACAAGCATATAAATACAATTCAATTTATTTTAAAATACAATAGGAAGTAGCAATAAGAGGTTTGTTTAATAAATTAAGACATTTTGTCTGTACATTCTTACCGCTTATGGTTGTTTTTGTCGAACATATGTTTCAAGGCTTCTGAGCCCCATCATCAGTGATTACAGACTGAATTTTCTCAAGTTGTCGGCCCTGATTCTTGATTCCTGCTCTCTCTCCGCCTCTGATCCAATGAATTTACTAATGAGGTTCCTTTCTCCAGGAATTTCAAAATTCATAATTCTTTCCTTGTTCTTCTGAATTTTTTGACTAAAGAGAGATGAACAGAACGGTGAATGGAGAAGACTGCATTACAGTGAATTACATGGTCTTTATAGGAAGCCAGATATAATGAGAACAGTCCAGTCTCGTAGACTGTGATGGGCAGGACATGTAGCACGAATGGGGAATGAAAGACGTGCATGAAAGCTTCTTGTAGGAAAACCAGAGGGAAAATGCCCAGTTGGTAGACCAAGAATGAGGTGGGAGAATAACATTAACTATGATTTGAGGGAAGTAGATTATACAGAGGATGATTGGAAAACATTGGCTCAAGATAAGGATGTATGGAGAGCTTATGTACACGCGGCCATGAACCTATGGGTTCGATAGTGCCAGTGAGTTAGTTAGTTTCCTTGTTCTTCTGTATATAGGGAAAAAAATCTATATGCAGAAGAACAAGGAAAGAATTATGAATTTTGAAATTCCCAGAGAAAGGAACCTCATTAGTAAATTCATTGGACCAGAGGCAGAGATAGCAGGAATCAAGAATCAGAGCCGAAAACTTGAGAAAATTCAATCTGTAATCACTGGCGATGGGGCTCAGAAGCCTTGAAACGTATGTTCAACAAAAACAACCATAAGAAGTAAGAATGTACAGACAAAATGTATTAATTACAATTCAATTTATCTCTTAAACAATAACATCAACTATTTTATTTTTAGTCTGATCATCTTACCTCAATATTAATGTTGATTTGTCTTGAACATGTTTCAAAACAATTCTGTTTTATCGTCAGGAATATATCAAATTGAATGCATGGGTTGTGAGAAGATATATATAGGAAAAACAAAAATAAACCTAAAAATTAGAACCAAAGAACACATAAGAAATATTAAAAATGGGGAAATACAAAAAACCTGCAGTTGCCGCTCAAGTTTGGTCTGAAAAACATAATATAAATTCAGTACTAAATTATTAAAACAGTTAGAAAATACAAAAGAGCTGACTATTTGGGAAAAAAATTATATTCAGAAGAACAAAAACAGAGTTATGAATTTTGAAGTACAGATGGAGCGTGACCTTGTTTGGAGGTTCTTTGGGCAACCACAGGATGGAGCTGACATCAACATCCAGGTTGTGCAACATAAATCAAACCAGTCTGGACAAGCTGACGATAAAACAGAATTGTTTTGAAACATGTTCAAGAACAAATCAACATTAATATTGAGGTAAGACGATCAGACTAAAAATAATATAATTAAAATAACCTCAAAATATCACTTCCTAAAATTAAACAATAACATCAACTATATCCTCACATTCAGTGAGAAGTGATAAATTGAAAATAAAAATATTGAAAATAACATCAATATTAATTTATTCAGTATTAATCAGATATCCATTCATTAAAAATGCCATGAATTAACCAGGGAATGTCAACCATTGTATGTTGAAACCTACCTTGAAATTTCTCTCAAAGAAGTGTTGTGATGTACCAAGAACATGACAAAAACAAAAAAAAAAATCTGCTGTTTTTAACTGTAAGGCATTAAAATCCAGAGCCAAATCTCTCATTTAAACTACAGGGAAGTAATACAACTCCTCACTTGTTAACCCTCACCATCTGCTGTCTGCATTACACCCGTCTCACTCCACTCCACTCTAAGGGTCGTATCTATGAACGTATTAGACCGTAAAAGTCGTTCTCTGCTGAGAAAGTTGCATCCAAAGACATTTTTGCATACTCAAAAGTCTGTTCATGCGATAATAATTGTCAAAATTCCTAAGCTACCTGGCGAGGTGACTTTGCAGAGAACGAATCGTGAGCAACCCGATGGGAACCGATGTACTTTGAAACCTTGCTGCTTTATCCAAGATGTCAGACCTTGAAGACTTCGATCATGTTTTCGGTATATGCGGAGAAGAGGAATTTGATAGAGTCTACCAAAGAATTCTTCTTCTTCTTCTTCCTTCCAAGTATTAGGCCAAGGCCCTGTTACGATCCTATAGAAAATTTTCCCTCCAGCGTAAATAGTTTGATCCTTCCGGAAAATTCTCATATAAGATTTGAAAGCATAATAATAGTCCCTTCGATTGGTTGCTGGCCAAAAGAAGGCAAGACCAGTGATGGGGCTGCCATCTTATAGCCTCTGGTCAGGCTTTTCTGGAGAAGAAAAGAAAATAAAGAAAAGAAGAAATGGAAGAAAGGAAAGACTCCCTAGCCCTCGGATGCCCTAATAGCGTCGGGGTCGAAAAACAAGAGTTAACCAAGGGAGGTTAGATAGTAAAGTTAAAAGAGTGCAAAACACAAGTAAGTGGAAGAAATAACTGGAAGAATAGGAGAATTGCACGATGCAGACGTCGTCGTTTATGGTTTTATTTGCGGGATGCAAGCGTAAATGCGTTCCTCTAGCAGACGAAAATAACGGAAGTGGGTTTATTGCTGAGAATTCTGGGTAATTTCTTGCCAATATTATGAAAAAAACTACTTTCATGCATGACCAGTCGGCGACTTGCTAATTCGAACTTTGCACGTGCTCACGGAAAACTCAACTCACCAGAGACTAATGTATTTGCATGCGGCCCTAAGTCAAGGAGGGAGTCCATCTGTTATGCACAGTGAGTTGCCATTGCTGCATTCTGGCTTTGATTTCTGTGTCTTATGGTTAAAAACAGCACATAATTTTTTTGGACATGGCTTGGCACATCACAATGTTTTTCTGGGAGAAATTTCAAGGTAGGTTTCGGCTTGCAATGGTTGATAGTTCCTTTGTAAGATGCATTAAAAGCGATAAGATTTGGTCTTCCAGGTAGGTCATAAGTTTAAAAAATGCATGCATATAAAATATGACTCAAATTTATACCACCAAAAAAGTTGTATTTATATAATTTTAATCAAAATATGAAAAAGGTCTCAAAATTAACAATCATAATTGTTAATCAAGTTTTTTTTTTTTTAGTCTGGAAACATCTTACCTTAATTTAATGTTGATTTGTTCTCAAAACACGTTAGAGAACAAATCAACATTAATTATTTAAATTTCACAGTGAAAAAAAAACACTATGGGGTTTAATTTAAGAATTAAATTAATATTTTTATTACCTCACCTCATATCCTTTTTCTTTTAGACAGCAGTTTCGGAGCTATATCTCCATCATCAGTAGCCTCTCGTCGACTGGTGTTATGTCGTTTCTTGGTGATTTTCTTCTTCCTTCCAGAAAAAAAACTGCTAAGAAACGACATAACACTGGTCGACGAGAGACTACTAACGATGGAGATATAGCTCCAAAACTGTAGTCTAGAAGAAAAAAGGATATGAGGTGAGGTAATAAAAACATTAATTTAATTCTTAAATCAATATTAAATTGAGATAAGATGTTTCCAGACTCAAAAAAACATCAAAATATTACTTCCTAAAATAAACCATCATAATTGTTAATTTTGATAATTAATGATATTGGGTATGGGTATATGTGAGCTAAACATAAAATCTTGTAAAATTCTATTTTAAGTGATAAGAATAAATTAGTTGTTATTCCTACCTCTCTCTCAAGCGCTTCTCTCCTGCTTTCTGCTTCCTGAAGCTGGTCCCTGAGACTTGCAATTTCCAAATTATACCGACTTTGCTGCTGACTAAGAGATTCATTATACTGCACTTCAAGCTTCTCCACCTCTGCTTTTAACCTAACAATTTCCTGAGAGGCAGGTGATTGAATTGCACCTGATGTATCAGTTCCTACAACAAGATTTCTTTGCCTAAGTTTTTCTGTCTCTTCTTCCATTTGTTTACAATATTCTTCACTACGTTCCCTGAGTTTCCTTTCTTTACCAGTTTCTGCCATTGCTTCGTCTACCCTAGCTTCTAGTTCTCGACGAAGTTTTTCTGCTTTCCGAATATCATGTCGAAGACTATCTATCTTCTGCATCGCTACTTCCAGTTCTTCTTCTTTATCCCGCACTTGCCTCGATAACTTTTGCTTTTGTTGGCGCAGTTCAGAAAGTCTACAAAAAAAAGATATATAAAATATAATATTGTGTAAAGCAAAATAATACACAAGTATAAAAACATTGGTTCTTTTTACTGAGGCAAATTAGGTATGACTAATATTAAAGAAAAAAATCAAAACATCTACGTTTTATCTTCAGCTTGTCCAGACTGATGATCTCTATATTGTTGTCTCTGGATGTTGACTGCTACTCCCTCTTTTTGTGGTCCAAAGAACTTGCATATCAAATCTCTCTCCCCAGGAATTTCAAAATTCATGATTCTCTAATAGTGAGTGGAGAACATATTTTTAACGACTCACCTCACGTAATTTCAAATTTCTTTTATACCGACGGTTTCAGACAATATCTTGTCCCTCTTCAGTCATGGCTTCCACTGATGAAATTCTCTGGTTGTTGATCTCTCCAAGGACACCACCTCTTGTGCTGCCATGTTTGGTTGGGATTATAAACTTTGTAATTAAAATTTTTATCCACTGGAATATCGAAGTCCATAGATCAATATTTATTCTTCTGAATGAATATCTTTTTCCAAATTGTCAATTCCAACAGTTTATCCAATTGTTTCAAAAGTTTTGCCTCTTTTTCAGTTTTATGATGTTCTGGCAAACTATGTGCAGCAATTGAAAAATCAGCAATTGCTGCACATAGTTTACTAGAACATCATAAAATTGAAAAAGAGGCAAAACTTTTGAAACAATTGGATAAACTGTTGGAATTGACAATTTGGGAAAAGATATTAATTCAGAAGAATAAATATCGATCTATGAACTTCAATATTCCGGTGGATAAAAAATTTGGTTGGTTGGTTGGTATCTAATGTCGAGCACTTGATAATGAAATCATTCGCTCTCTTGCACTCCAATATTTAGCAGAAAGGCTGGTCTCTTCTACAAAAGCTGGACAACGGAGGAGATGGTTTCTTTCCATATCTTCATTTAAATAAAAATTTAATTACAATGTTTATAATCCCAACCAAACATGGCAGCACAAGAGATGGTGTCCTTGGAGAGATCAACAACCAGAGAATTTCACCAGTGGAAGCCATGACTGAAGAGGGACAAGATATTGTCTGAAACCATCGGTATAAAAGAAATTTGAAATTATATGAGGTGAGTCGTTAAAAATATGTTCTCCACTCACTATTAATAATATAACCTCATAATGTTTACTTCCCAATATTAATTTAAATATTCATGATTCTCTCCTTATTCTTCTTGGATGTACAATCATGAATTTTTTAATTCCTGGGGAGAGAGATTTGATATGTAAGTTCTTTGGTCCACAAAAAGAGGGAGTAGGAGTCGACATCAAGGACCTACAACATAGAGATCATCCATATGGACAAGCTGAAGATAAAACATAGATGTTTTGAAATGCATCCTAAAATAAATCAACGAATACGAGATAAGATGACAAAACACTCAACTTATTTACTATGAGGGAAATTATCAATTTATTTATATCGGATATTTTAACATCTCACCTCATAAAACATTGTGATTTTCACAAGATAGGTTTCAGAAGAACCCTCTTTATCATCAGCTAAACTCCGACTCGTAAATTAATGAGTCATTTTTTAACATCTTACCTCATTAAGTTATGTAGATAGGAAATAACACTATGAGGTTTTTTAATATTGTTTATTTTTTATTTCATATGAAGTATGAGGTGAGTGAAATAAAAGATAAACAATCTTACCTCATATTTTATGTTTCTTCAAACACGGGAACTAGTTTTCGAAAGAAGGATCTCTTTCATTTTCAACCGACATTATGACTACCGAAGAGATCCTCAAATGGTAGAGCACTTGGACTAGAAAACCAAGGGTCCCGGGTTCAAGTCCCGGTCTGAGCGTATAATTTTTCTCTTCAAATATGATTTATCCATCATTGAGATGTATGAAATTAATAATAAAAACATCGAAAAAAGCCGTACTGGCATTTATAATGTAATGTATAATTCCCAAATATGTCTTCTTAATATAGGAGCTGCCATTTGCAAAGATAGAAGCAAAGGCTTCAAAGCATTTGGTGTGCGGGAATTACAATGTATATAGAGAAAAATTTGCATTTAGATCGGTACTTGCTCAGGTAGCTCAGATGGTAGAGCACTTGGACTAGAAAACCAAGGGTCCCAGGTTCAAGTCCCGGTCTGAGCGTATAATTTTTTCTCTTCAAATATGATTTATCCATCATTGAGATGTATGAAATTAATAATAAAAACATCGAAAAAAGCCGTACTGGCATTTATAATGTAATGTATAATTCCCAAATATGTCTTCTTAATATAGGAGCTGCCATTTGCAAAGATAGAAGCAAAGGCTTCAAAGCATTTGGTGGGCGGGAATTACAACGTATGTAGAGAAGAATTTGCGTTTAGATCGGTACTTGCTCAGGTAGCTCAAATGGTAGAGCACTTGGACTAGAAAACCAAGGGTCCCGGGTTCAAGTCCCGGTCTGAGCGTATAATTTTTCTCTTCAAATATGATTTTATGTAATTATTTGTGCGAGTGTCTTTTCTATGGATTTTGAATAATTCAATTTTTTGTTTCTGTTCATTTCTGATTGTATAAAGATCAAGAAATGGTATTTGGTTATTCTCTTCCAATTCTATAGCAAACTTCTTTAATTCATCTTATAGGTTAAGTAATTTTAAAGCACTGTCAATATATTTGAAATGTATTGCCGAGAAAATATCATCCACATATCTGTAGAAAACTTAAAGTCCATGGGTAAGCATTATTAATGAGAAATTCAAGATATACCCTTAAACAATTAGCTAGAAATGGAGAAAGAGATTACCCATTATCACATCTGAGATTAGTATATAAAATTTTTCATTGGATGTGAAGAAACAATTGTCAATACAAAGTTTTTTTAGGCTTATACTCTATTACATCTTTTTTAATTTAAAGGAAATTAACCATTTTCCAAAATATTTAACATTTTATCAGTTTGGATGCTTGAAAATAAGGAAATAAAGTCATATGAAATCAATGTCAGAAGGGTCTAGTAAGATGTTTCTTAATTCATCAAATTAATTTAATGAATTTTCAATTCCTTTGTTATCAAATTGTGGAAAATCTATGAAATTCTTTTGTTACCATTTTGCCAAATTATGACATTGGGAACCAATATTGTTAATAATGTGTCTAATCTTATCTCCATCTTTATGTATTTTCAGATGACCATACAATTTTGGATTGTCGGGTTACGTACTTTTAGTTTTTTTTTGTGATATGTCTAATAGATTTTAATGTAAGAATTACATTAATGTTTTTATTATTAATTTAACACTTCTCACTTCGGTCTAGGTGAAAAATGTTCTCTTCAAATATAATTAAATTAATGTTTTTATTACCTCACCTCATATCCTTTTTCTTCTAGACTGCAGTTTCAGAGCTTATCTCCATCATCAGTAGCCTCTGGTTGACCAGTGTTATGTCGTTTTCTTGGCGGTTTTCTTCTTACTTCTATCGGTGGACCGGTGAACCTCTGGACCAGGTCAAAATTTGTGGGAGTTTCGAAATTCATGATTTAACACACAGATAAACAAAAAGAACTCACAGTCTGGGAAAAGATCCACATAAAAAAAAACAAGAAAGATAAACTCATGAATTTCGAAACTCCCGCAAATTTTGACCTGATCCAGAGGTTCATCGGTCCACCGACAGAAGTAAGAAGAAAACTGCCAAGAAACGACATAACACCGGTTGACTAGAGGCTACTGATGATGGAGATAAGCTCCAAAACTGCAGTCTAGAAGAAAAAGGATATGAGGTAATTTAATTCTTAAATTAAACCTCATAGTATTCTTTCCCTGCGAAAGTTAAATAAATAAGATTTGGACATGTCCAGCGAATGGAAGAGGATCGACTACCAAAATCTGTTTTGGAATGAAAACCTGAGGGAAGACGAAGCAGAGGAAGACCTAAAACCTCCTGGAGTCAGGGGATATGTTTATATATGAAGGAGAAACATCTACAACCAGGAGATTGGATGGACCGAAAAAATTGGCTATTAGGAATCGGACGATGTCAAAGACATTAATCAACCGATGATCTATCTATATACTATCTATCTATAGTTTTTATTACTTTTGGGAGAAGATCAGTTAATTAACTATGTGTAAGAGAAAAATACGCGTTTATATTGGAGGCCTAGGTGGCTCAGATGGAAGAGCATTGACATAGAAAGTCAAAGGTCCTGGGTTCAAACCCCAGTCTAGGCGTATATTTTTCTTTTCAAATATAATTTGTCCATCATTAAGGTGTTTAAAAACGAATAATATTAACATTGAAAGAAGCACTACTGACTTTATAAGTAATGTTTAAATTCCCAATAAAAAGTCTTCTTAACAAAGAAGCCACCATTTGCAAAAATCGTAGCAACAGCTTGTAGCATTTGGGGTCTTCTTCTTCTTCCTTCCAAGTATTAGGCCAAGGCCTGTTACGATCCTATAGAAAATTTCCCCTCCAGCGTTTCATAGGACGGCCCAGTGATCTTCGTCCTCTTGGTATAGCATTTGGGGTTAGGGAATTAACTATGTATAAGAGAAAAATACGCGTTTAGATTGGATACCTAGGTGGCTCAGATGGAAGAGCATTGACATAGAAAGTCAAAGGTCCTGGGTTCAAACCCCAGTCTAGGCGTATATTTTTCTTTTCAAATATAATTTTAATTCTTCATACTCATCTGAATCCAGAATACTGTCAATTCTATTTATATAGACAGATTGGTCCAAATTTATAATTTTATTTTCTTTATTGGCCTTAGAAATTGTATATCATCTTCAAATTTTCCATATTTTTCATAGCTGTATTAATTTTTTGTGTTTTTTTTTACTATGCAAAAGTTTTTTTCACATTCTTTCCTGATGATTACTTTTTTTTTAAATTTTAAGATCTACTATTGTGATTTCTATGTCAGCAATTCAAATCATGTGAGTTAAAATCAGATGTTTTATGAGGTGATATGTAAAAATATCCAATTCATTTATATACAATGAATACTTGCTGTTCTTATAATGAGAACATCGTCATTTTAAGTATAAAAGCACTCCTCCCTGTAGCTGTAGCCATTAGGGTTCTGTGCTGCCATTTCTGTCATGCATTTATAAAGAGTGCCAGCATATTTTAAATCAAACTGCATGTTCTACCTGTTCCCACTCCTGAGAAAAAAAAAATCTGAGACTTTAAAACTTGAACGGACCTCGTAATATGATTTAAAAATACACACCTGTCTGTAACTTCTGTATATTCAGCCATTGCTAATTTCCTTTGACTTAAGGCATCTTTTAATTCCTTATCCTGCAACTTGAGTTTTTCCTGGGCATCTAATTTGTCCTGAAAATAATTATTAATCAAATTAGCTACCATTTAATTAACTTTAGTGATGAAGACTAAAAGAAAATATTCCATTACACAAAGTGAATACCAATATTATCTAGAATAAAGAACTAATTTTACTTTTTTTAGGAATTCATACTGTAAGGTATTATTTATTTAGTGAAGAAACTCGAGTCTGCGAGGGAGTTAAGAAGTATGAGTGAGTCAAAGACAACTCAACATAAATTTATTACCTAATGTTGGAAAATACAGTTTACACAATGAGACTAATAAGAATGGCAACAGATTTGTAGATTTCTGTAAGAGTAACAATTTGCCAGTAGAGGGCACATGGTTTGAACACAAAGATATAAATAAGATAACTTGGCGTTCACCTGATAATGAAACATTTAATCAAATAGACCACATTTTGGTGGATAGAAGACATTGTAGTAATGTACTTGACACAAGAAGTATAAGAGGGGCCAACATTGACTCTGATCATTTTATGGTTCGGGCAGTTATACGAGCAAAAATCAGTAAAAATAGAAATAGAAACACTGATGGGAATGAACTGAAAAAATGGAACTAAATAATAACCTTGTCGTGGTGGAGGGGCTCAGTACCTAATGACCCAGACGACTTGATAGGGAAGTCTACTTTTTAACTAGCTTGCTATCTAGTAAGAAGAGAAGGGAAGCGAACTAGCTCCAACAAGGGATACCTCAACGGCTTCAGAAGCGGATGAAGAAAATTTTTCTCAACGGTGAAGAAGGCGGAAGAGGAAACCTGCAAGCCAAGGGGTAGATGGGACTCCAAAGCTTTGGTTAGCAATCCGTCTAGAAGAAGGAAACTCCGAAATAAATCCCCGATCCACTAGGAAGGTGATTGTGCATCTGGGCTGGTAACCCGATCACGTAAAAAATTTCCAAACTCATCTCTCTCACAGTGGTCAGCCGGATGGATTTAATGGACGACAACTTAAGTTGTCGAAATGTCAAATGATATGTGGAACTATACATAAAACATTAAAGAATAACACAAGAAGAGATACTAGATTGATGTTTTATAAAACATTGGCAGTTCCTGCATTACTTTATGGGAGCAAAACTTGGGTAATGACCAAAAAATTGCAAAGTAGAATACAAAGCGCAGAAATGAACTTCCTTAGAAGAACAAAAGGCTGCACAAGATTGGATCGGATAAGGTATGAAGATATAAGAACAGAGTTAAAAATATATCCATTGGATGAGAAAATCAGAGAATATAGAGAGAAATGGTTTACACATGTGGAAAGAATGAATATATCAAGATTACCAAGAGCAGCATTCAACTACAAGCCAAGAGGTTCCAGGAATGTAGGAAGGCCAGTGAAAAGATGGACAGAACAACTGTGAGGCAGAATAGGCAATTTGCCTAGCCCGTGAATGAAGAAGAAGAAGAAGCAGTGAATTAGATAAAGAATTTATGTATGGAAATAATATATTATTTAATTATATTATTTTTTTGTCCAAGAACAAATCAACATTAATATTGAGGTAAGATGTCCAGACCAAAAATAATATAATTAAAATAACCTCAAAATATAACTTCCTAAAATTAAATATTATATTATTTAATACTAAGTTTAATTGTTATACAACACTTATTTTCATTACCTTTTGAGCCTCCTCTTTTTCTTGTTTTAATATCCTAATAACTTTTTCCAATTCTCTAATTTTTTGACTACTACTGTCCCCATCTACTTGCATTATTTCTCTTTTCTGATCGGTGGGTTGTTGTTTTAATTGATTTTCCAATTCTGCAACAAATACAAAGTTAATAATTATGTTTGGTGTATATATTCTTACCTCTTATCGTTGTTTTTTGTTGAACATACGTTTCAAGGCCTGTTGGCTTACAAAGTTAATTATAATTATAGAAAAACTCATCACTTAAATTAAATAAATTGCGTATGTATTCTAATATCATCCACTGCACTTTTCATGCTTCAGGTCCCGTGCTGGCCAGGTAGATGAAGTTAATGTGGTCTATTTTCAATTTATGCACACTTTGGCAGACCATTTTACATACATGATGTGTAAATATCCCTCAGGGGTCCCCATCTAGGGGATATGTGGATGGCGACCACAAGGTGCCCAAGCTGAGCAAACCATTGCTTCCACTTGCTTGTGTATTGCTCCATACTTTTATCTTTAACCGATCTGGTATTTCTTCCTTTCTTCCACTTACTTATACCAGACTCTTTTAACTTTCATAGTTAAATATGAAATATCTAACCTCTCTTGGTTAACTCTTGTTTTTTCGACCCCGACGCTATTTGGGCATCCAAGGGCTAGGGAGTCTTTCCTTTCTTCTTTCATTTATTTTGTTTTCTTCTCCAGAAAAGCCGGACCAGAGGCTATAGGATGGCAGCCCCATCACTGGTCTTGCCTTCCTTTGACCAGCAACCAAGCGAAGGGACTATTATTATGCTTTCAAGTCTTACATGAGACATACTCTTACACCACAGAAATGGTCCAATAAGAAATAGTATCAATGAATAATTTTAGATCTTACTTTTATTCACTGAACTGAATAGTACTCTGGCTCGCTAGCTAGTAACTTATACACAGTGATAACGTTTTTCTTGAATGCATAAAATTAAGAAAAAACAATAATAAATTCTCCTTTCAGAATCTGAAGATAATTTAGAAAGATCTTTACATCAATTTAATATAAATGCTAAAAAATAAAATATGGAAATTAACACGAATAAGACAAAATGCTTAACAATATCAAAAGAACCAGTAAGATGCAAATTAGAAGTGGAAAGAAAAATTATAGAACAAGTGTCAGAATTTAATTATTTAGGTGTCTTCTTCTTTCCAAGTATTAGGCCAAGGCCTGTTACGATCCTATAGAAAATTTTCCCTCCAGCGTTTCACAGGACGGCTTATTTAGGTGTATTAATAACAAACACTAAAGCAGCACAAATATCAGGGTATATGAAACGTTTAATTTGACGCAACAAACATATGTCAATAGAAAGCAAAACCCGCATATACAAAATGATAGTTCGACCAGTTATCGTATATGGAGCAGAAACTAGGGCTGATACAACAAAAACTAAACAAATAATAAGCACATGTGAAATGAAAATCTTAAGAACTATTCAGGGGAAAACATTATTTGATAAAATACACAACACAGAAATTAGGGACAACTGCCATATTCAAGACATAACCAAATTTATTAAAGACAGACAAAAATATTGGAAGGGTCATCTAGGCCCATGCCACCACCCCTTGGGATACCTCGGTCTTGATGACCATACTCCCAAGTCCCAGACTTGTCCTCCCTATCTAGTTCACGTCCACGATAAAGACCTCTAGGGAGAAGGTGTTGGAGTTGCAACTTCTGGGAATTGCTGAGCTTTGTAGTCGTCAGGTCGCTCATTCCTGACGACCCCACAGTTGGTCCACGGGCTCCTTGAGCCTAGCCGGGAGGACTGCTGTCGCAGATCCACCGACCATTCCCCTGTTCTGCCTCCAGGGACGTATCCTGCAGCCGTTGTGAGACCGGCTAGGGCTTGAGTCCACAAGCCCCACAGTGTGAGACTTTAGTACATCCAGGTGCTCATCTCCTGGCGACCCCATAGTTTGTCCACGAGCCCATAGGCTGAGCCAGGAACCAGTACAGTTGCTCCCCTCTGCACTGGTCCGAGCCGTGCCCTGGTGTGCCAACAGGGATGTGTCCTGTTGCAGTTGTGGTCCAGCACGGAGCTCGCAAGCTCCAACAGGTATTGGAAGGGTCATATAGAAAGAATGGAAGAAAACCGGCTTGTAAAAAGAGCTAAAGAAGATAGACTAATGGACGGGAGAAGAACAAGAGGAAGACCAGCCAAGAGATGGATAGACAGTGAATGCACATTTAATGTGTCTTCCTCCGAGGAGTGATTTTGGAAATAAACAGGATGAAAATCCTACAAATTAAGTTTAAGAAGAAGAAGAAAATAATAAAGGCTACACTGATATACTTTTAAATTTGAGCACTCAAAGCGTCTAAATCCTAGGTTAGTGCATTAGCTTACCACAATTCTTTTTTGTTAGTATGTTAATCTCATCCTGTAACCTCCTCATACCATTTCCAGTTTCAGATGTTGGAGACGTTCTTCTTCCTTCCTCTCCAATACCTGTACCACTCTGTGATGTTCGTTTCAAATCTAAAAATAAACAATAACAAATTTAAAGATAAATACATATGAGCATACCTCTTCCGAACTAAGTTTTAGTTGTAAAGTAAACAAACCAGATTATGACTGCAATTTTATAGGTTGAATAATAGTTTTACTGTTAAACATATAAGAAAATGTAGTTTGCTCTTTAACACTCAAAATAAAATAAATAAAAATAATAAAAATATATATCTAGCAATGGGAAGCTACCATACCTTTAATTCCCTAGTAAAGCTGCAAAGCATAGCATGAAAATGCTATGATTGCAGGAAAAACCTGCCCTCAGGCAGAATTACTATGGATGAATGGATATCTAGCGTGTCTACATAAGTTATATGGGAGAATCTTAAAATATATAATTACAACTTTAATAGAAGAGGTATTTTGATGTTATATTTAATATAAAACTATGAGAATTTAAATATAAAAAAGTCAGGATTTGAACCCAATATCTCTGGTTCTGTACACCAATGCTTTAATGATTTAAGCTATTAGGCATCACGATTTAAATTGTGTACAGATCCAGAGATATTGGGTTCAAATCCCAATTTAGGCATACATTTTTCTCTCTAAATTAAATTTGTCATTGAGTGAGAAATGATAAATTTAATATTAAATATCTAAAACTATGAGGTAAGTTTAAATTTATTTCCTATACAGCAAACTCACAATTATCCATGATAATTGGGACCGAGATATGAGGAAAATCGAAAAACACGGATAATCCAATTAAGTTATTCGGCACCGTGGAAGTTGATCAGAAATGTATTTACCCACTTTAATACTACTTAAATGCAACAAATATTCATAAAATGTTATATTAAATGTATTTAGGTGCAAGTCGTAATTATCATTATTTTATTTTACTCGTAAATATGAAAAAAAAAAAAAAAAGGACTATTTCCTGTTATGACCACTCTGGTTATGACAGTTATTCAAAATGGCCACCGTAACCAGCAACAACTACACTAGTGACCACCAATATCCACACTTATAACCAGAGGATCGGAAAAGGAACACCGATATCTTAAAAGAATGGAAGACTATGCCAATTTTGGAATATATTAAATAGTACCAACTAAATTGGAAACACCATCTAGAAAGAATGAGTTCAAATTGGATTCCCAAAGCTGTTTACAATTATATAATACCAAGAGGACGAAGATCACTGGGCCGTCCTATGAAATGCTGGAGGGAAAATTTTCTATAGGATCGTAACAGGCCTTGGCCTAATACTTGGAAGGAAGAAGAAGAAGATAACCAGCGATGACAAATAATCAGCGATTCTCACACTAGTAACTAGTAACCACCGATGACCACACTAGTAACCATCAATGACCACACTAGTAACCACTGATATCCACACTTATAACCAGCGATGACAAATAATCACCGATGACCACACTAGTAACTACTTATGACCACACTACTACAGCGATAAACCCACTGCCACAGCATATCTGTGGTTTCAATCTGTAACAACAAACTTTCAGTGACTCCACAATAGAAATTTCCGAAATTGTATTGTATTCTCAGAATGTTGATTGGTACCGTTAAACATGTCAGGGGAGGGTGTTGTGCTAGTTTCTAAGCATAGTTCACAGTAGCACTTTTAAAAATAAAGATCTTTTCATAACATATTTTTATCATGCCCAGATAATCTGCAAACCGGATAATACATACATGGATAATCGGGAGTTTGCTGTATAGTTTAATTTATTTTAATATTAAATCATCCAACAGGTTTTGTTACTAACCATATTTTTTTGGTTAAAATTGATAAAATTCTCAACCATGGAATTATGCAACAATTCTACTCACCAAGACCGAATGAAAACTTCAACATTCACGAATTCAAACCCAGCACGGATCAAATAATTTTTTAAAAACTCCATGGCACGATAGACCTAGAAGGCCCTTGGCCTACCAGTGGGCTGCTGACCTCACATCCACATGTAATCATAGAGATAGACGATCATCTAACAAGTATAGGGTGTCATGTTGTCAGGTTCCCCAGCCATTACAGTTGGTTTTCTCACCCTGGAACAGCTACTTATAGTAGCTACCCAAATTCCTCACATTGCTGGGTGGGCTGGCCAAAATTCCATGAGAGAATTTACTTCCTTAAAGGGACTCGAACCAACCTAAGTCCCTTACCTCTGCACCATTACATCATGCCTTAAACCACGATGAATTTTTTTAGTACGTATCTTGAGCATGGCAAAAGATTTACAGCATGTGCAAAAGTATTGGTAGTTTCATGCCCAGATTTGAATTGCAATGCTATGACCCAAACTATTAAAGAGTGTTGTTAAATAAAAATACTACTTACTTAAAAAAATAAAATGTGAAAAGACTTTAATATAATACCTGCTATTGTTTGAAGAAGTTCTTGATTCTCTTCTTCAAGCTGTTGCAATCTTTTCTCACTAGTTGGCCTTAACTTATTGGAAGACAATTGATCAACTGGTACAGAACCTAAATCGGAGGCACAACTAAAAAAAAAAAAAAAAAAAAAGTACATTAACTTTTTTTTTCTGTATGGCTAAGTAAAATATTTTGTGATATTGTGAAAAGAAAAATTAATTATATTTGAAGAGAAAAATTTATCCTTCAGTGAGAAATGTTAAATTAATATTAAAAACATCAGAAAAATTAATGCTTGAACCAGGAATCGAAACGTGGTCCTCTCATTCTCTGTACGAGTGTGCAGCCCACTACACCATTCTAGACATTGTACAAAACATTAACAATTCTTTCCACATATACAAATCCATAATTCTTGTTTCGTCCGCTGCCAGGTAGGTGATGCATTATTGGAACTGAGTTAAAATAACAGTATTGGAAAATGTTAAATAACATCGATTACTGCTTATAAACGTGATGGTATAAAATTCACAAACGTAGATACTTCTAAATGAAGGCAGCCGTTGGCGTTAGTAGTGACACCTTCCTGGCAGCGGACAAAACGAGAATTATAGATTTGTATATGTGGAAAGAATTGTTAATGTTTGTACAATGTCTAGAATGGTGTAATGGGCTGCACACTCGTACGGAGAACGAGAGGTCCACGGTTCGATTCCTGGTTCAGACAATTTTTCTTTTCACAATATCATTATAATAATATGATCCATTATTGGAACTGTGTTAAAATAACAGTATTGGAAAATGTTAAATAAAATATTTTATACCAAGTTCAATCTAATTTAATCCAATAAACATATTTTTATTTTATACTGTGTCTCATTTTATTATTTTACTATCTTATAAAAGTGGAAATATGCTACAATACAGAAGGTTGCCGGTTTAATTCCCAATGGGGTTAGGAATTTTAAAACTAACTAAATTTGTTTTAATATTTGAAGGAAGTAACACTATGAGGTTTCTTTTAATTATTATGAGTTAAGAATTTAGACTCTCCTCATATTTTCTTACTTTTCCTGCAGACTAGTATCGAAAAATGAATATAGCCTGAATAGATAAATTAAAAGCAACAAAAATGAAAAGACTGATGAAGGCAAAACACAGGGATTTATCAAATTGATTGTAAAGATTGTGAAAAAATTTACATAGGAAAAACAAAAAGGAACAAGATTGAAAGAACACCTTAAAAAATGTTGGTTGGTTGGTTGGTATCTAATGTCGAGCACTTGATAATGAAATCATTCGCTCTCTTGCACTCCAATATTTAGCAGAAAGGCTGGTCTCTTCTACAAAAGCTGGACAACGGAGGAGATGGTTAAATGTTAAAAATGGGAAACAGAAAAGTCTGCAATAGCTGGACATGCATGGCCAGAAAAAAAAAAAACAGAATAGAAACTAAGGCCAAATTACTGAAACAATCAGAAAAATCTAAGAAACTCACAATTTGGGAGAAGATTTACTTCCACAAGAATAAGGAGAAAACTATGAATTTTGAAATTCCCAGGAAAAATGAAAAAAAAAATTGATTTGAAAGTTCATCAGTCAACCAACAGAGGAAGCAGAAATCAACCTACAGGATCGACAACCACAAAATAGACAATTAAGAAAAATTGACAATATCATGAAGGCATGAAGAAACTAGTCTGCAAGAAAAATAAGAAAATATGAGGTGAGTCTAAATTCATAATTCATAATAATTAACCTAAACTTTTCAATTCAATAGCTAACAGCAAAAGGAAGGAAGCAGTTGCCAAGTTCAGATTCAATCAATCATGACTTATTTTTACTCACCTTTCCTTCTTTTTCTAAATATTTATTTTGGTACATTTTTACAACTAATGAACTAGGACAAATGCTAATTCCTTTAGATCAGGCCTGCACAACGCACTATTCACAATGCTACTAGTTTTGGCCTGTATTCCTGATTGAAATAATTTAATCATACAAGGCATCTAATGATAAATATAAAAAATTTCAGCACTTTTATAACACACAACAGAGAAAATTAGATTTAATTATTAATGAGTTGGTTTTGGGAAAAAAATTACATATGCAAGAATAAAAATACAGCTATGAATTTTGAAATACCCAGTGATAAGGAGAGGGGATTGATTTGGAAGTTTGTCGGTCAGCCATCAGATGGCATGGAGGTCAGTCTGCAGGAGAGGAGTTCGTTGGACATCAGTTGTGAACGTAATACAGCATTGAGAATGTCACAAATGAAGTGAAGAAACTCAAGTCTGCATGGGAGTTAAGAAGTATGAGGTAAGTCAAGAAACATACTTACTTACTTACTCACTGGCACTATCGAACCCATAGGTTCATGGCTGCACGGACATAAGCTCTCCATACATCCCTATCCTGAGCTAATGCTTTCCAATCATTCCCTGTATAATCTACTTCCCTCAAATCATAGTTAATGTTATTCTCCCACCTCATTCTTGGTCTACCAACTGGGCATTTTCCCTCTGGTTTTCCTACAAGAAGCTTCCACGCAAGTCTTTCATTCCCCATACGTGCAACATGTCCTGCCCATCGCAGTCTACGAGACTTAACTGTTCTTATTATATCTGGCTTCCTATAAAGACCATGTAGTTCGTTGTTATGTAGTCTTCTCCATTCACCTGTCTCTTCATCTCTCTTTGGTCCAAAAATTTTCCTAAGTACTTTATTCTCAAATACTTGTAATCTCCTTTCCTCCCTTAAAGTAAGAGTCCATGTTTCGCACCCATATAATATAACTGGTAGAATAATAGTTTTATATATTTTCAGTTTAACGTTTTTTGAAAGGAGTTGGGAAAAGTCAAGAAACGACTAAACAATATTAAAAATTCCCTTTTTCATACATACCTCCCTTGAGTAAATGTGAAACCCACAAAAGGAAGATGAAGTGCAGTGAAGGCAGAATTTGCTGTTGGAGGAACAGCATCTGATGTTCGAATGTCTGTATCATCAACATCAAAATTAGATGTGTCTGTTGGACTGCTAACTTCTGGTTTGTAAGGAGCTACATTATCTCTAATTGTGTCCCAATCTAAGTCGGCAAACCAAGCATGATTCTGGTGAAAAAGTAAGCAAAATTAAAATTATATCAGAAACACTAATGTAAATGTGAAAACAATTGACAATACAATAATTTCTTTTCTTCTTCTTCCCTCCAAGTATTAGGCCAAGGCCTGTTACGATCCTATAGAAAATTTTCCCTCCAGCGTTTCCGGGAAATTCTCGTATAAGACTTGAAAGCATAATAATAGTCCCTTCGATTGGTTGCTGGCCAAAAGAAGGCAAGACCAGTGATGGGGCTGCCATCTTATAGCCTCTGGTCAGGCTTTTCTGGAGAAGAAAAGAAAATAAAGGAAAGAAGAAATGGAAGAAAGGAAAGACTCCCTAGCCCTCGGATGCCCTAATAGCGTCGGGGTCGAAAAAAACAAGAGTTAACCAAGAGAGGTTAGATAGTAAAGTTAAAAGAGTGCAAAACACAAGTAAGTGGAAGAAATGTTTTGCTCAGCTTGGGCACCTTGTGGTCGCCATCCACATATCCCCTAGATGAGGACCCCTGAGGGTTACAGTAATTTAAAAAATATATTAATCTATCTATCTTTGGGTTTTTACAGCTGCTGCCATCTTTCCGTACCAAAGACTAAGATCTTGGGCATCTTCAATGCTTAGCCCTCTTGCTTGCATTATGATTTTCATGTTTTCCTTCCATGTTAACTTCGGTCTCCCTCTTTTTTTCTTTCTGGTCAGTTGCCATTGATCATCTTCCATTCTTAAAACATGTCCTAACCACTTTAATTCCTTCTCCTCAATTCTTTCAATTATGCTTTCTTCTGCTTACATTATATATATTAATAAAAAATATTCAAAATCAATTTACATTCTGATAGTGAACACTTTATGGAATTAGTATGAAAAATGTGTACATTTTTGTGTATTTATCAAAAATATTCATAAATTCTTAAATTAAATATTAAAAATATCATCTCACCTCATATTTTGTCTCCTTTTTATTTATAAATTCTAAAGTAAAAGTAAAGTGATCCCACAACAGGCCTCAGGAGGCCCTTGGGGTAGTAGGAGGTTAAGGCTCCCACTTTTTCTAGACAATCGGCACTTTATGTCAGCCGGGTTGTCAGCCCTGCGTGACGGCTGCCTTTATCCCAGAACAAGCGTCTGGTACTCATTTCCATTAGAGGCTGATTCGACCCCAGGGCCATAGTGCCGCCAGAGGGTTTGGGTCAGTTTAAAAATCCTGGCCCCAACGGGACTTGAACTCTCGACCCTCCGGCTTGTAGCTCAGTGCCTTAACCACTACGCTACGGCGTGCCCCTTATAAATTCTACCTTTTCTAATAATTTCTCACAGCTCTTCTGGCACTCCCCTCAATGGAGAAGACAATTATACATCACCTAAGTAATGTGGTGCATAAATTGGAAATAAACGATAATAATGCCATCTATCTCAAGAACAACAATCTAATAGCATAAAAGAATTAGGTTTTAACATTGTGAAAAATTAAGTTATGTAGATAGGAAATAAAACTATGAGGTTTTTTAATGTTGTTTATTTTTTATTATTTCACTCACCTCATACTTCATAATTCATAGCAGACCCAGGGTTTCTTCACATCTTTTGTGACATTCTCAATGCTGTGTCACGTTCACAACTGACGTCCAACGGCCTTCTATCCTGCAGACTGACCTCCGCGCCATCTGGTGGCCGACCGAAGAATTTCCAAATCAGTCCTCCCTCCTTATAACCGGGTATTTCAAAATTCATAGTTGTATTTTCATTCTTGCATATGTAAATTTTTTCCCAAATTGTGAGTTCATTCGGTTTCAACAAATTCAACATTAAATTAGCACCGAAAAATTATTACAGCTTAGGTAATTTAATAAAAACCAACAAAAATGAAAAGATTGAAGACTGCAAAAAATCGGGAATTTATCAAATTAATTGTAAAGATTGTGAAAAGATAAAGGAATCTAAATACAAGATTAAAAGAACACCTCAGAAATGTTAAAAATGGAGAAACCGAAAAATCTGCAATAGCTGCACATGCCTGGTCAGAAAAACATAGAATAGAAACCAAAACAAAATTACTTAAACAATTGGAAAAACCGAAGGAACTCACAATTTGGGAAAAAATTTACATATGCAAGAATGAAAATACAACTATGAATTTTGAAATACCCGGTTATAAGGAGAGAGGACTGATTTGGAAATTCTTCGGTCGGCCACCAGATGGCGTGGAGGTCAGTCTGCAGGATAGAAGGCCGTTGGATGTCAGTTGTGAACGTGACACAGCATTGAGAATGTCACAAAAGATGTGAAGAAACCCTGGGTCTGCTATGGATTATGAGGTGAGTGAAATAATAAAAAATAAACAATTGTGAAAAATGTTTCACTATCTTAGCTCATGTATTACAGATAGTAACAACCAACACATTGAAGTACAAAGAAGACTGAAACTGGCCAACAAAGCTTATTCACTTCATAAAATAATGAAGAGTAATAACATACACTCAGAAACTAAAATAAATAAATAGCTTTATTTTACCTGGCAGAGTTAAAGCCTTTAAGGCCTTGTCTGCCACTCAACCAGGTTTTTAAAAAAAATACAAAATATAAAAAAAATAGTCTTACAACTACATAAACAATTACATATTATAAAAACAATACAATCAATAGGCTATATAAAGTTTTAATACGATCAGTTTTGACCTATGGTAGTGAGACATGGAGCCTCACTAAAAGGTCAGAGGTAGCCCTAAATAATTTTGAAAAAAAAAGTACTCAGGAAAATGTTTGGACCAATAAATATTAATGGTCAGTGGAGAATACGATACAACAAAGAACTGTATGACAAAAACAATGAACCTGACCTTGTTAATTTTATTAAGTTAAAGAAATTAGAATGGGCTGACCATGTACAAAGGTTCTCAACAGACTGAGCACCAAAAAAAAAGGTGCTTACAGCAAGTTTTATGGGGAATAGATGAGTTGGAAGACCAAAAAAAAAACGATGGGAGGATGATATTAAGGAAGATACTGCAAACCTACTTAAGTGCCGCAACTGGAGGTGTGCTGCACAAAATAGTAATGATTGGAGGCAGAAGTTAAGGGAGGCCAAAGCTCGAATTTGAGCCAAACAGCCATTGGATGGATGGATGGATGGATGAATGTCATCTATCGGCATAATGCAAAACCACAAGCACAAATAGTGCAAGGATAGCATAACACACACAACTCCTCACGTATCTCTTCTCATAAAATTTAGTCCCCTAAAAAAGTCCAACTGAATACATAGTATCTGAAAAATTCAATGACCTGCCTGACTGTTTTTAAATCGGGATCCACAGGAAAGTATGGACTATTGGGACCAACTATTCTAAGAAGGTAAAGATATGAATGTTATTTTCAACTGTAAAATAATCCACATTTTTTTCTAAGTCTGTAATCACTGACGATGAGGCTAAGAAGCTCTGAAACATATTTCGACAAAAAGAACTCTTAAGAGGTAAGAATGAACACAAAAATGTTTTAATTAATAATCCACAGTGTTTGTGTGTTTTTAAAATTTGCAGTACACACATCTTCATTTGTATTTTTTTTTAATATCAAGAGGTTGTCTTATGACATTTCTATTATTCTCTCTTGGCATGATGGAATTGTAACACAATTCTTATCTTGAAAATTATTGACTGAATTTGGTGTTATATTAAAGGAAATAAACACATGAAATATTTTGAAAAGAAAAATTAATGCTTGAATTGGGATTTCAACCCGAAATCTCTAGCAAGTGTGCTAACCATTACACTATTTCAGGTTTCCGATGCAAACAATTTTTTTTTCTGACCAGCCTCATGGTCAGTGTTCCTGACTGCTGTTCATGAGGTCCTGGGTTTGATTCCCGGTCAAACCACAGGAATTTTTCCTTAAATAGAATTATTCCTGTGGTTGCCCATGTTCTGGATTTTAGGTTAAGAACTCTCCTGGTGCTTCATTATCATTTATCACACATCATATCATCAGGGCAACATAATTTTATATATTAAATTTGGGAATTTTTAACATTATGAGGTACAATTCATAAAAATTAAATGAATCGTGATTCCTTCTTACCTCATACTTCTATGTTTTTTTAAACACAGCACTGCAGTATCAGCGACCCATATTGTCACCATCAGTTTTCGTGAAAACAGCTGATGATGGTGACAATATGGGTCGCTGATACTGCAGTGCTGTGTTTAAAAAAACATAGAAGTATAAGGTAAGAAGGAATCACGATTCATTTAATTCTTAGGGTAACATAACTCCGCCTTCCAGGTGCCCCAACCTAGGAAACGGATTACAATTCTGCCAATGCGAGGGGAGAGAGCCAGAAATGTCATAAAATACAACCTGGTGACATTAGAAAAAAAAACTTTTTTTTTTCTCGTATACAATTCTTTTTATGATCAGAAATAGGTAGCCATTACTACCAGTGCTATATGGGGTGGCTTCCATTTAAAACAGAAGACAAATACTGTAGTGGTTAGAACACTAGTGTACAGAGCTAGAGGTTTTGGGTTCAAATCCCAATTCAGGTATTAATATTTCTTTACAAAATAATAATTGTCCATCACTGTGAATATCAAAATTTAAATTAATACATCAAAAGACATGATTATTGTTTTCAACTTATATTTCACAATATTTTTTTTTTATGTTTGCAGTATACACAGTAAATTTTTAACCTATCATTATTCACAATTATAAAATTTTGATTAAATGATTCTTACCTTAAAATCTTCAATACCATTTTGTCCTAACCTATAATCTGAACTGCAAATAAGTCTTTTCATTAGATCTTTGGCTTCCTGAGATACTTCATATCCTGGATCACTTGGAAAATCAAAACAATTCTGAAAAAAAGCAAGTGAATAAAAATGTTATAAATTGTTTCAATTAATTTGTATTACATGATCATGAGGTGGAGCATCATCCAGTTAGTATAGGGGGAGGCATACAGTCAGGATATCAGATCCCCCAGGGGTTAGAGCAGGTTTTCTCAACCTGAAGTTTCTACTTATTGCTCATGATATTATATGTGCAACTGTCACATACACTGATTGAAATTCCATGAGAAAATTTATTCTCCCATGTGGTGTTCTACACCTCTGTGCCAAGATAGAATGCCTTAGACTGTTAAGACCAATGAACATGACAGAGAAGATATTTTAGGCTTAGTAAGGTAAAATGTGCTGTGTAAATATAGATACAGCAAACTCCCGATTATCCATGTAAATGGGGACTGATATATGCACGGAAAATAAAAAAAAAACACAGATAATCCAATTAAGTTATTCGGCACTGTGGAAGTTGAACAGAAATTTATTTACCCACTTTAACACTACTTAAATGCAACAAATATTCATAAAAATGTTATATTAAATGTATTTAGGTGTGAGTCATGATTATCATTATTTTATTTTACTCGTAAATATGAAAAAAAAAAAAAAAGTGGGACTATTTCCTGTCATGACCACCCTGGTTACGACACTTATTCAAAATGACCATCATAACCAACGACAACTACACTAGTAACCACTGATATCCACACTTATAACCAGCGATGACAATCGGCGAAAACCACACTAGTAACCACCGATGACCACACTCCTAACCAGCGATAAACCCACTGCCACAGCATTTCTGTGTTTTCAATCTGTAACAACAAGCTTTCAGTGACTCACACAATGGAAATTTCCAAAATTATATTGTATTCTCAGAATGTTGGTTGGTACCATTAAACGCATCATGGGAGGGGGTTTTGAGTGTAGGTTACTCTATTGTGCTAGTTCACAGTAGCACGTTTAAAATTAAAGAATTTTTTCATAACAATACAAAATACAGTACAGTATTTATCTTCATTTTAAAAAATACAGTAAAAAGAGTCATGCCCGGATAATCCGCAAACCAGATATTATGTCATATTTAAAGAGAAAAATTATACGCTCAGACCGCGACTTGAACCCGGGACCCTTGGTTTTCTAGTCCAAGTGCTCTACCATTTGAGCTACCTGAGCAAGTACCGATCTAAACGAAAAATTATACGCAAAGATAGAAGCAAAGGCTTCAAAGCATTTGGTGGGCGGGAATTACAACGTATATAGAGAAAGATTTGCGTTTAGATCGGTACTTGCTCAGGTAGCTCAAATGGTAGAGCACTTGGACTAGAAAACCAAGGGTCCCGGGTTCAAGTCCCGGTCTGAGCGTATAATTTTTCTCTTTAAATATGATTTATCCATCATTGAGATGTATGAAATTAATAATAAAAATATCGAAAATAGCCGTACTGGCATTTATAATGTAATGTATAATTCCCAAATATATCTTCTTAATATAGGAGCCGCCATTTGCAAAGATAGAAGCAAAGGCTTCAAAGCATTTGGTGGGCGGGAATTACAACGTATATAGAGAAAGATTTGCGTTTAGATCGGTACTTGCTCAGGTAGCTCAAATGGTAGAGCACTTGGACTAGAAAACCAAGGGTCCCGGGTTCAAGTCCCGGTCTGAGCGTATAATTTTTCTCTTTAAATATGATTTATCCATCATTGAGGTGTATGAAATTAATAATAAAAACATCAGATATTATGTGTATGGATAATCAGGAGTTTGCTATATGAACTCTAGAAAAACATTACTGACTGTCATAACACATTATAATACTGACAATGGCATAACAGCCCAATGTTGGGTCTTAACCTCTCTTCGTTAAGAGTTACTAGACCCAATTAATTTAGTTACACATATTTTCCTAAAGATGTCAAGAATGGTATATGGTCAACATACCGACCAGATGAGTAGGCAATTAAGGTATTACTAGGATGAAAAAAGATTAGCATTTTTGCTCAGAGGCATCTTTATTCAGGCATAAGGTTCTTTTATGAGCCTGAAAATCTTCAGACTTGGGATCCAAGGCTTGAAGTCCCTCTAGAGGACTTGCTCCTTGGATTTTTTCATCCTAGAAAAATCAATCAACCATGGCCAGGTTTGAACCTGTGATCCTCAGAATCAGAGGCAAGGAACATAATCAATAGTTCACCGCGGCTGACACACATTATAATAAAGTTTATAAAAAATTAATGGGAAGTGATAATATAAGATAAACATGAATAAAGTCAAAAGATAAATCAGAAATTTTACACTTCACTTCATAAATTAAGAATCTTTTACCTGGATATGTTTCAGATACCATCGTCTCCATTTTCAACTAATTTCTGAGCTGGAATGGGTCGGAATGTTAAAGTTTCCAATTTATATTTTGGCTTTATTATATATAATATATTAAATTACATTACAAAAAATCTTTTAACAAATACATGAGTATAAAAAAATAGAGAAATGAAGAGATAATATTTTAAGAGAAAAATTTGGCTTTCTAGGCCCATACTCTACCAACTGAGCTATCTGAGCACTCTAATCTAAACGCAAATCTTTCTCTTATATACACTTATATACAATGAAGAGACGTTTATTTCTATAAAATTTGAGAAAGTAACCTGAATACAAAAGTATAAGGATAAAGATATGAAAAATTTGTTCAATTCTTTTACATTTTTTATTAAATTTTGTTAAGATCCTTCTTTCCTACAAGTAATCTAATTTTGAAGTGAATTGTATAATTCCACTGACACGCAAAATTAGTCACAGCTAAGCAGTTTACATATGAGTAGGAAGAAAGCCATATTTAAATTAATATTGGGAAGTAAACATTATGAGGTTATATCATTACTAGTGAGTGGAGAATATATTTTTATCGACTCATCTCATATATTTTCAAATTTCTTTGATACCGACGGTTTCAGACAATATCATGGCTTCCATGACTGAAGGACATGATATTGTCTGAAACCGTCGGTATCAAAGAAATTTTGAAAATATATGAGGTGAGTCGATAAAAATATGTTCTCCACTCACTATTAAGGAAGAAAGCTACTCCATTTCTTAGCGAAAATGAGTGAATTCTTTTTTATACAGTAAACTGAGAGCAAACAAATATTAAGTGCATAAACTTTTGCCTTGATTATAATCATTATAGTGAAGAGCAAGGTGAACGTTTTCACCAGGATTTTAAAGAGATGGAGAGAAGGTACTGTGGAACATGGTATGAAACTACTGTTGGATGTTGATGAGGGAGACTAAAAATGGTGGAACTTCAAGGAAGTCAAAGAAGAGAAGGTTTCAAAATTAATGGAACACCATTTAATTTCTGTTTTGTTACAAGGTAGTCACAAAATTATTAGGACAGTTCTCTACAGTATTTTTAACAAAAAATTATCTTGTGTGAAATGAAGTTTGTAGTCGCTAAAACGTGAAAATATAAAGTCTTATTCTGTGCAAAAACCTGATGTGATAGACAAAAATGGAAATCATTTCTGGAATCAGTGTAAAAAATTGAATTAAAAATACCTATTTTAAATAAGTCATCTGAGAAAAAGTTTTAAAATGCAGACTTGTGTTATCAAATAAGTATATATTTAACTTTTATAGGAATTAATCACTATGAGGTTTAATTTATGGTGCAATTAAATGTTTCTTACCTCTCCACATATAAATCTTCTAAGTAGATTGCGATTTCTAGATCATAATGGTCTCATCTTCAGTACTATTTTTGGCGACTTATGTTATGTCGATCGCAAGAAAGCCTTCTTCTTCCCTCTGTTGGTGGACCGATGAACCTCTGGATCAGGTCAAAATTTGTGGGAATTTCGAAGTTCATAAGATCCAGAGGTTCATCGGTCCACCAACATTGGGAAGAAGAAGAGTTTCTTCCGATCGACATAACATCAGTTGCCAAAAAAGTACTGAAGATGAGACTGTTATGGTCTCGAAATTGCGATCTACTTAGAAGATTTATATGAGGAGAGGTAAAAAAAACATTTAATTTCACCATAAGTATATATTTTCCTATGTTTTTATTATTAATTTCATACATCTCATTGCTCATGTAGCTCAGATGGTAGAGCACTTGGACTAGAAAACCAAGAGTCCCGGGTTCAAGTCCCGGTCTGAGCATATAATTTTTCTCTTCAAATATGCCTGGTTTAAGCAAGAGTTGCCTGTTCCGTTTTCACTAATAGATCTAAGACCATCTCTTCCGAGGACGTCCGACATCTCTTCTTCCTCTTGGAAAATAATGGAAGATTTTATTTGGTAATCTACTTTCTTCCATCATATATTTTCCTGTATTAATTTGTGAACCATGCTTCATATGAGTTGTATTAACAAACTGTTACACCAAAAACTAAATTATCACATTTTGCTTGTCATTTAAGACTACAATGAAAACACTGGAAATAAAAAGAAAAATTAAGAAATTGTTTTACCTTGTGATTCATTATTTTTCCATAAGTTTCTACTAAGGACTCAGCATAGAATGGTGTTTCTCCATATAACATTTCATACATACAAACACCTAGAGACCACCAATCACATTCTGGTCCATACCTTCCCTGACCATCCTCCATTGCCTGGAGAAAAAAAGTAATGATTATTACCATGAGGAGAGAATATTTTGATAAAACAATGGTTAGTTGGTTGGTATCTAATGTCGAGCACCTGACAATGAAATTGTTCATTTTCTTGCATTCTAATATGTAGTAGAAAGACTCGTCTCTTTTACAAAAGCTGGTCAACATAAAAGATGGTTTCGTTCCATCTTCGTTTTGATAAAACAATGAACTAAGAAAGAAGATGTTTCAAATAATATTTAATTTTAGGAAGTTATATTTTGAGGTTATTTTAATTATATTATTTTTGGTCTGGACATCTTACCTCAATATTAATGTTGAGGTAAGACTGGGAAAGCTGACGATAAAACAGAATTGTTTTGAAACATGTCCAAGAACAAATCAACATTAATATTGAGGTAAGACTGGGAAAGCTGACGATAAAACAGAATTGTTTTGAAACATGTCCAAGAACAAATCAACATTAATATTGAGGTAAGATGTCCGATTGAGGGTCTTTCCACTTTTCAGCGGTTGCCCTTTTACCTGCCGGCTGCTGGCCCTTCACATCCACATGTGTCAATCACAGAGGTAGATGATCAGCAGCCAGTGTAGGGGTGACATGTGGTTAGCATGTCGAGTCCCCCAGCCGTTATAGCTGATTCCTCAACCTGGAGCCGCTACTTATTGTAGCTACCCAATTGCCTCACGATGCTGGGTGGGCACCGGTCCCATACTGGCCGAAATACCATGAGAAAATTTCTTCCCCCATGGAGACTCGAACCAGTGCAAGTCCCGTAGCTCTGCGCCAAGGCTTCCTACCTTAACCGCTCGGCTACAGCGCGGGACGGTAAGATGTCCAGACCAAAAATAATATAATGTTTCAAATGTTTATGTTTTTTTATTTATATAGTTTTCAATGTTAAGAATTTACTTAAATGCTGTATGGATGAACCTTCCATCTAAATATTTTAAAATAACTATATTTAAATGATGATTTGTGAGTAAACAGCTTAATTTTATTCATTAAATAGTCCTAACAAATGCCACTCTTGATTTCCAAATCCTCTAGATAAATTGAAAATCACTCGTGGCATTACTTATGACGATTTATATCAATACAAAACTTCAAAGAAATCAATATGAGCATTTTTCAGTTAATAATTTGAAAATAATGTTCCTTGGCCTTTATATTTCAATCCATTCAAAAATTAACTACAATAGAAAGAATTTTTAATCAGATCTTTTTACTCACCCTTAAAATTTCTGGTGATATATAATCTGGAGTACCAACAGCAACATTACTTTGCACCGTGCCATCTTCAAATAATTTTAGACAAGAACCAAAATCTGCTAACCGAATGTGTCCGTTTGCATCCAGCAGCACATTATCAGGCTTAATATCTCTATGAACATAGCGTAAGTCATGAATGGAACCGATTGCAAGTACCATTTCAGCAATATAAAAGCGTGCCATATCCTCTGGAAGACGATCCTCAAATTTACTAAGTAGTGTCAACAGGTCCCCTCCACAATAGTAATCCATCACCAAATACTGTAGAAAAGAATTTTAGTTTAAACACTGCTGGGGTAAGTCCATGTCAAATCAACAAATGAAAAACTAATTTCATAACATAGAGCCATGAATTTTGTTAATTTTTTGTATACAAAGTCATGTATCTTATCATTTAAAGCAGAATTTTAATATTATAATGAATATGAAAGTTTAAGTTAATAATTTTGTATTGTTTATTTTTTATTATTTCACTCACCTCATACTTCATAAATCATAGCAGACCCTGGGTTTCTTCACGTAATTTGTGACATTGTCAATGCTGCGTCACGTTCACAACAAGTTGTGAACGTGACGCAGCATTGACAATGTCACAAATTACGTGAAGAAACCCAGGGTCTGCTATGATTTATGAAGTATGAGGTGAGTGAAATAATAAAAAATAAACAATATTAAAGAACCTCATAGTGTTATTTCCTATCTACATAACTTAATAATTTTGTATTCAAAGTTAAAATTGGGAAACACATTATCACTTATCATCCTGGAATACATAACAAATTTCAAAAAATTTTCAAGAAATTCAATATTACATTGGCACCGATAAATAAATTTAGCCTTGGTAACTTATTAATAACCAATAAGAAAATGAACACCCCAGATAGTAAAAAATCTGGAATTTATCAAATTGATTGTCGAGATTGCAATAAAGTATACATAGGAAAAACAAAAAGAAATTTGGACACTCGCACAAAGGAACACTTTAGAAATATGGTTGGTTGGTATCTAATGTCGAGCACTTGATAATGAAATCATTCGCTCTCTTGCACTCCAATATTTAGCAGAAAGGCTGGTCTCTTCTACAAAAGCTGGACAACGGAGGAGATGGTTTCTTTCCATATCTTCATTTAAATTGCAAAAAGGGCATTTAGGTGAATCTGTTATGCCAATTCTGTGTAGGTGTTTATTCAAGCAGTCATGTCCCGTTAGTAGTCTGAATGTTGCTACTGCAGATTTTCTTTGTAATGTAGTAATGTCATAAGCTTGTAGATTTTCCCATTCCTTTCCAGATGTTTTGGTGGTGTATTCTTCTCTAAGTTTATTGATGTATTTATTTGAGATAATTCTTTTGATAGAGTGAAAGGAAACTGGAGCAGAAGTTGGGTTTGAAACAATTTTGCTACCCTTCTTGGCTAGAAATATTAAAAATGGTGAAATTGAAAAATCAGCTATTGCAACACATAGTTTGTTGGAAGGTCATAGAATTGAAAAAGAAGCTAAACTTCTAAAAAATTTGGAAAAACCTTTGGATTTGACAGTTTGGGAGAAAATATTTATACAGAAGAACAAATTTAAATCTATGAATTTCGACATTCCGGATGAACGTGACCTCATCTCGAAGTTCATCAAATCAATACCAGATGGCAACGATATCTCGAAGTTCGTCAAATCAACACCAGATGGCAACGTTATAGAGGGAGATTCCAACGAATATCCGGTAGTCATAATGGCGGTTGAAAATGAATGACAAGATCATTTGAAAACTATAGTTACCGTGTTTGATAAAACATGACATATGAGGTAAGATGTTAAAATGACTCATTAATTTATTAATAATTTTGTATTTTAAAATTCCTTTAATATTTACATATAACTTAAATTTAAAAAATCTAAATAATTAATTGTTGGTTATTGTTGAATAAAAATGTATCAGTAACAATTAAAGAAATTGTACTACATAACAGTTTTTGTAATATTATGCTTTTAAAAATTGTTTTAAGCCATTGTCAAAATTATAAATCCTTCTGTTATAACTATAATAAGAACACCTGCTTAACTTCATATTCTTAAATGAAAGTAAACTAAACTCTGATTGGATGTTAAAACAATTAACTTTCGTATTTAACAAATCAATTTAAACCTTATATTTAAAGAACTATTAATCAATAGAATTTAAAAATAACATCATGTGATGTTATAATGTTCTTTAAAATTATAAAAGAATTACACTAGTCATTCTGAATACAACTTTCAACAAAGATAGAAGCAATACAGATCTGATAAAATGTAATATTTAATACAAGAAAAATACTTGATTCAAGAAAAGAAAATATTTTTATTTTAATTGACGGTGAAGAATAATACCACCTACATTTACTTAATCTGTTGGGAACTTTAAGAAGTGAATAAATGTGCAATTATTTCTACAAGAAACATTTTTTAGTAATTTTGAAGTGTTTTTCTATCCAGTGTACCAACTTCCGACCCTAAGAAGAGAATCTGGCTCTACTGAAAACTAAACCCAACCTGAACCAGTAATTCTTTTTGGGACACCAATCCTTCTTCAAAATGTCACCACAACGTGGGACAAAGCAACTTACTTCTTCACATTAAATACGTAAAAATAATATATATATTTTTTAATTTAAACCATCCACTTTTATGATATTCATTTTTTAAGTGCCAAAAAAACATAATTTGCTTGCCATCACATACTTAATAGTTATGTAAGCAACAAGGGAAGTAAGTAGTACATTTCTAGTCGAGGACGTGTTTGAGCCCGAGCTTTAGCAAGGGCTAGCAAATAAGTTTGAGACTAGTAATGTACTACTTACTTCCCTTGTTGCTTACATAATATTTTTCCCTCCTATACTAATAATTATAATAATTAAATGAATCGTGACTTCTTCTTACCTCATACTTCTATGTTTTTTTTAAACACAGCACTGCAGTATCGGCGACACATTGTTGTCATCATCAGCTGTTTTCACGACTGTCAATTTTTCCTTTTGCCGGTAATTATCTAGACTGCCATCTGGTGTTCTTTTGAAGGAATTACTCTCCAAACTGCCATCTGGTGTTATTTTGAATGAATCATTTTCTAAACTGCTATCTGTTGTATTTTTGATGGCAGTTTGGAGAGTAATTCCTTCAAAGAACACCAGATGGCAGTCTAGATAATTACCGGCAAAAGAAAAAATTGACAGTCGTGAAAACAGCTGATGATGACAACGATGTGTCACCGATACTGCAGTGCTGTGTTTAAAAAAACATAGAAGTATGAGGTAAGAAGAAGTCACGATTCATTTAATTATTATTAATTGAACCTCATAATGTTAAAAATTCCCAAATTTAATATATAAAACTAATAATTATGTTTAATTTTTATATTTTGTGTGAATTTATATCTGGTTTCAATACAATTGTTTGACAGCAAGGGAATGTTGATAAAACAACTGCAACTGTTTATTGCTGTCTGAATTGACATAAGTGTTACCATTTTTTTCTGTGCCTTTTGGATCATACCCCAACAAAAATTATATTTCTGTCTCATTTTGTTGCTGAGAAATAACGTTTCAAAGAATGTAGTAGTAGTAGTAATAGTCTAATGCCCATTAGCTTGGATGTGTTCCATTTTGTTTTCTTGCTTCCCAATAGAGTCCTGCCAGAGTTCTTGTAGGTGACATCTTCAGAGCCTCACAGCTAGCAAGATGATCTTTGTTCATGGTAGTGTTATTGTCTTGGCACAGGATACAATTTGGAGAGTTGAAGATTCCAACTTTATGGATGGAGGTGTGCTGCCAGGTAGTCATGGCCTGTTAACAGTCTGAATGTTGCTACTGCTTCATGTCTTGGTTTTATTCTGCAAGATAGCTGCCCATGGTTTCTCATTACTATGTGATTTGAAGTGCTCCATCAGTTCTTTCTGGAAGTTTCTTTTAATTATAATTTTTGCAGAATGGTAGGGCAGGGATTGATTTGTTTTCTGTAAAATGTTGGTGCCCTTTTTTGCTAAAAGATCTGCCATTTCATTTTCATGTACCCCGCAATGAGAGGGGATCCATTGGAGCTGGATAATTTTATTTTGTTTGGTCAATAATCTTATGATCTTTTTTATTTCCAACACTTTTCTGGAGATTGGAGAGTTATATGTTGTTATAGCTTGTATAGCTGATGTTGAATTACTTAGTACAACTGCTCTCTGAAATGTATTTATTCTGTAGAGGAGTTGTGTTAGTGCTAACTCTATTGCCTGAATTTCTCCATCGAAGTGTGTGTAATTTTTCCCTACAGCAACATAGAAGCTAAACAGTTTTGAGTAAATTACAGCTCCAGCTCCGTCTTCTATTTCCATTCTGGATCCATCTGTATAGATATGTATTCATTGTGGTTCAGGATATGTATACATCAATTTAAGACACTCAGCATATGATAAAAACTCAAGGCATTTAGTGTATGGGCATTTGCCTTCTACATATATATCCCGGTTCAGATATTTATTTTTCTTTTTTATGTCATATATACATATACACACATTTATTTCAATTACAAAAAAATTCCAACCTTCTACAATGATTCAATCAAATCATTAGTGTTCATCTCTGCTGTAAACAAAGGTATCAATTAATTGCATATGATACATAACCTATAAAATTTAATTAGGGTTAGATCTATGTTTATTAAAATTTCTTGCCTGAAGAAAAAAGGGAGAAAAAATATAAATAGAAAGACCTTACCAAATTATTATCATCCTGAAAGGCATAATGAAGATTTGTTATCCATCGACGATCACCATACACTAACACATCACGCTCTTCTTTAAAACAAGCAGTCTCAGCACGTTTAAGCATTTCCCACTTATTAAGAATCTTCATTGCAAACACTTTGTCCGAACCTTTCATTTTCACTACACAAACTTCACCAAATGCTCCTCGTCCTATCACCTTCACAATCTCAAAATCATCTCTTGTAAGACGTAAACTCTTTACATTGCTTGCAACAGGTTTCACTGAAAGAAAATATGCACAGAGTAATTAGATATTTATTAGGAAATAACACAATGACGTTTTATTCACGTTACCATGAGCAGAAAAAATTATGGTCGAAGGAAAGAACAAACAATAGAGAATAGGTTTGATGGACACCTGATATGCAAGAAAATGAATAGGTTCAGAAAAAAAAAATAATGAAGAGAGTATCTCAGGTAGCTCAGTGGTTGAGCATTGGCCTAGAAAGCCAACGGTCCTGGGTTCAAACCCAGTCTGAGCGTATAATTTTTCTCTTCAAATATAATTTATCCTTCAGTGATAAGTGTTAAATTAATAATAAAAACATTGAAAGAAGCTATACTGGCTTTATAAAGCACTCGGGAATTAACAATATATAAGAGAAAAATTTGTATTTAGATTGTTGGAGTTTCTCAGGTAGCTCAGTGGTAGAGCATTGGCCTAGAAAGCCAAAGGTCCTGGGTTCAAACCCCAGACTGAGCGTATAATTTTTCTCTTCAAATATAATTTATCTTTCAATGAGAAGTGTTAAATTAATAATAAAAAGAAAGTATTCTTTGAAATGAAAAATAAGAAAATATAAAAATTTACATGTCATCCTTTGACACACAAAAGGTTTAAAAAAATGTTCAAGTTCAACATCAAACTTGCACCCAAAAAATTATTTTCAACCTTGGTAAACTAAAGAAAACAATGAGAAAATAAATGAAGACAAAATATCAGGAATTTACCAGATAAAATGTGGGGATTGTGAAAAAGTCTACATAAGAAAAACAAAAAGAAACCTGAACATCAGAATGAAGGAATGCTTTAAGAATGTAAAAAATGGGGAAATAGAAAAATCTGCAGTAGCTTCTCAGGCTTGTGCAATAAAAGCACAGAATTGAAGTAAAAGCAAAATTGATAAAAACAACTGGAAAAAAAAAATCTATCAACTTACAGTTTGGAAAAAATCTACAACCAAAAATAAATAAACAAATAATGAATTTTGAATTTCCTGGGTAAAAGGATTTGATTTGCAAGTTCATCAGTTTGGACCAGTGGGAGGAAACACAAAGGACTTCCATTTGTCAAATCAAATAGATACAGTTGAAGATGAGGAGAGTTCTTGAAAATAGTCCTGGAGATGAAACAAGATATAAGATGGGGTATATAATCTGATTTATACACATACTGTTTATTAACCAATAACTTTATGAAAATAGATTTTTACAATACTATTCTTAATTATTGCTTTTATATGGTATTTTGAAAATTTTTTACAGATCTTAACTGCACCAAGTAGACAATGAAAAGGACCAAGAACAAAATTTATATATATAAGTCCACCGCTGTGGTCTTGAGGTAGCATGCTGCCTTGTCACGTAGCGGGCCCGGGTTCGATTTCTGGTAGGAACAGGCTCTTGGTTGAGGTTTTTTCGGGGTTTTTCCTCACCTGTAAGACAAATGTCAGGATGCTTAGGGCCCAAAGGTCCCCAAAAATCATCCGGCCATCACTATCATCCTTATCATTATCCTTCACCATTGTGGAAAGAACCACACCTATAATTCCCTAGTAAAGCTGCAAAGCATAACATGAAAATGCTATGATTGCAGTGAAAGACCTGCCCTCGGATAGAATTACTATGGATATATATATATATATATATATCCATAGTAATTCTATATATATATATATATATATATATATATATATCTATATATATATAGTCCACCGCTGTGGTCTCAAGGTAGCTACAATAAGTAGCAATTCCAGTTAAGAAAACCAACTACAAAGGCTGGGGACCCAACATGCTGACCACATGTCACACCTACACTGGTAGGATGACCATTTATCTACCTCTGTGATTAACACATGTAGATGTGAGCCTAGCAACTGGCTTGTAGGCTAAGGGCCTTCTAGGCCTGTCGCGCTGTGGAGTTTAGTTTTTTTTTACCAACAATATGCATAAAAAATCTAACTAATTTGGTTAATAAAGTAGATGAAATAACTAAAATAAAGGATATAAGAAAATAACCAGGTAAGTCACTTTTGTTTCCAAAATGGAGTTTGAGGTGTCATTATATTTTCCAAGGAAAGCACTATCATTGAAAAGTGTGAAACAGTAAAATATACATTTTAAAATACAATAGGAAGTAAAATTAAGAGGTTTGTTTAATAATTAAAACATTTAGCCTGTTCATTCTTACAGAATCGCTGACGATGGGGCTAAGAAGCTCTGAAACATATGTTCGACAAAAACAACTCTAAGAGGTAAGAATGAACAGACCAAATGTTTTAATTAGTAAAATATACAGTTTATTCTTGGGTTTATTTACCTCTAAAGTTTGCATACAGGTGAGTACAACAAAAGTCAGATGTCATATAAGGCAAAAATTCATTATAACTGATCTTATTAGAAATTATTATTGGTATTCTATTATTACAAAGGATATGTAATGAAAATCTGTGACTCACCAAATAGAGGTTATATGATTCATAGACATTTGCAATGAGTCATAGTTATTGATTATTAACATACTACAGTTAATATTACTAAAAATCCAGCTTTTAATCTTAGTATTTTCTTTAATTTAAAAAAAAAAGATTCAACATCATCATCCAGGGATTAAACCTGTTGGCTCGTTCTGGTTTCATGAAAGCTAGAATTGTTAAAATTTTTCAGACCATCTTCTGTGTGGGCATCCAATATTTCTCCTTCCGTGCAGTTTATAATTTAGCAATAATTTTGGAAAAAATGTTATGCTAATAATTCAATAGTATTGAATATATATAGGAAATAATACTATGAGGTTTATTTTAATTGTTAATGAGTTGTATATTTTGACTCTCATCATATTTCTTGATTTTTATGCTGATCGGTTTTGTCGTGTCTGTACGAATTCTCAATGCTTCAGTTGTAAAGCATCGAGAATGTCAGAGACACAACGAAACCAGTCTGCATAAAAATCAAGAAATATGAGGTAACAATTAATTCAATAGTAGATAGATAGACCATCGGTTGATTAATGTCTTTGACATCGTCCGATTCCTAATAGCCAGTTTTGTCGGTCCATCTAATCTCCTGGTTGTAGATGTTTCTCCTTCATATATAAACATATTCTCTGACTCCAGGAGGTTTTAGGTCTTCCTCTGCTTCGTCTTCCCTCAGGTTTCCATTCCAAAACAGATTTTGGTAGTCGATCCTCTTCCATTCGCTGGACATGTCCGTACCATCTCAATTGCTGAGTTTTAATATAATCTAAAATAGTGTCTTCAATCTTCATTTTCTCCCTTATAACGGAGTTCCTAATTTTTTCTCTTCTTGAAATTCTTGCGGCCCTTCGTATAAAATCCATTTCCGTTGACAAAAGGTACTTATTTGTTTTTGTTGTTAATGGCCAAAGTTCTGCTCCATAAGTAATGATGCTTTTAACAATTGTATGATATACATTCATTTTATTTTTATTACTTATATTTTTATCCCACAATATTCCATTGAGGCAAGCAATTGCAAATTTTCCTTTATTATTTCTATTTATTTCCTTTAATTCAATAGTAATTTAATAAAATAAAATTAATGGAAGATAAATGGTTACAATTGTATCAGTCTTGTGATGGGTATTCATACAGAAATGCATCCAATCATAAATTTAACATTAATTAATTTTTTTTCATAAAAGAAACATGTAGCCACTGAAGATTAATACATCAAATAATTTAACTTTATAAAATATATTTTAATGGCTCTTACTTGGATCATCTTTAACTATTAAAAACTAGTGAAATCTATTAAGATCCTGCAGACAGCTCTAGATTTGATAAGTATACACTGATGGGGTCATTCAAGGCCATACAGAATATTTAAAATGTTTATCATCCTAGGCTATTAATAAAATGCATCTTTTCTAACAAAGTTATCACTGTATAAGAATTTAATCTAAAGAAATGTTTTAAAATGAATGAGAACAATAATCAAAATAACATATTTTCAATTTAAAGTTCTGTATAAGAATGATAATGGTTATACCGTTCTATCCATTTATATATATATATATATATGGTATGATAAGAAAAATAAATGCCTGGACGGGATTCGAACCCGGATCTCTGAGTCTGCACCTCAGCGTGATATCCATTACACTACCAGGCGAATCCAATTCAAACACTTATTTTTCTTATATATGTATTATACTCTCCATTATTACTAGATGTCGCGAGAACATATATATATAATTTAATAATGAATATATGAAAAATGGGGATTATATTTGAACATGAAAAAATCAAAATATTTATCAATTGGTGAACCAGAACAAAATTTAATTTTCTGCAGAAACAATAAAATCTTGTAGTGAGATCACATATTTAGGAATTAAAATAAATAAAAATGGGAGTTATGAAGAGGAAATAAGAAATAGAAATAATAAAGGAAAATTTGCAATTGCTTGCCTCAATGGAATATTGTGGGATCAAAATATAAGTAATCAAAATAAAATGAATATATATCATACAATTGTTAAAAGCAACATTACTTATGGAGCAGAACTTTGGCCATTAACAACAAAAACAAATAAGTACCTTTTGGCAACGGAAATGGATTTTAAATGAAGGGCCGCAAGAGAAAAAATTAGGAACTCAGTTATAAGGAAGAAAATGAAGAATGAAGGCACTATTTTAGATTATATTAAAACTCAGCATTTAAGATGGTACGGACATGTCCAGCGAATGGAAGAGGATCGACTACCAAAATCTGTTTTGGAATGGAAACCTGAGGGAAAACGAGGCAGAGGAAGACCTAAAACCTCCTGGAGTCAGAGAATATGTTTATACATGAAGGAGAAACATCTACAACCAGGAGATTGGATGGACCGACAAAATTGGCTATTAGGAATCGGACGATGTCAAAGACATTAATCAACTGATGATCTATCTATCTATGTTTTATTAACCTATTTATTTTCCTTCACCTGTTTCATAAGTTAGAAATCATTACTGATTCCTTTATTATTTTGGACAAATAATAACTTCTCAAGTTCAAAAGAAACAAATATTTAATTAAAATATGCTCATTCTATACTGAAAAATGGGGCACGCCGTAGCGTAGTGGTTAAGGCACTGAGCTACAAGCCGGAGGGTCAAGGGTTCAAGTCCCGTTGGGGTCAGGATTTTTAAACTGACCCAAACCCTCTGGCGGCACTATGGCCCTGGGGTCGACTCAGCCTCTAACGGAAATGAGTACCAGACGCTTGTTCTGGGGGTAAAGGCGGCCGTCACGCAGGGCTGACAACCCGGCTGACATAAAGTGCCGATTGTCTAGAAAAAAGTGGGAGCCTTAACCTCCTACTACCCCAAGGGCCTCCGGGTCTGTTGTGGGATCACTTTACTTTACTTTACTATTCTGAAAAATGTTTTAGATTTGGAATTGTTTCAGCCAGAATCATACTGAAAATAGAAGCAATTCCTCAAAACATGTTTTGTCAAATAAAATTTATTATCTACAAATATGAGTGTCAGTAATATTTTTCGGTACTTTTAATTGTTTTATTTGTGTAATATTCTATGAAATACACTCATAGATTTGTTGGCAAATTAAAATAAGCAGATTACTTTTACTCTTCAATAATTGTGTGTTGAGAAAGTAGGTAAAAGTTGACAAATAAAATAGTTGTTTAACTGGATGACCACATCACCTCTGTCCTTGGTTATGCTATGGCATCTAATTAGAGTCTACTGAATTACTCATGCTTACAACAGGTATGAGGTAAGCAAGCTACTCATCACATTCAGTTTATTGCATTTTACAATATGAAATTAAATTCATTTCTGCTTCAACATTGCTATATATTTCATTATGTTTTCTTCCTATTTATCCATTAATTTACATGTAATTAAGTGTGAATTCAACCATTTCAAAAATCTAAATAAAAAATCATTAAAAATATAGTAAATAAATAAAGATAAATATTAATAGTGAGTGGAGAACATATTTTAATCTACTCACCTCATACTTACTTACTTACTCACTCACTGGCACTATCGAACCCGTAGGTTCATGGCCACACGGACATAAGCTCTCCATACATCCCTATCCTGAGCTAATGCTTTCCAATCATTCCCTGTATAATCTACTTCCCTCAAATCATAGTTAATGTCATTCTCCCACCTCATTCTTGGTCTACCAACTGGGCGTTTTCCCTCTGGCTTTCCTACAAGAAGCTTCCATGCAAGTCTCCCATTCCCATACTTACTTACTTACTCACTCACTGGCACTATCGAACCCGTAGGTTCATGGCCACACGGACATAAGCTCTCCATACATCCCTATCCTGAGCTAATGCTTTCCAATCATTCCCTGTATAATCTACTTCCCTCAAATCATAGTTAATGTCATTCTCCCACCTCATTCTTGGTCTACCAACTGGACGTTTTCCTCTGGCTTTCCTACAAGAAGCTTCCATGCAAGTCTCCCATTCCCCATATGTGCAACATGTCCTGCCAATCGCAGTCTACTAGACTTAACTGTTCTTATTATATCTGGCTTCCTATAAAGACCATGTAGTTCATTGTTATGTAGTTTTCTCCATTTACATTTACCTGTCTGTTCATCTCTCTTTGGTCCAAAAAATTTCCTAAGTACTTATTCTCAAATACTTGTAATCTCCTTTCCTCTCTTAAAGTAAGAGTCCATGTTTCGCACCCATATAATATAACTGGTAGAATAATAGTTTTATATATTTTCAGTTCACCTCATACATTTTCAAACTTCTTTGATACCGACGGTTTCAGACAATATCATGTCCTGCTTCAGTCATGGCTTCCACTGGTGAAATTCCGTGATTGTTGATTTCTTTAGTGACATCACCTCTTGTGCTGCCATCTTTCGTTGGGATTATAAACTTTGTAATTAAATTTTTATCCACCGGAATATCGAAATTCATAGATCGATATTTATTCTTCTGAATGAATATCATTTCCCAAATTGTCAATTCCAACGGTTTATCCAATTGTTTCAAAAGTTTCGCTTCTTTTTCAATTTTATGATGTTCTAGTAAACTATGTGCAGCAATTGCTGATTTTTCAATTTCACAATTTTTAATATCTCTCCACTCACTATTAATGATATAACCTCATAATGTTTACTTCCAATATTTATTTAAATATAAAAATAAATATCCTCAACTCATGTCCAACTCACTCAGGTTGAGGGATGAGATGAACCCCTATATATATATATATCCATCCATAGTAATTCTGCCCGAAGGCAGGTCCTTCACTGCAATCATAGCATTTTCATGCTATGCTTGCAGCTTTACTAGGGAATTGTGTAGGTGTGGTAGCTTCCCGTTGCTTTCCACACCGGTGAAGGATGATGATGATAATGGTAAGGATGATAATGATAAGGATGATGGCCATATGATTTCGGGGACCGTTTGGGCCTTAAAGTTTTCCTGACATTTGTCTTACAGGTGAGGAAAAACCTCACCCAGAAAAACTGCCCCGACCGGGGATCGAACTCGGGCCTGCTGCGTGACAAGGCAGCACGCTACCTTGAGACCACAGCGGTGGACATATATATATATAGAGGTCTGTGAATAACAAGGGTGCTGGCCTACCACACCTGATGCACCATCACAGGGGAAAGATGAACGAAATGAAATGGTTGAGTATGAAGAAATAGTGGAATGAAATTGTGGCAGGGGAAAACGGGAGAAACCCTAGAAAAACCTGCTCATGCTCCGTTTTGTCCACCAAGAAACCCACATGGAGTGACTGAGACTTGATCTCATGACCCTAGCGGTGTTTGAAATTAATAATAAACAATTTTGATAGCCAGGTAATAATAAACTCATATTGAGGGGGGGGGGGTGATGGGTGAAAAATTGACCATTTGAGATCAAAATTGGCATTTTTTGTTTTTTGTACCAAAAAATAGCCTGTACTCTAATGTATGTGTTGGCAAAGTTTCAGAGGCTTATGGCGCTTCTAAGTGCCCTAAATTACGTCAGAGTTAAAAGGCTGCGCCAGTTAAATACTACCTGCATGCAAATCTTTAAACTTGTTTTTCCACACTTTTATTTTCACTGCATTTTTGTACATTCAAAATTGAATGGAATTCAGAAATTTTGTCCTAGAAGGTTCAAATTTTTACTGCCTATCCTAAAAACAATGGGTAACAAAATAGTGCATGGGTTTCATGATTGAAGTAGTATTTTAAGAAATACAGAATAAAATGTATGCAATTATTAATTTTTTTTATAATTCCACACATGAGGTACAACATTTTTTTTCCTCCTTTTGTATTCACATTATAAGAATTCTAATGCATGATGTTTTTTTAGATATTTTAGGGGTCTTGTAAAAAAAACAGACATTTTACTAAAAAAATTGTGGAACTCATTTAATTATAATATATGCAATTTTTTTAAATATAATATTTAATAACTCATAAAATAAATGTCTCACAAGAATGAAACTTAAACAATCATTATGTATCATGCAGTGAATGTTTGTACAAAAAAAATCAAGTCTCTAGCTAAAAAAATGTAGAAAATAGAAATTTCACCCATCACCCCCTTAACCCATTGGCCTCAAAAGACGAGCTAGACTCGCCAGCAGTTAAATGGCCTTCAACTCAGAAGACGAGGTACACTCGCTTAACTCTGCTGTTATATATTTTGCAATATTTTGTACATCCCTTGATAGGGTAATATTTTGTTAACATTTATGAATAGTAGAGGAATGTGTTTTGGTCTTCGCCCTTATTGTGATCTCAAGTACCGTTATCTTTTGTTTGTTTTGAATGTCTGAAAATAGGCAATATAATTTATGGCAACTTAAATTCAGTTTCTGGGGAAATGCAATGAGCATTTAAACCTGAAGCGAATGGGTTAAGTGTATGATTAACCTTTTCAAAACCCAATTTAAAAAAAAAATTAAATTGCATAAAACTGATAACTGACAAAAATCTAACACATTCTGATAATGATAAACTTACATTAAGTGTGAGATAAACCATTTAAAATTTTCAAGCTAAAGAGAACTAAAATTGTACATGAAACTGATAATTACCAAATTCGATAAAGTCGGACACTGTCTTTTCTCTTCGTAAAGAAGAGTTGCAGCATTCGTCATAAAGCACCAGCAGGACATCCAGGAGGGTTTCAATACTGAAGCATTGCCCCTGTCCCTGGATTGGACCACCCAGGAACAGGGCTTCCAGTTGACGCAATCGCCGTTCTCCTGTCAGACCTAAAAAATACAAAATTTCACAATAAATTTTTATTATTAACATAGAAAATATAAATACAATCACTGAACTAAATGCTGGAGAGTATTCGAAAAATAATAATATAAATAATATACAAAACCTAGCTATGTCACATCAGATGAATAGTTTCATATAAGGAAACTATCCATAATCATAACTATGAATTCAGTTATACAAAAGCCTTCATACATCACTTGTTTTTGCACTCATCATGTAGCTACAAAACACTGAGAACCATTTAGGTTTTCTTATACAGTTATAAATGTATGATTATAAATGTTTAACAATTTAACACATTCAATACCGTAAACCAGTTAAGGCGTTTAAAGAGACTATCATGTATGCAGCCGTCGGTCAGTTAACTCGTTTTAGAGCGGGCACAAGCAAACCGCGTTTACATTCGGCGCCTAAATATTGTGTTGGCTTAGTATGTCTTGGAGATCATAGATGGCATGTAAATGTACATTTTCTATTCCCGTTTGACACATTTAACCTTGGTGAATCCCCTTTTATTTTTAAAACAAACAACACATGGAATTCGTTCACCCAAACTTGTCTCCAGGCTCCAATGCAGTCGTATATGTTTCTCGTTATCGCGCTGTTGTTTGTGCGTGAGTGAAACCATGGTGAAAGAAAAATATCTCACTGAAGAAGAATTAGTGAATATTTTGTATAATAATGATTCAGATGATGAACTGATTCCTGAATTAGAAGATTCACAAAGTGAAAGTGAAGATGAACTTCCACTTCCTGAAACTGATACGCCGATACCATGAGATGTCAATCACCCAAGTTATTTCACCATCAAATACTACTAGGATATCTCCTTTAGGTATGTACAAAATTTGAATTTTCTAGGACTAATAGTTTGTGAATAATGGTCCATTTTCTGAAGTGCCACGAAAAGGGTAGCTGGGGTATTTAAATGGCTGGTCTGTGGGTTTAAATGCCCTGCTCAGTGCCTGGTACTGAATGTTTAATGTTAAATGAGTGAATATACATGTGTAAATACCACTTATTTAGGAACAAAATTAGACTATTCAGGCAATAACACAGTGGAAATTAAAAATAGAATCACACAAACAAAACAAGCAATAAATGCTTTAAATTCTGTTTGGTGGAGCAAGAATATTACAAAAAATAGAAAGTTACAAATATATCAAACCATAATTCAGAGCATTTTAACATATGGTGCTGAAGTTTGCTACCAGGGAAATGAAAAGAATTTTAAGTGCAGAAATGGATGTTTTAAGAAGATCAGCTGGAAAATCTAGAATGGATAGAATATGAAATAAAGAAATAAGGGAAATTATGGGTGTGCAAGAGAAGCCGAACATCATAGACATTATAGAAAAGAAAAGATTACAGTGGTATGGCCATGTCAAAAGAATGCCAGAGCAAAGATTGCCTACAATTGTTATGAAATGGATCCTAATGGAAAGGAGGAAGAGAGGAAGACCGAAGAAAACTTGGATAGAAGTGATACAAGCAGCTATGAATATCAGAGGATTGGAGGAAGATCAATGGATGGACAGAGAGGAATGGCATTTCCGGAAGACGGCAGCAGCTGCCATGATACCAGATGATGATGATGAATGCTAAATGAGATATGTCTATAAATAACTTGAAAGGTACAGAAAAAAAGAATCAGATAAGACACTTTTTTGTCAAAATGGAATTTGAAGTGTCATTAGATTCTCAATTGAAATCACAATCATTTAGAAGTATCCATCCATAGTAATTCTGCCTAAAGGCAGGTCCTTCACTGCAATTATAGCATTTTCATGCTATGCTTGCAGCTTTATTAGGGAATTGTAGGTGTGGTAGCTTTCCATTGCTTTCCACACCAGTGAAGGATGATGATGATGATAATGGCCATATGATTTCGGGGACCGTTTGGGCCTTAAAGTTTTCTTGACATTTGTCTTACAGGTGAGGAAAAACCCCGATAAAAACCTCACCCAGAAAAACTGTCCTGACCAGGGATCAAACCCGAGCCTGCTGCGTGACAAAGCAGCACGCTACCTTGAAACCACAGCGGTGGACTTTAGAAATATGAAACAGTAAAATGTACAGTTTAGGCATGAGCTTTTCACCTCCACGTTAGGCATATGGGTAAGGAAGTATGGATATTGTACAAATAAAAGTATGTTATAGCAGGATATACTCTGCTGGATAAGAAAAGAAATGAAGATATAAGAAAGGAACTAAATATTTTCAAACTTACAGACCGAATAATTAAATATAGGAACAACTGGAAAGAATATATTGATAGAATGCCAGAAGGAAGATTTCCAAAATTATTGCTAAATTATAAACCGCACGGAAGGAGAAATGTTGGTCGCCCCCACACAGAAGATGGTTTGAACAATTTTAGCAATTCTAGCTTTCATGAAACCAGACTATTATTATTATTATTATTATTATTGTAACATACACTTATGATCATACCTTATGTAGAGTTTAATTGACAATATTTACCTTGGTCTATAAATAAATTCATATTTAAATTTTAGTGGTTGTGTAAGTCATTTGATAAGAGATAATTACTTACAATTGATAGCTATATGAACTGTATTTAAAAGCAGAGTCTCTAATGTTGAAATTATCATGGCAACAGCTACTTTGAAATATATTTATTTAAGAGATCTGTTAAACATATTTCCATATGCCAAGTCTCACTTAAATGTATTACACTTCAAGATGTGTGTTAGTGACTTCACGAGTGTTTCTAAAATTGTACTTACAATAGACTGGCCTTCTCAAGTGTATATAATTCACATATACATATAACAAAATTTAACTAAACATTTTCAGTTTTTCTTTTTTTATAATCTGAACGTGCATATAAACAATTTAACAATAACAAAACTATAACATATATAATGGTAGTCCATTCACAAATTTAGGTCATCTATTGTTCTGTTTTAACATCAGAGAAATATTATCTTTTAAGCAGATATATCTATTTTCTTTTTCCTTTAAAGATGGTGTACTAATTACTCCAGTATTGTAGTTAGTTAATGTTAATGTCTTGAATTTGACTTACTTACTCACTGGCACTATTGAACCCGTAGCTCTCCATACATTCCTATCCTGAGCTAATGCTTTCCAATCATTTCCTGTATAATCTACTTCCCTCAAATCATAGTTAATGTTATTCTCCCACCTCATTCTTGGTCTACCAACTGGGCGTTTTCCCTCTGGCTTTCCTACAAGAAGCTTCCATGCCCCATACGTGCAACATGTCCTGCCCATCGCAGTCTACGAGACTTAACTGTTCTTATTATATCTGGCTTCCTATAAAGACCATGTAGTTCATTGTTATGTAGTCTTCTCCATTCACCTGTCTGTTCATCTCTTTTTGGTCTAAAAATTTTCCTAAGTACTTTATTCTCAAATACTTGTAATCTCCTTTCCTCCCTTAAAGTAAGAGTCCATGTTTCGCACCCATATAATATAACTGGTAGAATAATAGTTTTATATATTCTCAGTTTAACGTTTTTGAAAGGAGTTGGGACATCAAAAGTCTCTGCAATGCATAATAGCATGCATTTCCAGAATTGAGCCTATGTTTAATTTCTTTGTGCATCTCATTCCTATTTGTGATTATTGTTCCTAGGTATTTGAATTCAGCCACTTCCTCAAAATTTCCCTCATTTGTCATTAGCTGTCCATTTCCATTATTTAATGAATTTCTACGTGTGACCATATATTTAGTTTTATTGATATTTACTTCCAGTCCTAATTTCTTAGTGTTACTCAATAGTGTGCGTGTGTTGTCCTTTAGTATCTCCTAGTGAATATAAATATTGTAATTCATTATAAATACATTAGGATACATTTTAAGATAAAGGCATGCTATTTACTATCTCATGTATTAATAATTTCCAGACAAAACTGGTAAGATGATCATCCACCTCTATGATTAACACAGAGGATGTGGATGTGAGGCCAGTAGCCAATGAAATGACAGATGAGTTGATAAGATTAATAAATTATTTTTCATTCAGAGTTCAACAAAACTTACACCAAGGCATTTTCCTAGGAAATATAGCACTTAGCTTAGGGAGCTGATTTTTAAGTTCTATAAGTTAAGATTGCAACACAGTATAGTGATAAAATAAATCTAAGAAGTCTTTCTATCCAATAAACAGTTTTCTTATAATATAACTTACAAAAAGTTTCTCAATTATTTTTGTGTGTGATCTAACAGTATTATATTTATATTACACATCTTACTTTTAAATTAAAATGAAATATTTTATTTACATTATTTCCTTTTTAATTTAAAAGTAAGATGTAAATAGAACATAATTTCTTTTTAATTTAAAAGTAAGAAGTGTAATATAAATGTAATATTGCTAGATCCTACAAGAAGTATTGAGAAATGTTTTTTGTAAGTTGTATTGTTAAAAAAATCATTTGATTGGATATAAAGACATTACATTAATTTTATCACTATACCATGTTGCAATCTTAACTTTTAGAACATAAAAATCCACTCCATGATGATAATAATAATAATAATAATAACTCACTGACTCTATTGAACCGTAGGTTCATGGCCATGCGGAAATAAACTCTCCAAATATCCTTATCCTGAGCTGTTTTCCAATCATCCCCTGTATAAATCGACTTCCCTCAAATCATGGATAATGTTATTCTCCCACCTCATTCTTGATCTACCAACTGGGTGTTTTCCCTCTGGTTTTCTTACAAGAAGCTTCCATGCATCTTTTTCATCTTTCATACGTGCCACATGTCCTGCACATCACAGTCTACGAGACTTAATTGTTCTTATTATATCTGACTTCCTATACATATCATGTAGCTTACCATTATGTAGTTTTCTCCATTTGCTTTTCTGTTAATCTCTTTTTGGCCCAAAAATTTTCCTAAGAACTTTTATTCTCAAATACTCGTAATCTGTTTTCCTCCCTTAGAGTAAGAGTTCATGTTTCGCATCCATATAACTGGGAGAATAACTGTTTTATTTGTTTTCACTTTAACATTTTTTGAAAAGAGTTGGAATTACAAGAGTCCCTGAAATGCATAATAGCATGCACTTCCAGAATTGAGCCTATGTTTAATTTTTTTTGTGCATCTCATTCCTATTTGTAATTATTGTTCCAACGATAAGAGTCCCTGTAATGCATAATAGCATGTATTTCCAGAATTGAGCCTATTTTTAATTTCTTAGTGCATCTCATTCCTATTTGTAATTATTGTTCCTATTTTATATTAAATAACTAATCAACAAGACTTGTGGTCGCTTATACCAGTGTGAATATTCCATACAGAATGTTAGAGTTAAGAGGAAGTTTTATTATCTCCCCTACTCTTACAGAAAGGATGTAAAGATCTCTCGGATGCTGATTATTATTTTAAATTCAGGATATTTAAGTGAGTGCTCTTTAACATTAAAATATGTTCCACATCATGTTTTTTCATCTGTATCACTAATAAAGGTAAAGGTAAGATGAAAGCCATGGAAGATACGGACACAAGGATCCACATATTGCAGCCAATAGTACAAGGAGGAAGTCCAAACAACTTTCATCCCAAAAAAATTCCAAGTATTGAAGAAGTAATTCTTTTCATGCCCGATGTTGTAGTAACATTTTGAAGGATTGGTGTCCCAAAAAAGAATTACTGGTTCAGGTTGGGTTTAATTTTCGGTAGAGCTGGATTCTCTTCTTAGGGTCGGAAGTTAGTACACTGGATAGAAAAACACTTTTAAAATCACTGAAAACTATTTCTTGTAGAAATAATTGTAAATTTATTTACTATTTAATTTCCCAGTAGATCAAGTAAATATAGGTGGTATTATTCTTCACCGCCAATTAAAATTAAATTCTTTTCTTTTCTTGAGTCAACTATTCTTCTTGTATTAAATATCACATTTTATCAGTAGAGTTCTATTTGCTTCTATCCTTGTGGAAAATTATATGAAGAATGACTAGTGTAATTCTTTTATAATTTTAAAGAACATAATTACATAACATGATGTTATATTTTAAATTCTATTGGTTAATAGTCCATTAAATACAAGGTTTAAATTTGATTTGTTAAATCAAAAAAAAAATGTTTTAACATCCAATCCTAATTTGGTATACTTTTATTTAAAAATATGAAGTAAAGCAGGTGTTCTGATTACAGTTATAACAGAAAGCTTTATAATTCTGACAACAATGACTTAAAACAATTTTAAAAGCATTCTTTAGAAAGACTGTTATGTAATACAATTTCTTTAATTGTTACTGAGACATTTTTATTCAACAATGAATTATTTAGATGTTTTTCTTTATTTAAGTTATATTTAGATATTAAATTAATTTTAAAATACAAGATTATTAACTTTAACTTTCATATTTATTATGATATTAAAATCCTGCTATAGTATACATATTAACTGAAACTAAGTGGGCTTCAGGGGTAATTTAGACATGAATAAGTGAAGAAAAATTTCCACGAGTCCATTGCTCATGACCGAATCTGGATTCTCTACTTTGTAGTTAGGTACCTGGTTACATATGTGATATAATTAAAATTCCAAAACACTCTAGAGTAACAAACTGAGAGAAAAGTGTTTTTTTTTTACCTGCATTACTTATAGTTGATTTCTAAATAATTCTAGAGATTCACTAGTACTTCATTCAATTTCTAAAGTGAATGGATTATTTACAATGGTCAGTACATAATTTAAATTTGATAGCCCAGAAATATTCAATGGAAATATCTACCAATAAAACTAAAATAATGACCTTTTGTGGAAAATCCCCAATACCAAGCAAAATTTGTTTAAATAACAAAATTTTAGAGAGAGTTAACGAGTTTACTTATTTAGGATATAAACTCTCTTTTGTTGAAAATTTGGATTTATCAGAGAAAATTGTGAAATTCAACAAATCAATGGGAATCATTAAGAGTTTTAAAACCTTCATTAGTGCAAAAATCAACTCATACTCGTCTTTATCAAATAATGGCTCGACCAGTCCTATGTTATGGGAGTGAAGCGTGGACTATAAGGACGAGAGATGAAAGCAGACTAACAGCTTGTGAGATGAAATTTATGCGCCGAACAGCTGGCCTACACCAAATGGGATCGAAAGAAAAATATAGAAATCCTTCAAGAACTTAATGTGTCACCAATACTGGACTACATCTCCAGATATCAGCTAAACTGGAAGGAACATGTCTCAAGAATGGCTAGATCCAGGATCCCCAAGGCAACAATGAACTACTGTCCAAATGGGAAACGGTCACTTGGTCGACCTATGAAAAGATGGCGAAAACCGCTTTCTCAGGCCGTACCAGTTCTTCTAGGACTAATACCTGGCAGGATGATGATGATGGTGATGGATTATTTTATGGCAGATGCATTACTGTCAATCGAAAACTTCTGCACTATTACCAGACCTCTTGCTTCTTACCTCTCTCTCTCTTCCAAGTTCTTACATAAAATATGCACTCTTCACTATTAAAGTAATGAACCTTTCTAAACAGAGCAGAATTATTTACTGGTCTATTTTCTTCTATTTCATGACACTTTCTCACATACAACTGGAATTTATCATTGATGACAGGAACTTTGGCTCATAAATAAAGAAGAAATTCTAACATAATATTAATTTCATTTTGAGAATTTTCCTTATCATTGAAGGTTTTCTCCAACCAATCTTAGTAATTAACATGAATTAAAAATAAATAAATATAAATGACTACGGACTTATAGACCATCAGTTTGCAACAAACGTTCACAAATTTCCCTTAAAGTTCTCCATCGTTCTTTGTCCTCTGTGTCTTCATCTGTTACACCAAATTTCCTCATTGAATTTTTAATATTGTTCTTGGTCTTCCTTTACTGTTCCTTCTTTCAATTTTCCATAGTCAGCCTTTGGTAGTCTTCCATCCTGCATTCTTCTTATGTGTCCATACTATTTTAGCCTTCTGTGTTCAATATCATCCATTATATTTCTTTCTGCATTCATCCATTTTTCTAATTTCTGTATTTCTAATTTTTTCCAGTCAAGATTTTCTGGCAGCTCTTCTCCAAAAATCCATTTCAATTCTTTCCAGTCAAGATTTTCTGGCAGCTCTTCTCCAAAAATCCATTTCAACTGAAGTTATTCTGTTGACATGCTGTTGTGTTATTGTCCAAACTTCCAATCCATATAACATTATACTTTCTAGTATGGATTTATATATTAGTTATTTTGTTCTGTTAATGATGTTTTTACTCCATAGTATAGAGTTTAACATTCCTATGGATTTTCTTCCATTGCTAATCCCTAGCATAAGAACATTAATCTAATCAACCTAATAATACTGAAAATAATTAGCTACTGGAAACATTTAACATTCGTCATAATATTATCATATACAAACTTTTAGAGAGATCTAATCAATTTAAATATCTTGGATATTATCTCTTTATCTGGGATGAAAAGGATATCCCTGAAAAAATTACTAGTTATAATAAAAGTTTGGGAATTATTAATCAAGTTATGAAAAAAAAAAGTACAAAAAAACATCTGATTACGTTTATATAACACTTTGGCTAGACCAGTATTGACCTATGGTAGTGAAGCATGGACTCTAAAGAGACAACATGAAAGCAGAATAACGGCTTGTGAAATGAGATTCATGCGCAGAAAAGCGGGTTACACCAGATGGGATCGGAAAAGGAACACCGATATCTTAAAAGAATTGAAGACTACGCCAATTTTGGAATATATTAAACAGTACCAACTAAATTTGAAACACCATCTAGAAAGAATGAGTTAAATCGGATCCCCAAAGCTGTTTATAATTATATACCAAGAGGACGAAGATCACTGGGCCATGCTATGAAACGCTGGAGGGAAAATTTTCTATAGGATCGTAACAGTCCTTGGCCTAATACTTGGAAGGAAGAAGAACAAGCAGAAGAACTTCACAAATATAAAACATATAAATGTAATAAAATATATAAATGTTAACATTATATATTATAATACCTAATCATTTAATATTCTTCTTCTTTGACGTCAATATTAGGCTGTAAGCCTTTGCTGACTCAAAGCATATCCCTCCATCTGGTCATGGGGCATCCAACAGAACGTTTACCTCTTGGAATATATTGTAAAGCCTGTTTTGATAGACGAGATGTCTCCATTCTATTTATATGCTGAAACCATTTTAATTTGTTGTCTGTCAATTTATTTGCTAATTCATATATTTGTAATTGTTCTCTAATGTCGGTATTTCGGATATGATCTCTTAAAGTGTGTCCTGTTCTGCTATTTCTATCTTCCTTTTTCCAAATCTATTTAATGTCCAGTTTTCACTTTCATATGTTAGGAGTAGAACTGCCAAGACCATATAAAATATCATCTTTGTCTCTTTTGTGGTTTTATTAAGTAGGGTTCTTTGAATTGTGCCACACATATGCTGGAATTTTGATAATTTATTATCTAGATCTTTCTCTTTTCACATGATAATAAGCATCCTGAATAATTGAAACATCTTACTTGATCTATTGTTTTGTTTTGTAGAACTATTTTTCATCGGATAGAATACTTTCCTTCAAATGCGATTACTTTTGATTTGTTTGTTGATATATGTATATTATAAAGTAACATAATTTCTTGCAATCGATATATTTTTCTTTGTAACTCATCTTCAGAAACTGCAAGGATTACTTGGTTGTCAGCAAATAAAATAGAATTTAAAACAATTTTTCCCTAATTTAAAATTATAACGTAATTGTCATTGTCATTGATTTATTGCATCATCAATATATATGTTAAATAGAATTGGAAACAGTGGACAACCTTGGTGTACTCCTTGAAAATCAGTTCAGTTCTTCCATCGGTTATTACTGCTATTATATATCCGGGATACTCTTTGTCATGCAATATTTCCCACAATTTTTGCCTGACAACTTTGTCAAAAGCTTTTATATAATCAACAAATAAAATATGAGTTTGCAAATTCAACTCTCTATTTTTGTTTAGTTGTTTCTTGACTCACCTCATACTTCTTAACTCCTTTGCATATCTAGTCAAAATTAAAATAAACCTCATAGTGTTATTTCCTACCTACATAACTTAATCAACTCTATATATGTTTCTCTATTGCTAATATATCGATTTAAGCTGTGAAGAAGGCTTGTTAATGTCTGACCACTAGATCTTTGTCTCCTGATCTGCGGCTGGTCGTGTTCGGCGCTAGGATGTATGCTCGTTAAACACATTGACAATATACCAAAGGGCTAAAATAGCCGGAGGTTTGGTTCATGGACCATTGGTTCCTTTTTCGGGCTGCCAGGGGAGCATCCAGGAAACTGGACGAATCCTTGGCTGGCTCGGGGAAGGGATACATTTTGGAAAAGTGATCCAGCTTCCAACACAGAGTCTAGCCACTTGTTGAAATGAAAGTGATAAAATCGAGGTGAAAAAGACTGTGATTGGTAGTAAATCAAAATTCAATGAAATGTGATCTGTCATTGACTGTCATTTGGGTCATGAGTTAAATAGTCAATATAATTTACTTTAAACAAAGCTAGAGAACTGATTTTTTCTTTCCTGAACTACTATGTTGGAATGTGCCCTCTGGGTATTTATGTGATAATTATTCTACTTTCAGTTAAGTTATATTGGTATCTGACATATCTTTCAATTCTTTGACATAATTACAATTGTCTACATTCTTTCTACAAGATTCATAATAACTTGGTATTTAATAGCGATTTTAAGAATAACCTAAGTGCATGAAATATCATACAGGCCTAGAGAATGTCTAATGTCCAACCTTATATCCAATTTGTCATTCAATATTCATAAAGGAATCATTAAACCAATATAGAATAGATCTACTTGTCCACCGCTGTGGTCTCGAGGTAGTGTGCTGCCTTGTCACGCAGTGGGCCCGGGTTCGATCCCTGGTCGGGGCAGTTTTTCTGGGTGAGGTTTTTATCGGTTTTTTTCCTCACCTGTAAGACAAATGTCAGGAAAACTTTAAGGCCCAAACGGTCCCCAAAATCATATGATCATCATCATTATCAACATCATATCATCATCCTTCTCCGGTGTGGAAAGCAACGGGAAGCTACCACACCTACAATTCCCTAGTAAAGATGCAAGTATAGCATGCAAATGCTATAATTGCAGTGAAGGACCTGCCTTCGGGCAGAATTACTATGTTCATTTTATTCGTTTTTAAAATCTTAATGATGGACAAATTATATTTGAAAAGAAAAATATACGCCTAGACTGGGGTTTGAACCCAGGATCTTTGACTCTCTATGTCAATGCTCTATCCAAGTGAGCTACCTAGGCCTCCAATCCATAACACGCATTTTTCTCTTCTATATAGTTAATTCCCTAACCCCAAATGCTACGAGCCATTGCTACGATTTTTTCAAATGGCGGCTCCTTTGTATCTAAAAAATATAATTTTCTAATTCCATAGTAAATAATAACCAAATCCCATTTTTGGACCTCTATATAAGAAGGAATGAACAACAACAAAGAATTGAATTCAATATATACAGAAAAGATACTCATATTGACAATTACATAAAGTCTTCAGGTTTCAATCATATTGCGCATAAGCATGCAATTTTCAACAGTTTGATATATAGATTATTGAATGTTCCATTAAATGAAGAAGATTTTAAGAAAGAATACAATCACATTTTGGACATAGCTAATTTAAATGGTTTTGGAAAGGAAATAATTATAACTAAATTGAAGAAATTCAGACAACAAAAAAGATTAAAAGAATACACTACCCTGCAATCTGATTCAAAGAAAGGAAAACAATTTAAGAAAATCACTTATCATCCTGGAATACATAACAAATTTCAAAAAATTTTCAAGAAATTCAATATTACATTGGCACCGATAAATAAATTTAGCCTTGGTAACTTATTAATAACCAATAAGAAAATGAACACCCCAGATAGTAAAAAATCTGGAATTTATCAAATTGATTGTCGAGATTGCAATAAAGTATACATAGGAAAAACAAAAAGAAATTTGGACACTCGCACAAAGGAACACTTTAGAAATATTAAAAATGGTTGAAATTGAAAAATCAGCTATTGCAGCACATAGTTTGTTGGAAGGTCATAGAATTGAAAAAGAAGCTAAACTTCTAAAACATTTGGAAAAACCTTTGGATTTGACAGTTTGGGAGAAAATATTTATACAGAAGAACAAATTTAAATCTATGAATTTCGACATTCCGGATGAACGTGACCTCATCTCGAAGTTCATCAAATCAATACCAGATGGCAACGATATCTCGAAGTTCATCAAATCAACACCAGATGGCAACGTTATAGAGGGAGATTCCAACGAATATCCGGTAGTCATAATGGCGGTTGAAAATGAATGACAAGATCATTTGAAAACTATAGTTACCGTGTTTAATAAAACATGAAATATGAGGTAAGATGTAAAAATGACTCATTAATTTATTAATTAAGAACCTGATAATGTGTTTCCCATTTTTAACTTTGAACACAGTACATAGCATAATCGTATCCACATCACAACAGATGTTCAAAAGTGGTCTCCATGGGATGTAATGCATGCGTTCACACGACATATCATGGATTGCCTCACTCTTTTGCATGTTCTGGCCTCTCTCCAAATAGGGTCACACGCAATTGGACACGCTGTTGAAGGGTATGCACATCATAAACTGATTCAGAATACACAACGCTTTTGAGATGCCCCCAGAGGTAAACATTCAGGGGGTTTAAGTTCGGTGATCTAGCAGGCCATGCAACAGGACTGAGAGAATAATGCCATTCATCAGTGCCATCTATCATGGCAACGATGCATTTATGGACACTTATAGGACTTTTTTCCTCCATTTCCAGTCAGGAATCAGTCCCTGCAGTTTGTCGGTGTAAATAAAATTCACCCTGTATTGCTTAATGTTTGACAAAGATTTTAAACAGAAGTTTGTTTTAATTGAGGACGATTGATATATCAGTTACAGATTTTAACACTTTAACATTTTATAGATGTCCACCGCTGTGGTTTCGAGGTAGCGTGCTGCCTTGTCACGCAGCAGGCCCGGGTTCGATCACTGCTCGAGACAATTTTCCTGGGTGAGGTTTTTTTTCAGGGTTTTTCCTCACCTGTAAGACAAATGTCAGGATACTTTAAGGCCCAAACGGTCCCCAAACATCATCTGGCCATCATTATCATCAATATCATATTCACCTCATTGGATTAAATTTAGGTTTAAGGCCTCTCCTGGCGCATCGTTACCCATCGTCATCACCCATATCATATCATTGGGGCAATGTAATCCCGTCTTCCAGGTGCCCCAACCTCAGAAGTGGGTTACAATATGCCAATGCCAGGAGAGAATACCTGAAATGTCGAATGACAAACAGGTGGCATTGAAAAAAAAATTATAGATTATACACAACAGTTGATGTATTGGTAAACATAAATACTGCAAAAATCTTTTACAGAATATACTACGAAATCTTAAAACTAGCACAATTTTAACACACATACAGTAATAATGTAATTTCTCTTTGGCTAAATTTTACAATATAATCTTCTTCTCTTCTTGAGAATAGAACTTTTATAATTTAGCTAGTGTCTCCTTTCAGCTCAATCTTCAGTTCATGTCTTCCATCTCCTTATTCCCAAATTTATGTTTAGACAGAAATATATTACTACAAATTTTAGCTGATGATAACGTTCCACAACAATATATTACTAATATCTTCAACATCTATAAAGATAATGAAATCTCTGTTAAACAAGATGGCAAATTATCTTCTTGGGAAAAGATCAACACTGGAGTAAGACAGGGATGTGGACTTTCACCGGTGCTTTTCATTATATAAATGAATAAATTAATAAATGAATGGAGGAAAACACAACGAGGATATATACCCATCAATAGGAACCTCAATCTCGATGCTATTCTTTTTGCAGACGATTTAGCTCTTCTGACACTTTCCGAAAATGATTTGCAACGATCAATTTATAATTTACAAAAAATAGGTGCCAAATTTAATATGGAAATATCAATTAATAAAACTAAAATTATGGCATTTCATGGGAAGGACCCCATACAAAGTAAAATCTGTCTCCAGAATAAAATTTTAGAGAGATCTAATCAATTTAAATATCTTGGATATTATCTCTCTATCTGGGATGAAAAGGATATCCCTGAAAAAGTTACTAGTTATAATAAAAGTTTAGAAATTATTAATCAAGTTATGAAACCATCCCTTATAACAAAAAACACCAGATTACGTTTATATAACACTTTGGCTAGACCAGTGTTGACCTATGGTAGTGAAGCATGGACACTAAGAAAACAACATGAAAGCAGAATAACGGCTTGTGAAATGAGATTCATGCGCAGAACAGCGGGTTACACCAGATGGGATCGGAAAAGGAACACCGATATCTTAAAAGAATTGAAGACTACGCCAATTTTGGAATATATTAAACAGTACCAACTAAATTGGAAACACCATCTTGAAAGAATGAGTTCAAATCGGATCCCCAAAGCTGTTTATAATTATATACCAAGAGGACGAAGATCACTGGGCCCATCCTATGAAACGCTGGAGGGAAAATTTTCTATAGGATCGTAACAGGCCTTGGCCTAATACTTGGAAGGAAGAAGAAGAAGATGTTTCCATACAGTTCACCCAATTCTCAATAAGTGACCTATCCACTAAATTCTTTTAATTTTAATTGTAGTCTTGATATTGGGTTTCTGATAAAGTGTTTTTCGATTCTAGATTACTGTGAATTCTCCATCGATTTAGATCTTTGACTGGATCATACATCTTCCTTAACGGTTTTCTTTCCCATCACTTCTGTTGTTGACAAAATAATCACAAACTTCATTCATTGGTGTTATCATTTCTGTTTATATTATTGATTTTGCATATTTTTGTTGTTATTACAGCAAATCAATGGATTTTTTTTGCTAAACCAACTGTTGTTTATGCTAGTCCATAATAAATATTTTTTTTATCCATGAAGGTAATATATATATATATATATATATATATATATATATATATATATATATACACAGTGAAACTTGTTTAATCCAAAACATGAATAATGTGGAAATCTGTCCAATGCGAACAAATTCTTTGGTCCCGGCAAAATAATAGTAATTTTACATGTATTTATTTTGCATAAAACAGAATTTGTCCAATGCGGAAATGGAAGGATATTTCTACACAATTCATGAAAAAAATGTTTATAAGGCAGAAAGATAAAGAGGGAAATAAATTACTGTCCATTTCACTGAATTCCCGTTAATTAAATTAACATTAAGTGATGATTACTGCCTCTGAGTGAATTACAGATTCTACCTGTACCTGAGGGGCACGCCGTAGCGTAGTGGTTAAGGCACTGAGCTACAAGCTGGAGGGTCGAGGGTTCAAGTCCCGTTGGGGTCAGGATTTTTAAACTGACCCAAACCCTCTGGCGGCACTATGGCCCTGGGGTCGACTCAGCCTCTAACGGAAATGAGTACCAGACGCTTGTTCTGGGGGTAAAGGCGGCCGTCACGCAGGGCTGACAACCCGGCTGACATAAAGTGCCGATTGTCTAGAAAAAGTGGGAGCCCTAACCTCCTACTACCCCAAGGGCCTCCGGGTCTGTTGTGGGATCACTTTACTTTACCTGTACCTGAAATTTAATTCGGCCTCACTGCACACCCGTTATGCAAAATACAGATACATGTCTTACAAATAACCATTGCACTGTAAAATCTTAAATTAGTTTAAGTTCTGAGACCTATATTTCACAGGTAGCGTTCTGAATTTACGGAATAAAGATGGCTAAAATGTATGTATCATTCTTATTAAATGAAAACTGAAGATGATTAAAGATAAATCTCCAAATTTCCGAAACGATGCTCCAAAGTCAAGCTCTAGCTAAATCCCTAGGGAATAACAATTTCAAAACATCTTCAGGTTGGCTGGACATTTTTAAAAGATGACAATATAATGTGGAATGAAATTTGCAGGGAATCAAAAGGATGTGGACGAAAGTGTAGTTAGTGAGCGGAAACCATAACTGCATACTTTAATTTAAGGATACGCGCCTAAGAGACATTTTTAACACTGACGAAAAGGAATTTTTTTTGCACGTTACCGTCGAAGTCGCTCATATATACTATGCTTCACTTTTCAAAGGTAGCGGAACTACAATTACATAAAAAGACATACGGTACTCTATAATCTAAGATTAGGCTTATTAATAAGTTTGTTTTTTGTAATGCAGAATTTTGTCTAATGTGGGAAAAAAATTGGTCCCATGCGATTCTGCTTTGAGCAAGTTTTACTGTATATATATATCTTATAAAATGCTCTGTTTATTGTAATGAAATGAGTATTTTTAATTGAATTATTAGTAAAATAGTATAAAGTCAATTTAACATAGTCCAATATACCATGAATTTGAATATAACTCAAAGGAAAGTGCCCCCCCCCCCATAAAATTAATATATTAGTATTAATTTTAATATATTTTTTATTTTAAAAATTAAAGTAAATATATATTTATTCTATTACATAATACTCTGTATAGAGCATTTCTGTACAATTGCAGAAAAGCTATTAAAATAAATAACTTTTTTTAAGACTGCAAAATTAGACTTACTGTGATGGACCGAAAAAATAAGTGATAAATAATGTTCTGCATTTTTAAGTTTGAAGGAAAATTGAGTCATTGAATTTGTTTCTTTACAAGAGTGAGTAGGAAGTCAAAGAAAAACAGAATAAATAATGTAGAAATACGGCAATTATTGAATATAGAAAAATATGGGGTAGAAATGATACATGAGAAAAGATTACAGCGGTTCAGATATGTAATTAGAATGGAGATGGAAAACTACCTAAGGAAGTGATGATGTGACACCAGAAAGAGGAAAGGGAGGCCAAACAGAAACTGGATGGGGAACAATGGAGAATAATGGACATTTTATAATTTTTTTATATTGTTTGGTTGAGGAAAATTACTGCAATTCTAATTACATATTATAGTAGAAGTGAGATCAGCAGCCAAAAAAAAAAGCCCTCTAGGCCTGGAGTTTTTATATAAAGGATATGTATTTCTTGATTAAATTTCAGTCTCTTTTTTTTTTTTTTGGACAAAGAATATGTTGATTGTCAGAGGATAGAATAACTACTACAGCTTTTCTAATAGGAATGTCATTAAGATACAATGATGTTGGATCTTGAATTTCGATTACCACCTTTAAGAACGTGGAGCACACCACAAAACTATAAATACTGCAGATTGAACATATCTGTAATGCTATTCCATTAGTAAAAAAACTAGTCTGTAGGTCAATTTGTTCTGAATTCTAGCAATATGCATTAATGAGAAGTTCTTCTAAAGAGAGCTGCATAGGAAAACCAGCCCCAATGTTTCTTCTTCTTCTTCTTCCTCCTTTCATGTGATAGACCTAGTGGTCTGTTACGGTCTCAATCCAACGTTTGAAGGGTCTGTCCAAAGATCTCTTGCATGGTGGCTGGTGTTTGTACAAGGTAAAGTAAAGTGATCCCACAACAGGCCTCAGGAGGCCCTTGGGGTAGTAGGAGGTTAAGGCTCCCACTTTTTCTAGACAATCAGCACTTTATGTCAGCCAGGTTGTCAGCCCTGCATGACGGTCTCCTTTACCCCCAGAACAAGCATCTGGTACTCATTTCAGTTAGAGGCTGAGTCGACCCCAGGGCCACAGAGCCACCAGAAGGTTTGGATCAGTTTAAAAATCCTTACCCCAACGGGACTTGAACCCTCGACCTTCCGACTTGTAGCAACAGTGCCTTAACCACTATGCTACAATTTGTACAAGGTATCACTAATAAACTAACTCACTGGCAATATCGAATATGGAGATTCATGACCGTGCAGATATAAACTCTCCATATTCCCTATCCGAAGCCAATATTTTTCATATTCCCTATCCTAAGCCAATATTTTTCATATTCCCTATCCTAAGCCAATATTTTTCAATCATTTCCTGTACAATTCATTTCTCTCAAATCATGGTTTGTGGCTTACCCCTCTTTCATTCCCCATTTGTGTTACAGGTCCTACCTATTGCAGTCTATGATTCTTAACTGTTCTTATTAATCCTGGTTTCTCATTAAGATCATATACTTCACTGTTATGTGTGTGTGTGTGTTTTTTTTTTCCCCCTGTCTATCTCTCACTGGTTCATTAATTTTCCTAAACACTTCATTCTCAAATACTCAACTTTTCTTCTCCATTAAAGCAAGATACCACATTTCACACCTATATAAAATAAATGGAAGAATATCTATTTTATATATTTTTAGTTTGACTTTTTTTAGAGAAACTGAAATGACATGAGTCTCTGTAAAGCATTTCCCGGGTTGAGCCTATATTTAATTTCTTTCTGCATCTCATTTCTCTTTCATGTTCACACTAAGGCAAACATAATTAAAACATAAATAAAACCACTAAAAGTTTTTAATGTAATATTTATAATCTAATTTTAATTAGAATAATTTATTGTCTAATTTTTAAAACTGGTTATTGGGCATCTTTCTAATCTATTCTTAGAAGGCTGATTAATATTATCGTCATGTTATTAATCTACAATCAAATAAATCTATGATTAGCGACTAATAGCACAACATCCACTCTTATTAAAAGATTCCTCATTTAAATAGTCAAAATGCAGGAACCAACAATGATTTTTAGTCAAGCATAGTTACTCTGTGAAGCTAGCAAACTGGTTTATGGGAGTTCACAACCTTCTAAAAGGGGAGTAGATTGGAAGTGTTCAAGGAAAAAGGGGACACAAACAGATGAGTGCAAGAATGATACATATGTAAACACAAAAAATACCAATTTTTGTGAAATTTGTTAGAAGCATTATGGTATAATCTATTAAAGACTATATAATATATATGAAAGAACAACTGTAAATGGATTCTGTAGAAAAAAAAAATATGTAGAAGCAGAAAGTCTACAGGAAGTATGTCTTTGGACATTAGGTCTACCTATGTGCATCCAATGACAGGTGGTCTACATCAACATGTCTACATAAATTACGTCTCTCTGTCTACTTAAAATATATCTACTAAAAAATCTAATAATGAAATAATTGTTATGTAACACTTTTTTTAATCAGACTACAAAAGATATTAAAAAAAAAACAAATTTATAGTAATTTAATCAGAAGTAGTAATGGAAATTTACAATAATTACATTTCATCTTTATTCCCATATATATAGGTCCACTTTATAATTTAAGCCTATAACTTAAGACTTCTCTTTTCTCTGGTATTAATAAGCTGTTAGTTTATGCTGATGATGTAGTACTATTGGCCGATAGCAAGGAGATAGATACTAAAGGACAACACACACACACTATTGAGTAACACTAAGGAATTAGGACTGGAAGTAGTAAATATCAATAAAACTAAATATATGGTCACACGTAGAAATGCAATATATAATGGAAATGGACAGCTAATGACAAATGAGGGAAATTTTGAGGAAGTGGCTGAATTCAAATACCCAGGAACAATAATCACAAGTAGAAATGAGATGCACAAAGAAATTAAACATAGTCTCAATTCTGGAAATGCATGCTATTATGCATTGCAGAGACTTTTGATGTCCCAACTCCTCTCAAAAAATGATTACAGCCTGAATAGATTAATTAAAACCAACAAAAATGAAAAGATTGATGAAAGCAACAAATCAGGGATTTACCAAATTGATTGCAAAGATTGTGAAAAAAAATACATAGGAAAAACAAAAAGGAACTTGACTAGAAGATTGAAAGAACATCTTAAAAATGCTAAAAATGGGGAAATAGAAAAAATCTTCAATAGCTGCACATGCATAGTCAGAAAAACACAGAATCGAAACAAAAGCCAAATTACTAAAACATATAAATCTAAGGAACTCACAATTTGGAAGAGAATTTACATCCACAAAAATATAAAGAAAACAATGAATTTTGAAATTCCCAGAGAAAAAAAAAATTGATTTGGAAGTTCATCAGTCAGCCAACAGAGGGAGCAGAAATCAACCTACAGGATCACCAACCACCGATTCAACAGTTAGAGAGAATTGATAATGATGCTTAACACATCGAAACCTGGATCTTCAAGAAATCTACAAATATGAGGTGAGTCGTGAATATTCTAACTCCTATTAAAGTATATTATACTTTTTTAAATTATTTTTCACTGAGAGTAATTAATATTATAATTACAAAGAAATAAACGTTATCTCATTCAAAGCATAAATTTATTACGTCGACATTTCAATCTACTTATGTGAGATAATTTTCAAGTAATGATCTCACATAAGGAGATTGAAACGTCGACGTAATAAATTTATGTTTTGACTGAGATAACGTTTATTTCTTTCTAATTATCCTATTATTTAATATAGAGATCTAATAATTGTATTAATTCATGATTATAGCTTCTTCTCCAGATGTTATCTTACAAACTGCTCCCAATATTCTTCTCAATATCTTCCTTTCAAAAATATTTAAACAATTATAGATACAAGAATCAATTACCCAAGTTTCAGAACTGTAAGTAATAATTGGTCTAATTGATGTTTTATATATCTTGACTTTGCACATCTAAGTATAGATTGGCTCTTCAATATGGGAAGAAGAGCATAATATCCTTTATTTACAATTCTTCTATTTACTTCTTCTTCCTTTCCAGGATTAGATCAATGCAACCTGTTCCGGTCTCAAGTCCATCGTTTCCTTGGCGGTCCCAAAGATCTTTTTCCATGTGGTTTGTAGGCGTTGATCTTTTTGGGTAATCTTGTATTGTCTATTCTGTCTAAATGTTCTTTCCATTGGTATTTGTGCTCGTCTAGTTTATCAAGTATTGAAAATATCTCCAGTTCATTTCTTATTGATTCATTGTGTAATCTATCCATGCGTTTACATCCTTTTACACATCTTAAAAATTTCATTTCAGTGGCTTGAATGTGTGAGATATCTTTTTTTGTAAGTACCCAAGATTCAGATCCATATAAAAGAACAGGAACAGCCATAATTTTATAAAACCTGAACTGAGTTTCTCTTTGAGTCTTTCGGAGGGTTCTTCTTATGGTGCCACACATCATTTGATATCGGTTTAATTTATTGTGTATATCCCAATCGTAGCTGTATGTTATATCTGAACCAAGATAGTTAAAGTGTGCTATCTGTTCTATTATTTCATTATTGATTACTATTTTTGCACTGACTGGCACTTTGCCCTGAAAAGCCATAATTTTAGTTTTTGAAGTTGAGACTTTGAGATTATAATAGAGTCCTAATTGATTCAACATGTAAATGGCTCTTTGTAAATCCTCTGACTTCTGTATAATTACCAGATCATCTGCATACATTAAAATATTCATATACATTTCCTTATTAAATTGTATTCCAATGGGACTTGATTTTTTCCATTTTCGTATAACCTCATCAAAATATATATTAAACAATGTAGGTGATAATGTAACCCTTGTCGAACTCCTTGATTTATTAAAATTTCTTCACTGGAATAATTATCTAAATTAAGGACAATTTTCATGCCATTATAAAGACTTTTTATTTACTTCAAATCTTAAATAATTTGTATTGGTTAAAAGAGTTCCCAATACACAAATTCATTAACAATAACAAGATCACCAAATCTTGTGCAAATGTATGAAGCTTCTTCTTCTTCTTCTTCCAGCTCTACAGACCTTTATGAGCCCTGGCTGCTGTTAGGAAACTCCTCCATGTATCCCTGTCCAACGCCCTCCATCCCCAGACCCCGAGCTTTCATAGGTCCTTCTCTATTCCATTCATCCATCTCAGCTTCGTCTTCCTCTACTTCTTCTTCCATCTGGTCTCAGTAGTGTAAGCTTTCTAGTAGTGTTATCCTCTTCCATTCTCATTATATGACCCACCCATCTCAGTCTGCCAATTTTAATAACATTTACAATATAGGGTCTGAATACAAATTGTTGGTTGGTTGTTATCTAATGATAATGAAATCATTCGTTCTCTTGCACTCCAATATTTAGCAGAAAGGCTGGTCTCTTCTACAAAAGCTGGACAATGGAGGAGATGGTTTCTTTCCATATCTTCATTTAAATTGCAAAAAGGGCATTTAGGTGAATCTGTTATGCCAAGTCTGTGTAGGTGTTTATTCAGGCAGTCATGTCCCGTTAGCAGTCTGAATATTGCTACTGCAGATTTTCTTTGTAATGTAGTAATGTCATAAGCTTGTAGACTTTCCCATTCCTTTCCAGATGTTTTGGTGGTGTATTCTTCTCTAAGTTTATTGATATATTTATTTGAGATTCTTTTGATAGAGAGAAAAGAAACTGGAGTAGAAGTTGGGTTTGAAACAATTTTGCTACACTTCTTGGCCAGAAAATCGGCTATTTCATTGCCTGTCACTCCACAATGGACCGAAATCCATTGAAGTACAACTTTTTTATGTAGACAGGATAATTGTTTTATCATTTTGTGACATTCGATAATTTTGATGCTCTTGGGTGTTGTGTCTCGTGTTATAGCAAGAATGACTGCTTTGGAGTCACATAGAATTACAACTTTTGTAAATTTTTGGATGTGATATAAAAGATTTTGTAAACTTAGCTCGTTTTGATCCCACAACAGGCCCGGAGGCCCTTGGGGTAGTAGGAGGTTAAGGCTCCCACTTTTTTCTAGACAATTGGCACTTTATGTCAGCCAGGTTGCCAGCCCTGCATGACGGCCGAATCCTGCTCCTTATTTCCTTATTAATATTATTGTCATCAGTGATCATAGTGCCCAAATATTTAAATTCATGTACAATTTGAGATTTATATTTGCCTATTTCTAGTCGGTCTTTAGCTACAGGTCTGTTGGAGATCTGCATAATTTGCTTTTTCTTAATTAATTTTGAGTCCCATAGATTCTGCTGCTATGGATATGGCATTAAAAGCTTCCATTATAGATTTCATGGTCCAGCCAATAATAATTATATCATCGGCACATGCCATTATCTAGATGGATTTACTATATATTGTACCATTGATGTTGTTTTCAAATGCTGGGCCTTGGCACCGAAGCCGTTAGCGTTCTTGCTCTCCAATATTTCTCTATGGTGGATCCAACAGGTAATACTTCACAGGTTTGTAGGTGTTCTTCATTCATTTCTTCATCTTTATTGCATAGAGGACAATTTGGATTCGTGTAGATTCCTATTTTATATAAATGTTTGGCCAAATAGTCATGTTCTGTAAGCTCTAAATTTTGCTACTGTAGTTTTACGTGGAATTTCTGGAATAATATCTGGCTTCTTTACTAAAATATTCCATTTTTTGTCTTTGGCTTTATTGCATAGGTCTTGGTTTTGTTCTTCATTCATTTCTTCATCTTTATTGCATAGAGGACAATTTGGATTCGTGTAGATTCCTATTTTATATAAATGTTTGGCCAAATAGTCATGTTCTGTAAGCAGTCTAAATTTTGCTACTGTAGTTTTACGTGGAATTTCTACTAAAATCTTTACTAAAATATTCCATTTTTTGTCTTCGGCTTTATTACATAGGTCTTGGTTTTGTTTGATTCTATATTTGTTTTTAATTATTCTTTTTATGGATGCGAAAGGTAAGCTATTAGTAGTATTCTTAATTAAATTGGAGCCTTTTTTGGCAAGAAAATCAGCAGTGTCATTTCCAGCAATTCCACAATGTGGAGGTATCCATTGATATTAACTTTGGCATCTCTCAGTACCTTCTCAAGTGCAATGTCGAACAGCATGCATGATAAGCTATCTCCTTGCCTCAGGCCTATTTGTGTCTGAAATGGTTTGAATAGTTCATTCTTGATTTTAACCATATTTCTAATTATTGTCATTGGTAAGAAGCTAGGTGCACTTAATAAACAATGTACCTTCAATTTGAACCCCTGACTTTCTTATAGATTTTAAAACTATTAAACAAAATTGGAGCAATGGTATCTCCTTGTCTGAGACCGTTTTGAATTTCAAATTCTTTGGATGTGTCTACCAATCTTAACAACACCATATGCCTCATTAAGTAATCTACATATATTAACCAACTTTTGGGAAAACCCATATGATGCATAATTGTACCATAGTTCTTCCTTCCAAACACTTTCATATGCTTTCATAATCTAAACAGAAATGTTGTTCTACAATGGATTCCAGCACATTGTGGCGTGGAAGGTAATGAGAAGGCTGATATGCTTGCAAAAAAAAGTACACTCATCCAACAGAGTAAGATCAATTACCTATCTTACAAATCAGTACAACTCTACACCAAAATGAACATAAAATCCCATATAGCCGAACAAAACAAAATCCAATGTGAAACCAAGATATGGAAGACATTACTAGAACCAGATACAATATCAAACAGCCCCTGATCAATTGCAGTTGCATCATTTCGTCTTGAAACTGGTCATGATTGCTTGGCAGCACATCTACATAGAATTAAGCTACTAGACTCTCCACACTGCATAGTATGCAAGGACACAAATACGATAATGAACAAGGATGACTTGATGTTCTGTGCTGATCTTCAGAAAATAGTTGGAACACCATTCCAAATTGCTGAATATTATTGGGAAGCCCACAAACGAATGATGACAAATCAAGAGCTTCACAACATCTGAATACTACTACTACTACTACTACTACTATTACTTTCATATGCTGGCAAAATCCACAAAAATGTGATGTGTTGAAATATTCTATTCCCAACATTTTTCCATGATTTGTCTCATTATGTAAATTTGAGCGACCACCATTGAATCCAGCCTGGTAGTCCCTATGATATCCTCTTAGTAAGACAGCATTCTCTGGTAAAGAATGTTAGACAGTATCTTATAGACTGTACATAGGAAAAAGACTGCTCTATAGTTTCCACATAGTATTATATCACCCTTTGTATGACTTGGGTTTATAAGACCAATTTTCCAATCATCTGGAATTTTCTCTTCCTCCCATATTTTCATTACAAGTTTGAGTATAACTTAAAAATGCGAGAAAAAAAATTGTTACATTTAGATACATTTGGGTGGGTTATATTGCAATTTAGGTAGGTTAGCTAACATTCACAGTGTAATTCAGAAATATGGCTATACGTTTGATCACAATTTGTGACGAAAATATTATTATTAAAGGAAATATGATGTTATCATTGGAAAAGGAATCCTTCAAATTACAACAATAGAACAAAACAAAACACTTATAACAACAATAAGCAAGTCACTTTATTGCTTCAAACTGTTTGCCGTTTACATCCAAGCATAATTGGCAATGCTTTGGGAAGTCATTTATTGCATTATGATACACGTTTAGAGGAATAGCTCTAATTTCTTCCTCAATCACTAATTTCAGCATGTTGATGTCTTGAGGTTTCCGGGCATAAACCTTCTCCTTCAAATAACCCCATAACCAATAATCACATGCAGTTTGGTGGGTTGATTTTTGTGGGCTAGCTTCAAACACCTCCACAATTCTCTTTGTTGTTTCTGCATCCGTGCTAATGCGAGGCCTTCCAGGAGGTTTGATTTTCTGCATCCTTCCCATTTCCAGAAGTCGTTTTCTCCACTTCCCCACAGTCGACGGCTGCAATGCTACGTTAAACTCACGTCTTGCAGCTTCATGATCATTAGCATACATTATTGCCCATGCAGCAATTGTAATTTGCTGTTGCATATTAATGCCATTTTGACTAATGACGTAAGTTCTACACTGTTTTGTTTTATTCCATTGTTGTAATTTGAATAAGTGCCTTTCCAACGGTAATTTCATATTTCCTGTAATGGTATTATTTTCATCACACAACGCGATCAAACGTAGCCATATTTATGATTCACCCCATAGTTAACTTTATGAATTTATACGGGTTTTGATAATAGTGAGTAATCTATTGTCTAGAGCCATTTAGAGCAATCTTAATTTTTTTGCAATAATATATGAGAAAACCTCACAGGTGTGTGATGATTCTTTATTTTATTGCATATTACGGAAGCAAATTATTATTTAGTTGGCTATTCTGTTTCTTCTATGTAAACAGCCATCAGAGAGAACATATGTTGATCAATACAACCATCTTGCTATGATAATATGATCATTTCTAGGTTATGTTTACGTTAACTTTTCATTCAATTTTATTGCATCTTGAGGATTTTTTAGAAAAATAACTTATACATATTCTAGAGGTAGTTATTAACATTTTTATAACAAAATTTGTGTTTTTTTAAATGTTTTTTTTAATAATGGGATTGTTCATTATTGCTAATTTTCCCCTAACATTTTCTACTATTTTAACATTTTATAACGCTTTTAAAAATATTGTAACATTTCTTAAATAATGGAAAAAATTTCCATTAGGTGACCCTAGAAATTTTTTCTAACTTCTAGAGAATAGAAGTGCATATGTGCAAGGGATATTTCCTATGAACATAATGAAACAGAACCAAAATTATACTAACACTTTTTTAGGAAAAACTTTAGAAGACCTGGTTCATGAATTTTCTTAAGTTCTACAGAATAGCAGAGCGCATGCACAAAGGTTCATGAAATTGTTGCCAGATGGATCCATTTCTTTGAAATTGGTATTACCAACCTTTGCAATAAATTCCCAAACATGTTTATAAGAAATGGATGTAAACTAACCTGCCCTATCATAATGTAACAAAATAAATTGTATACATATAATTTAATAAACCATAAACTAATCTGGTGTACACTAACTTCTCTCAGGAACCTAACAAAACAAAGTAACAGCCATTTCTTAAAATATGCTTTGGAATTAATTGCGAATGTTGGTCATTCCAATTTCACAGGTATGTCCTATCATCTGGTAGGAATTTATAAGCATTCGCGCATGCACGCTTTGATTCTGCAGAACTTTGAAAAAAATAATTGAGTGATAAATGTAACAATTTGCATACCTAGATAAATATTTAATAATTGTAAACAGGAAATGTTATAAGTATTGTTGCAAAACGTTTAAAATATACGAAATATTAGTAAAGATGGAAAAAGTATGCGGAGCATCAGTATTATAAGTAAGGAGTATGGAAAATCATAGAACGAAGTATTCTAAAGTTGAGCCCTTTTTTATTATGTTAGGTTAGGAAAGAGTAAGTTAGTATACATCGGATTATTTGAATTTATGTAGGTGGTTTGGTGGCATAGAATCCTCCAAATTAGTTTAATGAATAATATTTAATTTGGATAATGTTTCCATTAAGCGCAGTGAGAACTTTTTCCAAATCCCAGGCAGACACCATGCACATGTGCAAACAAATGCGAAGCATTTTACTCTATGGAATATCGCAATGCAGCCAACATTATACATAAAGGTTTCAAAGCATTTGGCGCGAGGGAATTACAATGTATATAAGAGAAAAATTTGCATCTGGATCGCAACTCGCCTCGGTAGCTCAGTTGGTAGAGCATTTGGCCCAGCAAGCCAAAGGTCCCGGGTTCGAGTCTCGGTCTAGGAGAAAATTTTTCTCTTCAAATATATTATGCATGCTATTTAACAAACCTAAAAGCTAACCTAATGCAATTTGAAGTACTCTAACCTGTGAAAGACCAACCTAAAAAAGCAACCTAACACAATTTAAGCACTCTAACCTGTGAAAGAATGCAATGCCCAAAAATAAATAGTAAGTTCTGAAATTCTAAAGTATATACTCTATGTTGGCTGCACAGCTGTTATATAGAAATTCGTTAAAATCAACTTGGCTGCCACATCTTCATGTTACGTATATAGTTAATATCACAGAAAAATGTGTTGAAATAATCATTAGAAAAAATATAAAATTTGTTGTAAATAGTGGGAAATAATTTAAAAATATAACCTGTTGGCGCATGCGTGTGGTGTCTACCTGGGACTTAGAAAAATTCTCAATGCATTTAATGGAAACATCAGCCTTTAATTTATTTTGTTAGGTTAAAATCACCAAGTTATTGTACATCCATTTCTTAAATATTTAAAACAGTCCACTGCTGTGGTCTCTAGGTAGCGTGCTGCCTTGTCACGCAGCGGGCCCAGGTTCGATCCCCGGTCAGGACAGTTTCCTGGGTGAGGCTTTCCTCACCTGTAAGACAAATGTCAGGAAACTTTAAGGCTCAAACGGTTCCCTAACATCATATGGCCATCACAATCATCATCATTCATATTCATCTTAGATTAAGCTTAGGATTAAGGACTCTCCTGGCACAACACTATCATCGGCTGAGGTGTACAAACCATCACACACAATTTTCCATCTAATATTATGCCACTGATGCACTAAACATTTTTCAACCATTTATAATAACATTTGGTACTATTTTAAACATTTTGGAACCATTTCTTACAATTTTTAAATATTTCTAAATTAAGCAAATATTGTACATCGAGTACTACAGGTGCAGAAATGCTTCATGTAACATCCGCTAGGTGACTCTCACATCATAGTTACCAACATTTGAAAATAATTCCAAACCATATTTAGTGTTAGTGTACGTAAAATTAGTTTATAGTTTATTAAATAATATGCATGTAAATTGTTTTCTTAGGTTAGGGAACGAGAAGTTAGTTTACGTCCATTTTTTTAGCATTTGGGAATTTATTCCCAAAGTTGGTAATGCCGACTTCAGAGCTATCTACCGGAAGCTACATTAACCATTACAGCAACTCCTGCATGTTCACTGCGATTCTATAGAACTTAGAAGAATTCATGTGCGACGGTTTATACATCTTATCCCTATCATCATCACCCATATCATCGGGCAACATAACCTTGCCTTCCAGGCACCCCAGCCTCAGAAGTGAGTACAATTACACAAATGCCAGGAGAGAACACCAGAAATGTCCAAAAGGACAAACCTGGGGCATTAAAAAAAAATATTTAAAACAATAAGATTTGTTGATGTTTTTATTATTAATTTAACACTTCTCACTGAAGGATGTTTTTATTATTAATTTAACACTTCTCACTGAAGGATGTTAAATTAATAATAAGAACATCAATTGAAGCCCTACTGGCTTTATAAAGTAGTGTTAAATTTCCCGATAAATGTTTTCTTAACTAAGAAGCCGCCATTTGCAAAGATAGAAGCAAAGGCTTCATAGCATTTGTTGCTGGGAATTACAATGCATATAAGAGAAAAATTTGCGTCTAGATCAGAACTTTGCCTCAATAGCTCAGATGGTAGAGCAATGCCCTAGAAAGCCAAAGGTCCCAGGTTCGAGTCTCGGTCTGGGCGAAAATTTTTCTCTTCAAATATAATAAGATTTGTATTTTAAGAGAAAAATTATACGCTCAGACTGGGGTTTGAACCCAGTCAGAGCATATAATTTCTATCTTCAAATATAATTTGTCCTTCAGTGAGAAATATTAAATTAATAATTCATTTCATTCATAGTAGTTCTGCCCGAATTAATTAAATTTTTGACATTGAACAATGCAAGCTTAAAATGAATGATAAGAAATATAAATGCTCGGATGGGACTTCAACCCGGACTTCTGGATTTATATCCCACTACGTCTAGTAATAATGAGAATATATTATTATAAGAGATATGAATGTTTGTACTAGACTTGCTCGGTGGCATAATCGGTAGCGCACTGGGATATATATATATATATATATATATATATATACATAGACAATAAGATTTATACCTGTGGTGGCAGTTGTTCACAACAAATTATATTTGTTTGAAATATCCAGCTAGGCCTTTTGGACCTGTTCCATTTTCAAAGCTATTTCTCTATGGTACAGATTATGTTTAACGAGCATGTTGTATAATGGGTTGGTTAAACACAATCAGTACCATAGAGAACAGCTTTGAAAATGGAACCAGTTCCGAAAGGCCTAGTTGAATATTTCAAACAAATATAATTTGTTGAGGACGACTACCATCACAGATGTTATTTTAAATAATTAACAATAACCTCAATGGTGCAAAATTTTTCTTAAAAGTATCCATTTCTTAATGACATGTTTGGACATTTATTGCAAAGGTTGGTCATACCGGTTTCACAAATAATGTGCTTCCATCTATAAGTACTTTCACAAGCCTTGCACATATACACTGTTATTCTGTAGAACTTGGAAAAAATTCTTGAGTGACTATTGAAAACTTTTTTCTATTTCTACCTTAACTTCTCAACTTCTCATTCAATTTTCAGACATTTTTGGAAAAAATACCACAGACACAAAAGTGGACATCCGAACTTCGAGATAATTTTGGTTTTTAACAAAACTAAAATTATGGCATTTCATGGGAAGGACCCCATACAAAGTAAAATCTGTCTCCAGAATAAAATTTTAGAGAGATCTAATCAATTTAAATATCTTGGATATTATCTCTCAATCTGGGATGAAAAGGATATCCCTGAAAAAATTACTAGTTATAATAAAAGTTTAGGAATTATTAATCAAGTTATGAAACCATCCCTTGTACAAAAAAAAACGCTAGATTACGTTTATATAACACTTTGGCTAGACCAGTGTTGACCTATGGTAGTGAAGCATGGACACTAAAAAGACAACATGAAAGCAGAATAACGGCTTGTGAAATGATATTCATGCGCAGAACAGCGGGATACACCAGATGGGATCGAAAAAGGAACACCGATGTCTTAAAAGAATTGAAGACTACGCCAATTTTGGAATATATTAAACAGTACCAACTAAATTGAAAACACCATCTTGAAAGATGGAGTTCAAATCGGATCCCCAAAGCTGTTTATAATTATATACCAAGAGGACGAAGATCACTGGGCCATCCTATGAAATGCTGGAGGGAAAATTTTCTATAGGATCGTAACAGGCCTTGGCCTAATACTTGGAAGGAAGAAGAAGAAGAAGAAGAAGAAAATGAAGCTTAGGAACATCGAAGATGAAAGCATGAAAAAAATTTGCAGACCATCCAGAAACAATTTATAAATCACTATTCCCTATAGGCCTATTAACTGAAGTAAGTGGCTGCCATTGTGGTCATGGCGTCAGATTCAATATTCAGACATTAGTCCAGGGTGAAAACATGTTTTCTTCAATACAGATGCAAAAATATAATAAATATTTATAGTAATAAAAGTACACTGCTGTATTTCCAAAATTACATAGCAAAGAGTTTGAAATTTAATAAAAATCACATCCTCACATAGTGTTTCTTAAGAAAAAAATGGTTTAACTGAATCGATTGTCGATAATTATCGATACTTCATTGTTGGTTGGTTGGTATCTAATGTCGAGCACTTGATAATGAAGCTCTCTTGCACTCCAATATTTAGCAGGAAGGCTGGTCTCTTCTACAAAAGCTGGACAATGGAGGAGATGGTTTCTTTCCATATCTTCATTTAAATTGCAAAAAGGGCATTTAGGTGAATCTGTTATGCCAATTCTGTGTAGGTGTTTATTCAAGCAGTCATGTCCCGTTAGCAGTCTGAATGTTGCTACTGCAGATTTTCTTTGTAATGTCATAAGCTTGTAGATTTTCCCATTCCTTTCCAGATGTTTTGGTGGTGTATTCTTCTCTAAGTTTATTGATGTATTTATTTGAGATAATTCTTTTGATAGAGTGAAAGGAAACTGGAGTAGAAGTTGGGTTTGAAACAATTTTGCTACCCTTCTTGGCCAGAAAATCGGCTATTTCATTGCCCGTCACTCCACAATGGGCCGGAATCCATTGAAGTACAACTTTTTTATGTAGACGGGATAACTGTTTTATCATTTTGTGACATTCGATAATTTTGATGCTTTTGGGTGTTGAGTCTCGTGTTATAGCGAGAATGGCTGCTTTGGAGTCACATAGAATTACAACTTTTGTAAATTTTTGGATGTGATATAAAAGATTTTGTAAACTTAAGAAAATTGCTAGAATTTTGCCATCAAAGTTTGTATGTATTTCTCAAAAATGAACAACGGCAAACTAGCCCTTACAAAATATTCAATAAATAGATGCCACTTATTTATAACGTAATCTTCGAAATTTGTAATATAATTTATTAGAATACATGTATAATAACCTAAAAGCTAACCTAACTTATTTAAATTATTCTAACCTGTGAAAGTAAAAAATAGAATGGCATTTAGACAATATTAAATTACAGGTATGTAAATAAATTATACTATATGTGTTAGAAACTAAAAGCTAACCTAACATAATTATGTATAAGAAACTATGGCTGTTGTATGGTTAACGTCGCAAAAAATTTTCAATATAATTTCTTATGCCACTGATGCACTAAACACTTTTAAACACGTTTTAAACATCTTCAAATGTTGCAACAATCTTTTTTTTTATATTTATATATTTACGTAAAACATGATCGTCCTACATTCTTCCTTGCTACTTTCTGCAATTTTCCCTCCTCTTCCTATGTTGTTCCAACGTAGCCACCATCAACAACCCAAAATACTCCAGATGTTGCCAACATCATTTCCACGTTCCCTGGATTTCACCTACGTTAGAGTAATTGATTTGTGTTACAGTAATTGATTTAGGTTTGTTTTGCTTTTAGGTTCCTTGCTTTTTAAATGTGATTCCACGTTCCCTGGATTTCACCTACGTTAGAGTAATTGATTTGTGTTACAGTAATTGATTTAGGTTTGGTTAGCTTTTAGGTTCCTTGCTTTTTAAATGTGATTTGATACGTAAAATAAATTACCTCTTCATATCTGTTATTCTATGAAAAATTCAAAATATCGGACGGTTACCAACTAAAATCACATTTCCACTAGTTCATTTCGTGTTAATTATACATTTTTAGACAAGTTCTGGGAATTTTGTGTCAATGTTGGTCATACTGATTTCACATACATATACCGCCAACTGCTGGAGGTTGCATTTATCTTTCTGGGATTACATGGAGCACTAGCGCATGCGCACTGCGATTCTATAGAACTTAGAAGAATTTTCTTGCGACGCTAAGTGTAGCGTATCCGAAACTATTACTCTAACCTAGTTTGTTTAGTGATGGTCCGCAGATTTTCTTGTGTTTTCATCTTTGGTGATCCTCAGCTTCATTTTAATACAAAACTGATATTGAAAAGGGGATGTCTCATAGAGTAAACTAGTGAAATGTGTATTTTGTAGTGCTTATAAAATGTTATTTTACTGCTTTATTTCTGGATGGTCCGTAAATTTTTTGGAAAAAGTCTGTTATATGTTTGAGATGAATTCTTCTAATCCATATTTGGTTCGTCTTCCGGGCTTATAGGCCGTGGTCTGGTTGTCTTCCTACTCGACGTTTCGTCTACTGCTGCGGTAGACATCATCAGGAGATACTGCGTGCTTTCTGTGAACTCCTCAACAGTCGGCTGCAGACTGGATGGTCGTTGGAAACTGTCTCTCTGTTTATAGCTAAACCCCGGGTGGAGGGGAGGTTTTCTGCGCGCACCGAGTTGTGCGCTGTATTGCCGTGTGCAGAGAAGCCATAGAAATATACAAACATAAAAATTCCTTCAACAAAAAAGAAGAAACCTTGAAGATAAACAAAATTTGGATCCCAGCACTGCATAACACGACAACGAAGCCTATGACTTCTGCACACGGCAATACAGCGCACAACTCGGTGCGCGCAGAAAACCTCCCCTCCACCCGGGGTTTAGCTATAAACAGAGAGACAGTTTCCAACGACCATCCAGTCTGCAGCCGACTGTTGAGGAGTTCACAGAAAGCACGCAGTATCTCCTGATGATGTCTACCGCAGCAGTAGACGAAACGTCGAGTAGGAAGACAACCAGACCACGGCCTATAAGCCCGGAAGACGAACCAAATATGGATCAAGACGCCGGCCGTGAAAGCCTACAATGAATTCTTCTAAGTTCCACAGAATCGCAGTGCGCATGCACGAGTTGTGGGAGTTGCTGTAATGGTTAATATAGCCTCCGGTAGATGGCTCTGCAGTCGGCGTTACCAACTTTGGGAATAAATTTCCAAATGCAAAAATAAAATGGACGTTAACTAACTTGCCATTTTCTAACTAAAGAAAACAATTTACATAAATATTATTTATTCCCAAATGCTTAAAAAATGGACGTAAACCAACTTCCCATTTCCTAACGTAACAAAACAATTTACATGCGTACTATTTAATGAACTATAAACTAATTTTACGTACACTAACACTAAATATGGTTTGAAATTATTTTCAAATGGTGGCAACGTTGGAACAACATGGGAAAGTAGCAAGTAAGTAATGTATCCACGATCATGTTTTATGTAAATATATAAATATAAAATATTGTAAAGAAAGCTTGAAGATCGTTGCAAAATGTTTAAAACAGTACAAAACGTGTTTACAAGTGTTTAGTGCATCAGTGGGAGATGAAGAAGAATGTACGTGTAGAATTGTGATGGGCATATAACCTACCTCACCCAATTTTTTTTGTGTTTTCAGGTTTAGTGGTCCTAAGGTTAATTTAAAACCAAAATCATCTCGAAATTCGGATGTCCACTTTTTGCATCATAACCATATATATATATATTTCTCAGATAATTATTTACATACTGCAGCACTATAACAATTTTTGCTTTTTTTACTCAAATTTATGTAGACAGGCATGTCACACAGAATCCCCTATAGAATAATCTAACCTTGTGAAATGGCCAGCCCGGAGTCCTGCTGTGCTGCTGGTTTTGCCACTGTCTCAGACATTGGAGTGCATTACAACACTGCATAAGGCCAATCAATACCACTTGTAATAATTCTATGAGTGGTGAAAGGCCCAAAGCTGATAAACCGCAGATTAAAAACCAGGCTCATTTTTTCGTTCGAAATCTGAAAAGAAAAAGGATAAAGTTAATTGCTAAAACCTCTCACATCAAATTGGTCACAATAACCTAAAACCTTATGGATCCTCAAAAAAATCCACTGTAATACAGAAACTTAAAATAATAATTTCAATACATTAAATATGTTTATTAAAAAACTGCATCTTATTTTGTAAAAATATAGTTTTAAAATATAATAACTTCTTCTGAATTTCTTATACAACAGAAACTTTCACACACAAATGAGAACACTGAACCTATTATAATATGCACTACCAAAATAATTTATGGCAATCGTAAGTAAATCGTATGTATATACATACACATAATAAATCGATCAGTAGGATAAATTTTGAAGGGGTAGTTATTATGAACCGATTATTTAAAATTTGTCAGAATAGATTTAATGCAAATTTCTCTATGTCAAAACTAACTTAATAACGCATTTTAACTTCTTAGTCATGTTTCATGCAAATCATTTTTTCAGATGACATATGCGAAAAATGGACTTATGTTCATCGCTTATGATGCTTGAAGATCAATATGTGCTAATAATATTTGGAAGATTTTATTCTTTAATCAGTTTAATATTATTTAGCTAACCTATCTTATCGTAGTCCTTAAATTAATTAATTTAAATAGATTACCAGCTGGCTAATCCGTCCATTATCAAGGCACATTTATTTACAAACAAAAAAAGTATACATAAACTACTCATACCGATCAGATAATGGTATTGTTACTCAAGCTACTTCATCGCAACAAAACATCACTTCAATCCCCCTGACCCCCTGGCCTCACACCAAAATATGGCTGCCACACCTAGCTGCCAAAGGAATTCTGGGAGTGTGAGAATTAGGGCCTATAAACAATATTGCCAGATCTGCCTAAAAATTACACTGGAATTAAAACCCGCTTAACCCACGGAAATATTATACAAAGTTAATACCTGCTTATATAAAGGAATGTTAATTGGTACATGTCTCGATGACCTTTATAAGCAAGCAGGAAATCATCAGCTGTCTGCTATCGAGAAATAAAAATTACGAACACGTTCCGTAACAATTTGATTATTAACATTAGATATCACTATGACTGCAATTAAACCAACAAAACTTCGAAAATCATGTACTGGTTAAGTTATATCCAAAAACTGAACTTAATCAATAAATACACATTGGACACACTTGGTTGTCAAATCCTCGCAACTAAAATGGGCCAGGAAACCGTATATTTGGCAACCCTGACTCCTTTACTTTCAACCCGGATACCAAAATTACTACTGAATCAAAATAGCGGAAATGTTTTTATAATTATTTTTACACAATCTGAGTTTCATATTCCTTCCTCGAATTATGAAGTCTATTAACTCTATATTCCATGAGGCATCAGTGTGAAATGTTTCCTGTTTCTTACTTGACTTCTAACTTCAGTGGTAATGTTGGTTTTAATTTGATGACAGCGTCATATTGTTCATGATGGTGGATTTGTGTGGTTCTATGGGAAAGTGTAGTATTATTGATACAAGTTGATAATTGTGCCATTGTATTGCACCATATTGTAAGATAAAATTTAAAATACATTAATGAATAACCACTGCGATTTTTTGAGTACATAAATTTGGAAACAAAACGCTACAGAAAGAAAATAATTACGAATCTGATCGTCATAGTTTACCCGCCCTGTGTGTCGTTCATTGAATGCCAAAGTAGGCCTATGGCCGTAGGTAAACCAATATTTTTTGTATTTATTCATATATTTTCATATGTATATTAATGAATGTTAAACGTAAGTTTAACTATATTATTTATCGGTGCCTATATAACATTCCTAAAGTTGTCTTGTTTTTAGTTTCAGTTGTGTGCCATAACATCATTCAGGACTACTGGAAGTGCATCAGGTATTTCAATAGTGTCCCATGGGTTTAACAGTAGAATTCATGAAACTACTACTGTGGTCTCGAAGATTATTTCATCACTCTTCAAGAAATTTGACATGACCAACGTTTTAGATCCTATGAGTCATTAAAATTGTGTTCATGGTACTTAAAAGAATTAATACTGTACCACTGGTACCAGTCATGGATGAACCAGTTAAGAAAAAGCAGAAAGTAATTGAAGATGGGATTGTTGATAGTGGAGGGGATGGAGTGGATCAAGAATTATTAGCAATACAACAACATTTGCTAAATCAGTGTCTGTGTCCGGTATCAGAAAGTAGTTTACGGAAACCTTTTCAGGGTGCTCGACTGGTGTCAGATAGACAAGGAGATTATCATATACCTACACTAGCAGAATGGAACCGTGATCGTATTTTATTATTTGTTAGTACTCTTCAACTTCTTTGTGAAGTAGCTATAAAACAAAATGGAAGAGGATCAATGTGTACTCGAATTAGTGAAATTTGTGATGCACTTGTTAGAAATGAATATGGTCTCATTGAACAGTTGATTGAATTTTCATCACATTCAGATCCATTTATTTGTTTTACCTCAAGTAGAGCATTGTCAGCATTCCTTATAGTATCAAAATCTCACATTAATCCTACTTGGTTGGAAAGTTTGACTGAGAATGCTCTAGTAACCACCCATCCACAGAAAATCTCATTTTCTTTAGAAGTAATAAAGCATGTGGTTGAATGGAAAGATTTTGATACACATCCTCTTGAAGATGGAAATGAAGAGAGGCCTCCTCATTCTTGTACGTTATTAAGTTTGTCAGATCCTGAAAGTTTGGATACAAGTCAAGTGAAATGTCTTTGTATCAAAGCACTTGAAGCAAAGTGGCCAGCTATTGTCAATAAGTTTCATAGTATGATTGGTACATATTCCAGTGAACATGAATCGACAATAGTAACATTTTTAGGCTTATGGGAGGCAATAATCTCTGTGAAAGCAAATCTTTCTGTTGTTGATACAAAGCCATTTTATGCACATCTTGATAATTTTGTAGTTCTTCTTAATTCTGCAGTTCCACCTGGTATTTGGAAATACTTACTAGGATTATTCAATGAAGTGTTGTGTTATGGCAGTACATTGGCTCTGCAGGACATATTAGCAGAAGAACCTTGTACTTTAGCTCATCTGGTTGTACGTAGTGTTAAGGATTGGCATCTTTTGGACACACTACCTTATAGAGGTGGAAGTGGTAGATTTGGCGGCGGAGCAGGAGATGGGGATCGTCCTCTTCTTCAGAAAATGGCTCTACTTGTATTGAAAAGTGTGGCAGTGACAGTGAAAGAAACTCGTTGTGACAGTTCCAGTGACAGTTCTCTTGGTTCAGAGGCAGATGATGTAGATGCAGACATGGCCATGATTGAACGTAGTATTAGAGAAGTTCTTCGACAGCTGGATAATTGTGTGAAAACCTTGTTGCCTTTCCATCCAGAAACTCCTCTGGCACAGTGGGTAGTTCAGATATTTGCTGATCAAGATGATGCTCTTATAGAGGGAATGGTTTGCTGCCTGGATGTAGCTGTGGGACTCTTCTATCGAAATGCAGCTCAAGCAGATCTCAGGCATACATTGAGTCCTGCTACAACATTTGTTCAGTTCCTACGAGCTGTCTCCCACAATCCAGATGTCTTATTGGATCTTTTGGTATCTAATGAGACCTGTTTTCTCCTGTACCTGTTAAGATTGTTGAAGTTTGTAAGAAGAAATTGGGAAGAATTTGTAGCTTGTTGTGGTCGTGAATTAGATGACACTATGACTGTGTTGATAAGGTTACGTCTTGCCATAGACAGGCTTGTTTCAAAAGCTTTGTTCCCCTATAATATTAACCCAGTTCTCAGGTTGCTGGAAAAATGTGAACAGATGTATGAAGCTAATGATAATTAACAATAGCATGGTATTTCTTTAGTTTAGCTGCACCAAGAAAGGCTGCATTTTCTCTGTGTTCTTAGATCATTATTTTAGAAATGTTACATAATCTTATTTATACTTAATGTTCATAAGATTTGTGGATCTTACTGACTTTATACTGTTAATATAAATTTGGATAAGGTGTACTTACGGTCGCATATAAATTCTTCTAAGTTCTATAGAATCCCAGTGCGCATGCGCTAGTGCTTCATGTAATCCCAGAAAGATAAATGCAACCTCCAGCAGTTGGCAGTATATGTATGTGAAATCAGTATGACCAACATTGACTCAAAATTCCCAGAACTTGTCTAAATATGTATAATTAACACGAAATGAACTATTGGAAATATGAATTTACATGGTAACCATCCGACATTTTGAATTTTTCATAGAATAACAGATATGAAGAGGTAATTTATTTTACGTATCAAATCACATTTAAAAAGCAAGGAACCTAAAAGCTAACCAAACCTAAATCAATTACTGTAACACAAATCAATTACTCTTAACGTAGGTGAAATCCAGGGAACGTGGAAGTGATGTTGGCAACATCTGGAGTATTTTGTGTTGTTGATGGTGGCAACGTTGGAACAACATAGGAAGAGGAGAGAAAATAGCAGAAAGTAGCAACTAAGCAATGTAGGACGATCATGTTTTACGTAAATATATAAATATAAAAAAAGATCGTTGCAACATTGGAAGATGTTTAAAAGTGTTTAGTGCATCAATGGCATAAGAAATTAAATTGAAATCTTTTTGCGACCCTTAGTATACCACACCCATAAATTCAGTAAGATCCACAAATACAAACTTCTTGAGAACTTTCATCTTGACCTCATACTTTGAGGCTTGGTGTAGCTAATTTAAGGAATAATCATAGTTTTTTAACAATTTTTTTTGGAAATATAAGTTAAAAATTCTAGCGAAGGAAAATAATTTCTATTGATGTGTTCTGTTAAATTTTTAATAACGATGTAGTTTCTTTTCTACTCATTAAGATGTAATTTTGTATGACTATTTATATAAACCCTTCGCTGGTTTCCCAAAATTGAGTAGGTTAAGTTATATTGAAAACTGCCAGCATATTGATATTTTTTTACATGTGACTATTTTAAGAATTGTAGATAATTTTATACTGTATACTTGGTATTTAATATTTATAATTGAAGAAAAACAAGTCTAATTTTCTGCGAGCAAACTCGCCGATCAACAGTAGTACTGAAAATCTGTATGCACCTATAGTTACCCCTTTTCTGTACAAATTCCCATTTATAGATAATAAGTTATATTTTGTACCTACCAAAGCCATGACAGTTGTTGCCAGATTTTCTCCTGTATAGTAAACATACATTCCAGAATAAGACTTTTTAACATGTTGTGCAGTTAATTCTTTGTAAATAATGTGCTCTTGAAACAAATATAACATAATTTTTTTAGATCTTTAGATTTTTCAGAGATTTTATGTACAAAACATTTGGTAATTCTGCTGTTTATCTCAATACATTTTTTAACTTCTTGACATTTAATTTTATCATGATTAGTGTGATGGTTGGTTATCATGAGTCACATTACCATAAAAAATAACTAAATCTAAGAATTAAATTAATGTTTTTATTACCTCACCTCATATCCTTTTTCTTCCATACTGCAGTTTCGGAGCTTATCTCCATCATCAGTAGCCTCTGGTCGACCAATGTTATGTCGTTTCTTAGCGGTTTTCTTCGTTCACCGATAGAAGTAAGAAGAAAACTGCCAAGGAACGACATAACATCGGTCGACCAGAGGCTACTGATGATGGAGATAAGCTCCGAAACTGCAGTATAGAAGAAAAAGGATATGAGGTGAGGTAATAAAAACATTAATTTAATTCTTAAATTAAACCTCATAGTGTTCTTTCCCTGTGAAAGTTAAATAACAAAATCTAAATTTATTTTTGTAAATGTATCTGAATTTCTTTTAGATTTTTAACAAAAAATATTGAACTCAATAAAACAACCAACTAGTTTAATGGACTATTGCCATGTTTAGTAAACTAAATATTGTATTATCAATAGAAGATTTAAAATAAGTATTAAAATGATAAAAACGGCATTCACACATGCATATATATATATATATATATATATATTTTTTTTTTTTCAAATGCCCAGGTTTGTCTTTCGACATTCCTGGTTTCTCTCCTGGCATGGCGTGCTTGTAATAAGGTTGGGGCGCCTTGAAGGCAGGGTTACATTGCCCCGATGATACGATGGGTGGTGATGATGATAATGGTGCGCCAGGAGAGTCCCTAATCCTAAGCTTAACCTAAGATGAATATGAATGATGATGATTGCGATGGCCATATGATTTCGGGGACCGTTTGGGCCATAAAGTTTTCCTGACATTTGTCTTACAGGTGAAGAAAAACTGTCCCAACCGGGGATCGAACCCGGACCCACTGCGTGACAAGGCAGCATGCTACCCCGAGACCACAGCGGTGGACACACATGCATATATAAGTTTATACATGTGTGTGTGTGTATTTCTCATTCAATCTCATTTCCACATTTATGGAGTGCCAAGCATTAGTCTATTTGTATGCGACAGTTAATTATGTTTTTAGATAATAAGAAGAAAATATATCCTGTTAGTAGTCCATGAAAGAAAGCCCTTTGGGGCTTTGGATGGAAGGGTCCATGATGCTTAGTAAACAGCAAAAGAAGAAGAGATGGTTAGCTGTATGTTCTAATCGACTTTACCCCTAGGAAAGTTTGTTAGTCCAGATGTGCTAATATATATCATGTTTGCTTCTGTTTCCAAAGTTCATAGGTTTAAACCTGTCTGGGTCATTGGAATTTTTCAGGGCATACAATTTATTGCAGATTTATTACACATAAAAATAATCTCATGTCTAAAGGAAGAGGTCTCTTAGCAAAATTAGAAGGCATTTCACGCCCAGTTTTTAATTGTGACACTAATGACCTGAATTGTCAAATAAAATATACTACTGCCACCGAGGAGAATTCCTGATATTAATTTTATTGGAGGATGAATGGGTCCCAGACCAAATCAGACATGAATGTGCTTAGAAAAAAAATTCTAATCTTCCTTTATGTGGGATTTAATCCAAGCTGTCCTTCTCATAGCCAGATGCCTTGTCACCTTAGCTTCCTGGCTCACATTTCAAAATAATGGAAAATCATTAATAGCACTACAATAGGAAGTAACATGAGGTTCTTTTAAATAATTAATTTGTTGTGTTCTTGAGAACTCTACTGGTATTATATTGTGCAAATACATAATTTACAATTTCTCTAGGGTAGATAATTGCATTAAACTGGGCAAGTTTCTCTAAAAATATTTTTTTCCCAACCAAAGTACTGCTTTTTAATACAATTCAAATTCTTGTTTCGTGATACAATGTGTTCGTAGCTCGGATGGACCGTTCTGCGGCGGCCTTGGACTGGGTGAGTATTGGCACACCTTCTGCCAGAGTTACACGTACATGACTGGCAAGTCATTGGTATGGAGCACAACCTACTGTGCTAAAATAATATCTGTTGTGATGCAGGTAAGCCTAATGTAAGTTAGTACAGTATTAATTTGTAATTTTAGCACAGTAGGTAGTGCTCCGTACCAATGACTTGCTGATCATGTATGTGTAACTCTAGCAGAAGAGGTCCAAGGCCAAGACTGCAGCGGAACAATCCAGCTGAGCTATGAATGCATTGTATGTATTATAAGCAATGTTTTAGTTTGAAAAAAATATAATATTTTTAGAGAAACTTGGCCAGTTTAATACAATTACCTACCCTAATGTAATTATATATTTACACATTATAATACCAGTAGAGCAGTTATTTGTTTGGCTTTGTTTATAAAGATTAGGTTGAAGATTTGTGAAAATAGTATACACAATATATATTCAATTATTTATTAGGAATCTAGTTCTCAAACATTCCCAACCAAATTAAAATACTGTACATATTTTTTTTTTCTTTAATTTGGAATTAGTCTATCTCACTATTGTAAGGAAATCAAATTTGGAAAATGGAAATGGGTTAGTCATATGTTAAGGAGAGAGAATGATAACATCACAAAAATGGCATTTGATTGGAAGAAGGCGAAGAGGAAGACCTAGGGGCAACATGGAGTAATGCCATCAGAGATGAAGCTGAACAGGCAGGGATGAGTTGGAATGAAATTACGGCATTGGCAAACAACAGAGTGCATTGGCGAGCTTTTATCAAGGCCCTATGCTTCCCAGAGGAGTGACTAGGGGTCGAATGTTTGAACGCATTAGACAGTAAAAGGCGTTCTCTGCTGATAAAGTTTTATTCAAACACATTTTTCTTACTCAGAAATCTATTCACGCGGTAATAATTGTAAAGCTACCTGACAAGGTACCTTAAGATCGTAGCTCAAGATATAAACTTATGTGAAAATCCCGAAGGGAACCGATGGTAACCGATGTAGTTTGAAACTTATCCAAGATGTCGGACCTTGAAGACTTCGATCATGTTTTCGGTATACGCGGAGAAGAGGAATTTGATAGAGTCTACCAAAGAATTCAACTGGAAGAACAGGAGATTCGGCGTAATATTGCGCGTCGCAGACGTGTTTGTATACGGTATTATTTGCGGGATGCAAGCATAAATGCATTCCTCTATAGCAGACGAAAATAACGGAAGTGGTTTTATTGCTGAGAATTCTGGGTAATTCGTTGCCAATAATACAAAAACGTCAACATTCATGCATGACCGGTTAAGGCAGCCGTTAATTCGATCTCAGCTCACCAGTGATTGGAAGTAATTTGAGTAGAGAGTAATGTATTTGCATACGACCCTAGCTGTTAACACACCAATGTAAAAATGTCTTTTTAGACAAATTGGTGTAACAATTATCAATTGCCTTCTTAAGAAACTCAATGTTAAGATAACATGGTATCAAATCTGTTTAAAATTTATATATTGATAGATGGAAACTCTCTGATAGATTTGATGTATTAATAATTAAGGAATTAATATAATGGGATTCATCTTTTAAGGTTAAAACATGTATTAGAATAACCAACAGAATTACCATATACCTTTATCATCAAAACTCCATTAATGTTATACAATATTTTAAATCCTGAAATGAAGAATACAGGAGAGAAGCGCTTAAAAGAAAGAGTTGCAGTTTTTTTTTCTACGTACTAAGGTTTGTTCTATTGATATTTGATAAATTATATATCCTAATATAAAAAAAAACTGTGTGGATTTATTTTTAGAGAATATAATAGTAAGATACTAAATATAAAATTGGTAACTACTTATTTCAGGAATTCACACTATGAGGTATATTCATTTTATCACTCACCTCATATTGTTCTTCTTATTTCACTATAAACTAGTTTGGGAACATAGTTTCTTGTCCATCCTCAGTATCGTCATGACTGTTGTTCTGTCGTCTTGAAGAGGTTAGCACCCAAAAATGATTACAGCATCAAGTAGATTGATTAGACCTGATAAGAATGAGAAAATAAAAGAAGAAAACAAATCAGGGATTTATCAGATTCAATGTGAGAGAAATTCTACATAGGAAAAACTAAGAGAAATTTGAAAACTAGAGTCAAAGAACATCTCAGGAATGTCAAGAAAGGGGAAGTAGAAAAATCTGCAGTGGCTGCTCATGCAAGGTCTGAAAAACATCTTATCGAGAAAGAAGCTAAATTATTAAAACAAATAGAAAAACCAAAATAACTTACTGTTTGGGAAAAGATCTACATTCAAAAGAGCGAAAAGAAGAAATTGATGAACTTTGAAATTCCTGGGGAGAATGACCTGGTTTCAAGGTTTTTTAGTCAGCCAATGGAAGGAGCGAAGGACGGCTCTTCAAATGACAGAACGGCGGTCATGATGATACTGAGGATGGAATAGAAACTATATTCCAAAACGAGTTTATAGTCAAATAGAAGAAGAACAATATGAGGTGAGTGATAAAAAATTCTACCTAAATAAATATATAAAATTGGTACCTGTAGCCGAGCGGTTAAGGTAGGAAGCCTTGGCGCAGAGCTACGGGACTTGCGCTGGTTCGAGTCTCCATGGGGGAACAAATTTTCTCATGGTATTTCGGCCAGTATGGGACCGGTGCCCACCCAGCATCGTGATGCAATTGGGTAGCTACAATAAGTAGCGGCTCCAGGTTGAGGAACCAGCTATAACGGCTGGGGGACTCGACATGCTAACCACATGTCACCCCTACACTGGCTGTTGATCATCTACCTCTGTGATTGACACATGTGGATGTGAAGGGCCAGCAGCCGGCTGGTAAAAGGGCAACCGCTGAAAAAGTGGAAAGACCCTCAATCGGAATCGGTACCTGGGAAGTCAGTCGTCCTCAACTAAATTATTAAACTTCATCAAGTAGTTTCAATATGGAGGCCTTTCAAAATCAATGTTTCATTTTCTGCATTTTAACTGGTACTGATGTTCTTATTGAGAACACACCCACAGAGCTAAACCCATTGTACAACTTATACAACATTAGTACCAGTTAAAATGCAGAAGATGAAACATTGTTTTTGAAAGGCCTCCATATTGGAACTACTTGATGAAGTTTAAATATTTTGTTGAGGACAACTGACTTACCAGGTACCAATTTTATATTTAATATCTTATTACATAACCTCAATGGTGCTTTAATATGAATTTTAAAAATGTTGAATATAACACTGAGCAACATAAAAGAAACTTTTTTTTTGTCTCAGAAAGAAAAATATGAGATTCTGATAGTATTTTTTCTCCTGAATTCAAATATATCGGTTTTTATCCATCATGCAAGGTTTCCGAGAGACTGGCATTTATAATTTCAAACACTTTAATATTTTCTACATTCATAACTACACAATATTCGGACTCACCTAGAAAGTAAGAAATAATGATTTTCTGCTATATTTCGCCTGTGGAGCATCCCTCTTGATGATCCAATAATAATCGGCCAGCATATTAGGATTCAATTTTCCTTGATATCTCTTTTCCATAGCTGAAATCTCCTGATGAAAGTGTTCTCCGTGCTCATCGCTCACTGCACCAAGATTTTCCAAGAAGAAATGTAGGTTTATTAAAAAAATAATTATTTAAATCCATTAATTGAAATTAAAAAAAACTGTGGGTGATGGAGAAATTCCGAATACATATTTGAAAACACGATAAAAAACTGCATTAAGTACAACTATTTGTACTCATGAGACAAAAATCATGTTGACCAGTGTAATCATGTCCAAGATTTACATTCTTATTGTGCATGTTTTTCTTTTCTGTGATCAAGTTCTTTTCAATATCAAAATTAAAAAAAAAAGTATGGAAATACTCTTAGAAAAACTCCAGAAGGTAATGGACAACGTAAATCAATTGGATTTCTATGGATAGTGTGCATTCTTTTTGTGCATGTAAAATAGCATTTTAACACTTAACAAAAAATATTTTTTGCACATTGATCCACGTCACTTCAAGATAAGGCACTTGGAAAATGTTTAAACATATTATTTTCCCACTATCTACATCAAAATGTTCTTTTTGCAATTTAAATTAAGATATGGAGCAAAACCATATCCTCCGTTGCCCAGCTTTTCTAGAAGAGATGAGTCCTTCTGCTAATTATTGAAGTGCAAGAGAGTGAATAATTTCATTGTCAAGTGCTCAACATTAGATGCCAACCAACCAACATCAAAATTTGTCATTTTTTGACATGCTGAAGTTAGAAGTTCATTATTTTTGTACAAGATGAGTAAAAAAGATTGTGCATTTATTTTATAATTGAGCTATATTTTTTCCATTATTCTTCCATGGCATCAAAACCCAATGTGTGCTTTAACCTCCTTAACTGTATGTCTTCATTCTGATCTGTCAGACATCTTTTACTACAATCACAATAAAGAACCATATTTATTAATTAAATAAAAATAAAGCATAGTTTTATTTGATTTTCATATTTATTATATAATTCAGTGACAGCTGTTTTGGTACACTGTACCTTCTTCAGATATGTTAACAAATTATGAATTGTGTTCCAACTGATCTAAGTAACAATACAACAATATTTTTTTTAATTTAACAAAGGGGATTCATTCAAATCAAGTTGAGAATTTAACAGTTTGTTACTACTTTTAAACTGCAGAAATGAAGTACCTGCGTTCAGTAGCAGGTGTGACAATTTTGGACAAGAAAAGAAGTGAGGATATTAGGAATGACTTAAATATTTTCAATTTAACAAATAGAATTGACAACATGAGAAACAACTGGTATGAACATGTCAAGAGAATGCCTACAGATAGAATCCCTCAACCGTTACTAAAGTACAAACCAATAGGACATAGAAATGTTGGATGCCCATTTACTAGATGGGAGGATTCATTAAATCCCACTTGATGTGAAAACAGGTCAAAAGGCCTAATTTCATGAAGCAGAAGAAGAACAAGTTACTACTTTTAAATTTATTAATTTCTACAGCCTCCAAAAGATCTAACTTCTTACCCTTATTACAAACAAATTTTGAAATTTTACATGTTTGTGATAAGGGTAAGAAGTTAGATCTTTTGGAGGCTGTAGAAATTAGTAAATTTAAAAGTAGTAACAAACTGTTAAATTCTCAACTTGATTTGAATGAATCCCCTTTGTTAAATTTAAATAAATATTGTTGCTTAGATCAGTTGGAACACAATTCATAATTTGTTAACATGTCTGAAGAAGGTACAGTGTACCGAAACAGCTGTCACTGAATTATATAATAAATATGAAAATCAAATAAAACTACATTTTATTTTTATTTAATTAATAACTTAATTCAAATTTTTAACGTATACCTTAACTACAGCAATGCGTGGCCGGGACTTCTAGTAGGTTATAAAAATGTTCTATTTGTAATATTCTGTGTCCGAACTTGCTTCCTGACTGCGCCATACCATTGAAATGTTTCTTTTAGCACAGCGTTTGAAGTAGCAACCACTCAGCCTTGTGACAATTTATGCTTAATTGTTGAGAGGTTTCATCATGCTAACCATGTGACTCCGACATCTTAAGGCCCTGTTACAGCAAACATTTTAGAACTGTCATACAATAGATTTATTATATTCTAGTCAAATATACAAGACAGGGGAAAAAATCATGCATACAAATTTGTATATATGTATATCAGTTGAAAAATGCATGACTCACTTGACATTTGTAGATTTCTTGAAGACCCATGGTTTTGACACTCTACGTGTCATTGTCAATTCTTCATTTATGCTCCCCTCTGTTGGCTAACCGATTAACTTCCAAATCTTTTTTTTTTCTCTGGGAATTTCAAAATTCATTACTTTCTTTCTATTTTTGTGCATATAATTTTTTCCACAAATTGTGAGTTCTTTAGATTTATCTGTTTCAGTAATTTAGCTTTTGTTTTGATTCTGTCTTTTTCTGACCATGCATGTGCAGCTATTGATTTTTTCTATTTTCCCATTTTTAACATTTCTAAGATGTTCTTTCAATTATTCACATTCCTTTTTGTTGTTACTATAATTTTTTTTCATAATCTTTGCAATCAATTTGGTAAATCCCTGATTTGTTGCTTTCATCCATATTTTTATTTTTGTTGGTTTTAAGTAATCTGTTCAGGCTGTAATTATTTTTCGGTGCTGATTTAATGTTAAATTTTCTGAAAAATGTTTGAAACTTATTTTATACCAAAGGATTGCATGTACATTTCTGGAAATTATTCTTTGATACCATGATTTAGAATTTTACTATTAAACTATCTAGATATAATCATAAGGTTATAACGTCCCCCTTTACAATCAAGAGATTTAATTTATCTGTTTCAGTAATTTAGCTTTTGTTTTGATTCTGTCTTTTTCTGACCATGCATGTACAGCTATTGAAGATTTTTTCTATTTCCCCATTTTTAACATTTATAAGATGTTCTTTCAATTATTCACATTCCTTTTTGTTTTTACTATAATTTTTTTTCATAATCTTTGCAATCAATATGGTAAATCCCTGATTTGTTGCTTTCATCCATATTTTTATTTTTGTTGGTTTTAAGTAATCTGTTCAGGCTGTAATTATTTTTCGGTGCTGATTTAATGTTAAATTTTCTGAAAAATGTTTGAAACTTATTATATACCAAAGGATTGCATGTACATTTCTGGAAATTATTCTTTGATGCCATGAAAAAAAACCAGGAAGTATTCATGAATTTCATATTTGTAATTTTCTGGACATCCTGGTGCAGATTTTTCTTTAAAATCTTAATTTGGTCCTTGAGCCCAACCAGCTTCTTATGAAATAATACCAACCTGGCAATAAAATTGGCCAGAGCTTCTGATAATTCTACCTTCTTGTATCATTGACTAAGAATTGTGAATCCATGCTCCTAAGGGCCTGCATGACCTGTAGTTGAGAAGTTACTAAGATTCACTTCTTATCAACTCATCTTAATTCCTTGTTTTATCCACATATTGAGGATATATTCAGGACAACATAAAATGGTACACTTTTTAATCTAATATAATTTAATCAATCAAATGAATTGGCATTTACTTGATGAAAATCCATAATCTATTTAATTAAATAAAATTTACAGTTTTATGGGATTTTCATATTTATTAAAATATAATTTAGTTACAGCTGTTTTGGTACTTTGTACCTTCTTCAGACATGATTACAAATGAATGAATTTTGTTATTATAGTACATCATCATCATCCTCAAGGTATGGGGCCTGTTGGCCCATTCTGCTCCCCGGTGCACTATATGCTGCAGGTGCAGGTCGTCTTTCCAACAACGTTTTGGTCTTCCTACATTTCTTCAGCCTAGAGGTCTATAATGAAGCAGCTGCTTTCATAAACGATTATTTGACATTCTTCGTATATGGCCAAACCAATTAAGTTTATTTCTGTGTATTCTCTCGTTTATATTATATATTTGTAATTCATCTCTGATATCTTGACTTCTCTTTTGATCTCTTAGAGATACACCTGCAACTGATCTGAGAAATCTCATTTCTATTGTCTCAATTTTATGTTTATCAGAGATCGTTAAAGGCCAAGTCTCAGATCCGTATGTTAACGTTGGAACGGCTACTGTTTTGTAAAATTTTAATTGAGTTTCCCTCGTCTTATTTCTCAAATATCCTCTATTGAACCACATATCTGTTGAAGTATAGTACATAATAACTGTAAGTATGCGACATTTTTTTTTTACAATCTCTATTATAAATTGAAAAGAGGTGATTCATTCAAATCTAGTTTGGAAATTTAACAGCTTATTGCCACTTTTCAATTTATTTATCTCTACAATTTCTTTCCTTTGTCACAAACAAATTTTAAAATTTTACATGTTTGTGACAAAGGAAAGAAGTTGGACCTTTTAGAAGTAAAGTAATCCTACTACAGGCCTCAGGACGCCCTTGGGGTTGAGGGAGGTTAGGGCTCCCACTTTTTCTTGACAATCGGCACTTGATGTCAGCCCTGCGTGACGGCCGACTTTACCCCCAGAACAAGCGTCTTGTACTCATTTCAGTGAGAGGCTGAGTCGACCCCAGGGCCATAGTGCCGCCAGAAGGTTTGGGTTAGTTTAAAAATCCTGACCCCGCCGGGACTCGAATCCTCAACCTTGTAGCGCAGTGCCTTAACCTCTACGCTACGACGTGCTGTAAAGATAAATAAATTGAAAAGTGGTAATAAGCTGTTAAATTCCCAACTAGATTTGAATGGATCACCTCTTTTAAATGTATAATAGAGATTGTAAAAAAATTGTTGCATTGTTACAGTTGTTATATACTATCAAAATTCATTCCTTTGTTATCATGTATGAAGAAGGTACAAAGAAGTACCTAAACAGCTGTAACTAATTTATATTTTAATAGTGGTGTCAGGATACTTTCTGGCGACACTATGACCCTGGGATCGACTCAGCCTCTAACGGAAATGAGTACCAGGCGCCTGTTCTGGGGGTAAAGGCGGCCATCACGCAGGGCTGACATCAAGTGCCGATTGTCCAGAAAAAGTGGGAGCCTAACCTCCTACTACCCCAAGGGCGTACTGTACTGGGAAAATCACATAAAACTGTAAGTTTTATTTTTATTTAATTAAATAGTATAATGTAAATCAATCCAAGAATATAGAAACAATTGGCTAGCCCATATTCAGCGCATGGATCGTCACAGAATACCAAAACAAATTCTTCACTACATTCCTCGAGGCACAAGATCTGTGGGTCGACCTTTTCGGAGATGGCGGGAGACCGTAACGGGCCACTGGGCCTAATACTTGAAAGGACGATGATGATGATGAATGTAAATCAAGCAATTAGAGATGGAGGCATGCCTTAGCGTAGTTGATTAAGACAAGCTAAATAGTCAAAAGGATTTGAATCCCTACGGGGTCAGGATTTTAAACTTCTGGTAGCACCATGGCCTGGCATTCGAGTAATGCTCTAATGGAAATGAGTACCAGATGCATATTCTGGAGGTAAAATACTTATATTTAAAAGTATTCTTTCCCTCAAGAGAATGCCTAGTGGTTTATTTGGGATCATAGTCCTAAATTAGTATATCAATGTGTCAGTAAACACTATATTTCTAGAATGAGAAAAGGTGCCAACCAATGTGGAGTGTTAGTTGCTTTCACTGGATGTTTGCCAGTTGACCATGCTGAGCATACATTCTATTAATACTACTCCCCTTCAACTAGTCCCTCTGTCTTTGGAAACATTACACTTCAATTAACTTTGAGTGGGTAATAGTACTAACATAGTATATAAAACATCAATACTCTATCAATAACACTGGTCTCATGATTTTTGTCTCATGAGTACCAATAGTTGTACTTAATGCAGGTTTTTATCGTGTTTTCAAATATGTATTCGGAATTTCTCCATCACCCACAGTTTTTTTTATTTCAATTTCAATTAATGGATTTATTATTTACGCAGAAGTGCCAGAAAGTCTAAATTAGAACATGTCACAAATAAGGAAATTAGAAACATAATGGAAGCAGAAGAAAGCATAATTGAAAGAATTGAGGAGAAGGAATTAAAGTGGTTAGGACATGTTTTAAGAATGGAAGATGAGCGATGGCATCCGAACAGAAAGAAGAAAAGAGGGAGACCAAAGTTAACATGGAAGGAAAACATGAAGACAGTAATGCAAGCTAGAGGGCTAAGCATCGAAGATGCCCAAGATCGTAGGCTTTTGGAGGTTTGGCACGGGAAGACGGCAGCAGCTGTAAAAACCCGGAGATTGATAGAAAATAATAGTTTTTTAATGCACGTTTTTTCGCCCATTTGCCCACTGTAAAATAAAACCAAATGAGGTAACTCAGATGATTTCAGCTATGGAAAAGAGATATCAAGGCAAACGGAATCCTAATATGTTGGCCGATTATTGTTGGACCATCAAGAGGGCTGCTCCACAGGCGAAATATAGCAGAAAATCGTCATTTCTTACTTTCTAGGCGAGTCAGATTTTTTTAATATTGTGTAGTTACGAATGTACAAAATATTAAAGTGTTTGAAATTATAAATTCCTGTCTCTCGGAAATCTTGCGTGATGGAGAAAAGCCGATATCATATTTTAATTCAGGAGAAAAAATACTATCAGAATCACATATTTTTCTTTCTGAGACAAAAAAGTTTATTTTTTGTTGCTCAGTGTAATTTCACATTAATGACGTTTTTCTACCTTGTAACATTTTGACCGCAGTTTGAATTGTGTTTAAATATATTTATTTTTATATACTAGAATTCGAAGAAGAAAGGGCCATAAATTTTACCTTTTCCTAAATGGTGGATCGGACAATCGGTGGATTGCATGTGGGCACTCCTTTCCCCCGACTTCACTCCCTTCGATTTTTCTCATCAAAACCGAGTTTACACTACCAGGTGCCAGATGTGAATCACCTGAAACAGTGAATAAGAGCGGCATATTTGTTCATAACTCCTCAAATCTTACGGCTCATATTCTAGGTATTCACAAGGTTATATTGAAACTGGACATGTAGAACTTCATTAGACTTGACAAGGTCCTATTCTATCTTAATGTAAGGATTTTGAGTTGTAGCATACCAGGAACATTAAAATGTATTTATTTATTTATTTATTTATTTATTTAATGCAGGGCACTTGAAAATACAGATCATTCACCCAAATTACAGACCTTATTAACATATTTACAATAACTATACAAGAACATAAAACATAGAATTGAATTGAGTAGCAAAATAATATCATCGTTAAATTCCATATGGTGGGATAAGCATATTTGGAAAGACACAAAAAAATATATTGGTAAAACATTGGTGGAATCTGTTGCAATGTATGGAAGTGAGGTATGGACAATCAATAAGTACTACAAGAATAGACTAATAGCTCTAGAAATTGAGTATTTACGGAGAAGTGCCAGAAAGTCTAGATTAGAACATGTCACAAATAAGGAAATTAGAAACATAATGGAAGCAGAAGAAAGCATAATTGAAAGAATTGAGGAGAAGGAATTAAAGTGGTTAGGACATGTCTTAAGAATGGAAGATGAGCGATGGCCGAAGCAACTATATGAATGGCATCCAAACAGAAAGAAGAAAAGAGGGAGACCAAGGTTAACATGGAAGGAAAACATGAAGACAGTAATGCAAGCTAGAGGGCTAAGCATCGAAGATGCTTTGGAGGTTTGGCACGGGAAGACGGCAGCAGCTGTAAAAACCCGAAGATAGATAGACAATAACTATACACAATAGAAACAGTAACATAAAACACTATAGAAATATAAACTCACCTCCACGTGGTGCACCCTGGACAACGCTCCCTCAGCGGCAAAGTACTTTACCAAATTTAGCAACTTCAAGAATGACGACCTGTTCTAAAGTTAACCGTCCTTTTAAGGATGAATATTTACGACTATTGCAATGGAATGCTGGTGGACTTTCCCAGCATAAGAAAACAGAGCTTCATAACATTTTAATTGAACATTAAAATGTAATGGAACTCAATAGGCACCCTGTACTAGTACACGCTGTGAATGCCTTTATTACACATCCAGGTTAACTGTGCACGGGCGGAGGGGAAGAGTTTTAGTGCTAGTGTCGCCGATCTACTGAACTGTGGAAGGAATGTAGGAGAAAACTGTACATCCGATCACATATTGAAATTTTTCAACTTCAAATGTGAGGGAGAATCTCTAGACACGTGTGAAAAGATCTTACATGGTTGTCAAATTAGTCATTTAATCACGGAACGCTCAAGCGGTCGGATCGTTTAAAATCATAGTATTTGTCGTCCCTCTGTTTCCTGCCTCACAATAAATCACAAGTGGCAACATGTAATGAGAAGGGCAAGGAAGGGACAGCTCATTCCTAGACGTAACCCCAAAAGTAACAGGGTTGTCAAGTTAGTCATTCTGCCACTGACAGCGCAGAACGACGGATCATTAAAATACATAGTATTTGTCAGCTCTCTACCTGCCAATCAAACAACATAATACAAAGGACAGAGAGTGGCAACAAAGAGAAAGACAGTTTGATAGTTAACATATACCTTACAAAACTAACAACAGACACTGCAATGACATTTTTCCACACAACGATAGCCCCCATAGTTACATACGGAATCGAGATCATATGGCAGAAATTAACAATCAGTGACCTCAACAAAATAGAAAAAGTGAAAGCAAGCTTCATGAAGAGAATCACTGGAACTGGAAAAACAGCACGATCCAGATTAATGTATGAACTTATGCGAGAAACATATTTCATAGAAGACATCAGGATAACATACCTGCTACCATCTACAGAACCATATCAAAAAGCAGTAAAAGTGAGGGAACAGAAACGGAAGGAAATAAATGAGGAATTTTACACTTCCAGTGCCATGACAGACAGAAACTGGACAAGAGAATGTCAGACACTGAGACACGTTGTAACCAGACTAGCGATACATGGCTTTCATCACAAGGTCTGCGAAAATAAAAAATTCCACCAGCCAACTGAAGACTGCAGATGTGCACTGTGCGGTGATAAGTGTAAACTTTATCATATCACAGAGTGTAAAAACAGAACAAAATCAATTAATGAATACAGCAAAGAGTGAATGCAAGTGGTCAGTGGAAAAGAACGTAAAACTTTCGAAACTAATGCTCTTCTGAGTGCTCCTTTATATTATTATTATAGTTAACATATTTTCCGCCTGCACAAAACACTTGGATGGGTAATACCAGGGATTATTATTATAACCCCTATATATTATAATATATTATTATAATCCCTGGGGTAATACATGAACTGAAGGTTCTGAAACGAAGAGGAGCATCCCTAGCTATGTCATGTGTTAGAATATGTTGCTGCAGATCTTCCCTTGTTTAGCGCTACACGAGATGTTTAGCCCTAGCACATTTTTATTTTTGGGATTTCTGGCTGGTTTTAGGTTTATTTACTGTTCATCGTAACTCGAGCAAAAATTAAACTGTTCGCGAGATTTCACAGAATATGCAAAAAAAAAGTAAAATCAAATAGATGAGATATGACTTAATTATATTATTTTTGGTCTGGACATCTTACCTCAATATTAATGTTGATTTGTTCTTGGACATGTTTCAAAACAATTCTGTATTGAGGGGAAAGCTGACGATAAAACAGAATTGTTTTGAAACATGTCCAAGAACAAATCAACATTAATATTGAGGTAAGATGTCCAGACCAAAAATAATATAATTAAAATAACCTCAAAATATAACTTCCTAAAATTAGAGATATGACTTATTGGTTTCTATTTATATATCTATTCATTCTATAAGATGTGAAAATTAGTAAATTCATTCAATTAACCAGACTCGATGGGCAGGGCATGTAAGAAGATAGGAAGAGTCAGAAATATGTAAAAGGATATGGTCCACAGACCACTCAACCAGAGAGTAGAAGAAAAAGAGGAAGATCGAAACTACGATGGAAGGATGAGGTGGATGGAGATGCTAGATAGTTGGGATTGAGAAATTGGTGGAGAGAGGCACAGGACCGAGCTAATTGGAGGACGCCAGGACTCAGGAATGAGTTGTTGCACCAGTGATGATATGATGATGACTTACATATCTATCTTTTTCTATGAAAAATGTTGATTAGGTTGTATTCTTAGCTTTACGATGAGATATCTCATTCGCTACGACTTGATTATTACGTAACATTACTATTGCTAAGTTACAGGTTTGCTTTTTTATTCGAGTGAAGAAGGAAGTAAGAAAAGTGAACAAATATGCAGGTATGATTTTTAAGTAAAAATTTAATCCTTAATCTTAAATATGTTTGTTGTTTACTTATTAACTTTTTAAAACGATATTTGATTAAGCAATGTGTATAATGAATATTTCGCGATTAAGCAAGTAAAACCCTCTATGGTAACTTTACCTTATCGTAGTGGAGTTGCTTGCGTGCTTAAATGATCCCGAGAGCTATGCCGGCGGTAGCATTGCTGCCGATCGGATTTACCCTTGCCGGATAGGTCTAAGGCGATAAGCCAGACGAAAAAAGCATCTTGGTCGAAAGCGTGACAATCATCCACCGTATTAATACAACCGTCAAGAAACGCGGAATGGGTTCCATTGCGGTAATATTTTCCGGAAGTAAGATAATCCCCCATTCGGTTCTCCAGGCGGGGACTAATTCACGGAATTCATGTCAAAGGCTCATTAAATGGCCATTACAAGGTGGTCAGAAAGCTTTGCATTATACTATGGGGGTGCAGTGAGATTTGAATTTGGAACTGGTTTTTTAGTTCGAAGGAGGATCCTCTCTGATATCCGAGAAATTAACGTTGTCAGTGATAGGATGTCATACGTAATTCTAAAGGATAAACGAAATTATTATGTAATCGTAAATGTACATAGTTCCCAGAAGATAAGGATGAAAATATCAAAGATGAGTTCTATGAAGAATAGAAAGTGTATTTGATAGTCTTTCACGATATCATATGAAAATTGTTTTAGAAGATTTTAATGCAAAATTGGGGCGGGAAGATATATTCAGGCCACTAATAGGCAAATTCAGTCTTCATGAAGATAGTAACAATAATGGGCTATTTAAAAAAATAAGCTTTGAACATAAAATCAGTTTACAACTTTTTAAAAAATAATAAAACAATCAGAAAGCGTAATTTTTCACTATTGTATTGAACTAGGCTTATAATTGAAGTAGAGACTTTTTTCAAAGCTTAAATAGTAGTCTGTTATGACGCCTATCTATCATGAATTTTGAACAAAAATCTATAACCATGTGCACAGTTTGTTAAAATGTAAAAACAGGCTCCTCAGTAATATGGAGAAGTACCACAATACTAATTATGTAATTAGTGAGTTGAAGTAAAATCGTAGGCACTTTCTTAAATTATTTAATATATTATATGGTAGGGAGTGCTGCAAGAATATCCAGGAAGGATAAAATCAGAAATTCATATATAAAAGAAAAAATGCAGGTACAATATTCAATATTAGATTTTATAAAGAAGAATAACACTAAGAAATTGGGACTGGAAGTAAATATCAATAAAACTAAATATATGGTCACACGTAGAAATTCAGTATATAATAGAAATGGACAGCTAAGGACAAATGAGGGAAATTTTGAGGAAGTGGCTGAATTCAAATACCTAGGAACAATAATCACAAATAGGAATGAGATGCACAAAGAAATTAAACATAGGCTCAATTCTGGAAATGCTATTATGCATTACAGAGACTTTTGATGTCCCAACTCCTTTCAAAAAACGTTAAGCTGAAAATATATAAAACTATTATTCTACCAGTTATATTATATGGGTGCGAAACATGGACTCTTACTTTAAGGGAGGAAAGGAGATTGCGAGTATTTGAGAATAAAGTTCTTAGGAAAATTTTTGAACCAAAGAGAGATGAACAGACAGGTGAATGGAGAAGACTACATAACAATGAACTACATGGTCTTTATAGGAAGCCAGATATAATAAGAACAGCTAAGTCTCGTAGACTGCGATGGGCAGGACATGTTGCGCGTATGGGGAATGAAAGACGTGCATGGAAACTTCTTGTAGGAAAGCCAGAAGGAAAACGCCCAGTTGGTAGACCAAGAATGAGGTGGGAGAACAACATTAACTATGATTTGAGGGAAGTAGATTATACAGGGAATGATTGGAAAGCATTAGCTCAGGATAGGGATGTATGGAGAGCTTATGTCCGCGCGGCCATGAACCTACGGGTTCGATAGTGCCAGTGAGTAAGTAATGATAAAGAAGAAACAAATTGGTACGGACACATTAGAAGAATGGAAGAAGGAAGACTACCTAAGATAATCATGGATTGGGAACCACAGGGAAGGAAAAAGAAGGGTAGACCAACTATTACGTAGATTCAGGGAATCAATGAAGCTAAGAGGGAATGGGAAATAGAAGAAGATATGTGAATGAACAGACAGGAATGGAAAAATGTGTTGAAACAAATGTGTAGTTAACTGTGAACATGGGTACCGGAAAAATGTTTATTCATTGTTAAAGCCGGAATAATAAAATAATAAAAAAGGTAGGGATAGTCTGCATTATTACACAATAATAGACTATGGTTACTAAGTAATTGATTTTATTCTGTTTTATGAACAAGGTCGACGTTTTAAAAAGGTGTAAGATTTTTTAAATTCAATTGCTCTTAGCCTATTTGAATATTATTAACATGCTATTTGTCGACTATATGGTTAATAAATATTTCATATTCTGTACATAGGCAACATTTTCTAATTTAAGCCTACTCAAATTACATTCCTAAATTGGGATATATAGTTTATATTTATTATTCAATTTAATATTAAATTTGTATTCTTTTAACATTTCTCTGTCTAGATATTTAAACAAATTATCATGGTTAGAGATTAGGTTACTTTAGTTTCACGTCATATGAACGATTATTAGTTCAGTTTATCAGTTTTTTATTTATAATGTTAATAAAAATAATAACAATAATGAAATAATAATATGAATACATATAAGATTCTAAACCCAGCAGTTGACTGAATCATATGAGTTGGAGCGTTAATTCTTTTAAAACATTTTAGGCATCTATTTAAATAGGTTACAAGAATTACTGACTATAACATACAGTTTTAGGACCCAGAAATACAATTTCATTTAGTGACGTAGCCAGACTAATTATTATGGGTGGGTCCAGATATTAGGGGTTTTGAAGTATCTGATCCATTTTCTTGACAACGCCGCACATTGGGCAAAATCGCTACTTTAGGTGGACAAAACTATAAAATATATATATTTTACGACGCGTTGTAGGGTGAAACTAAAAATTGATGCCTGTTCCCCATTTTAAAAGTATTGAATTTAGTTTTAGTATATATAGCCTATTGGTTATAAACAGTTTGATGTATTTCATTATTTCTCTACTAGGGTGCATTCTTACAATATTGCGATCCTGTTTGGCAATAAATAATATGATCTGGTTGCAGTGATGAACAAATGAAGCATAAAAAACGTTTCAAATTTGTTTTCAAACATCGCTGTTTTCATTAAATATATAAATATTTAAATAACTATATTTAAATAATGATTTGTGAGTAAATAAATAAATTTTATTTGTTAAATAGTCCTAACAAATGCCACTCTTGATTTCCAAATTCTCTAGATAAATTCACTCCTCACTTCGTGAGTCGTGAATTTATCGATAAATAATTTGGAAATCACTCGTGGCGTTACTTATGATTATTTAACTCATGCCCCAAATGGGAGTCAATGACCAATCACGTTTCAATGATTTCTGTTTTACAACCAATCAGAGTCGTGTTTCACCAAATATTTATCAGTGTTATAATTATCATAAGTAATGCCACGAGTGATTTCCAAATTATCGATAAATTCACGACTCACGAAGTGAGGAGTGAATTTATCTAGAGAATTTGGAAATCAAGAGTGGCATTTGTTAGGACTATTTAACGAATAAAATTAAGCTGTTTACTCACAAATCATTATTTAACTATAGTTATTTTAAAATATTTATATATTTAATGTAAACGGCGATGTTTGAAAACAAATGAGAAACGATAGGTACGCTTCTACTGCTTCTTTTGTTTATCACTGCAACCAGATCATACTATTTATTGCCAAAGGAACGCAATATTGTAAGGAGGAGCTTTCTTTAATATGGTAATTATAACACTGATAAATATTTGGTGAAACACGACTCTGATTGGTTGTAAAATAGAAATCATTGAAATGTGATTGGTCATTGACTCCCATTTGGGGCATGAGTTAAATAGTCATATTAAAGAAAGTTCCTCCTTACAATATTGCGTTCCTTTGGCAATAAATAGTATGATCTGGTTGCAGTGATAAACAAATGAAGCAGTAGAAGCGTACCTATCGTTTCTCATTTGTTTTCAAATATCGCCGTTTACATTAAATATATAAATATTTTAAAATAACTATAGTTAAATAATGATTTGTGAGTAAACAGCTTAATTTTATTCGTTAAATAGTCCTAACAAATGCCACTCTTGATTTCCAAATTCTCTAGATAAATTCACTCCTCACTTCGTGAGTCGTGAATTTATCGATAATTTGGAAATCACTCGTGGCGTTACTTATTATAATTCAGTTCTATATTCGGTAGTGATAACACTATCTTTTGGAACACAACAAGTTTTTTTGACCGTGCCCTTGTAGGACGGTGGATACAAAATGTGACCAATTTCTTTTACTCTTTGTCTCAACAAATAATAAGAAACTACAGTAAGTTTGCAATCAACAAAGCTAAAGCTCCATTGGGGAAAATAATTGGGAATTCTTGGAAGTCGATTCTCTTGCAAAAGATGTGATGAGTGCTGAGGTACTTGCTTCATTCACAACTTTTGAAGCACAACAATTACCAGAACGATAAAGAAAATGTTGTGCAGCATAAATTAATTTGACGCAATCAATCCTCAATAAATCGACGATTTTTTTTTCTTTTTTCGCTTGACTCTGAAAAACTTTTTTCAGGACGTCCTAACGGATTCAGATTTGATGTTGCTCTGGAAAATATTGAACTGCAATACATGAATATAAGCCAAGATACATATTTGTTTAAAAAAACTTGTTTTCAATGAGATTTTCCCATCTTTCACGAATGTTTTTTTAGAAACATGAACTACTCTCTCTTTTAAAAGTTCTAGAATCAAATCTGTTGCTGCATTACTTTATGGAGTGAAACTTGGGTAATAACCAAAAAAATTACAAAGCAGAATACAAAGCGTAGAAATTAACTTACTTACTGGCACTAACGAACCCGTAGGTTCATGGCGGCGCGGACATAAGCTCTCCATACATCCCTATCCTGAGCCAATGTTTTCCAATCATTCCCTGTATAATCTACTTCCCTCAAATCATAGTTAATGTTATTCTCCCACCTCATTCTTGGTCTACCAACTGGACGTTTTCCCTCTGGCTTTCCTACAAGAAGCTTCCATGCAAGTCTTTCATTCCCCATACGTGCAACATGTCCTGCCCATCGCAGTCTACGAGACTTGACTGTTCTTATTATATGTGGCTTCCTATAAAGACCATGTAGTTCATTGTTATGTAGTCTTCTCCATTCACCTGTTTGTTCATCTCTCTTTGGTCCAAACATTTTCCTAAGTACTTTATTCTCTTCTTCTTCTTCCTTTCGTGTGATATACCTAGTGGTCTCAATCCAACGTTTGAAGTGTCTGCCCAAAGATCTCTTGCCTGGTGGTTGGTAATTTAAGATCTGACGTGGTATTTTTGTTCTGCTCATTCTTCGTACGTGAGATTTCCAGTTGTTTCTGTATTTTTGTACATATTCCATGACTGATTCTGTGTGTAATTCTTTGAGAATCTCAGACTTCCTTTTATGGTCTGTCCTTGAATAGACTTTATTCTCAAATACTTGTAATCTCCTTTCCTCCCTTAAAGTAAGAGTTCATGCTTCGCATCCATATAATATAACTGGTAGAATAATAGTTTTATATATTTTCAGTTTAACGTTTTTTTTAAAGGAGTTGGGACATCAAGAGTCTCTGCAATGCATAATAGCACGCATTTCCAGAATTGAGCCTATGTTCAATTTCTTTGTGCATCTCATTCCTATTTGTGATTATTGTTCCTAGGTATTTGAATTCAGGCACTTCCTCAAAATTTCCCTCATTTGTCATTAGCTGTCCATTTCCATTATATAATGTATTTCTACGTGTGATCATATATTTAGTTTTGTTGATATTTACTTGCAGTCCTAATTTCTTAGTGTTACTCAATACTGTGTGCGTGTTGTCCTTTAGTATCTCCTCACTATCGGCCAATAGTACTACATCATCAGCATAAACTAACAGCTTATTAATACCATTGAGTTGTAAGCCTTCCTCGTTCTCTAAAGAATTAATGGCATGCTCTAGTACAAAGTTAAATAGTAGAGGAGATAGTGCATCTCCTTGCTTCAACCCATTCTGGATTTCAAAAGTATCCGTAAACTGTTTGCCTACACGCACCCTACTCTTTGTGCCATTTAGACACATTCGTATAAGTCAACTTTTTAGGAATTCCGAACTCCAGCAGGATACTATATAACTTCTCCCTCTTAATTGAATCATATGCTTTTTTGAAGTCTACATATAGTTGATGTACAGTACCATTATATTTCCTTAGAAGAACAAAAGGCGGCCCAAGATTGAATCGGATAAAGAATGAAGATATAAGAACAGAGTTAAATATATATCCATTGAATGATAAAATCGAAGAATATAGAGCTAAATGGTTTAGGTATGTAGAGAGAATGAATGTAACAAGGTTACCAAAAATAGCATTTAACTATAAGCCAAGAGGTTCGAGGAATGTAGGACGGCAAGTGAAAATATGGACAGAACAACTGTGAGGCAATTTGCCTAACCCGTGAAGTGAAGAAGAATCAAATCTTCTGGACTATCCATGTTTGCCAGGGTTAGAATATACGTCATCAGGTTTTAATCCCGAAATTTCTTAGGAAATTTCACCTACTCTTCATAATATTGCCTCAAAGAAATTCGAACCACGAACTCTAAAAAAAATGCGCTGAATCAGCCAAAACGATTTCTTTTTTTTCAAATTGGGATTGGCGAAACTATTTTAAATAAAAATCCTTGTGACCTTTTACGAGTGATTAAATTTATCGATCAAAATTACTTTTTAATCATAATATAAATTATATCACTAAAATAAATCGTTACTTACCTGTTTCAGTACAGTTCGTTCTCTCAGAACAATGTTTATGCACGGGGGACACAATACAGAATGATTGAGATAAACTATAAATGTTATAGTACCGGATTAAGAGCAATTGTCTAAACAAGAACCGTTCTACCACTTGTAAACAAATAAATACAATTCCCTGACTTCCTAACTAATAATAACAACGTATAGCCTAGAAACTCCAGCTTTTTACATGACACTTATCCATCTTCTTCTTCTTCGGCTTTCCCCCACTTATAGGTTTGCCGTCTTCAGTTTCCATTTATCTCTATCATTCCAATCTCCCTCTTCCTAATTCCTATCCTCCATTATTGTTCTGACGTAGGTTTTTCCATTTCCATCTTGGTCTACCACGTTTATTTCTTCCAGGGGTGACCATTAATATATATTTTTTGGCCATCTTTCATTTTCCATTCTTTGTACATGGTCATACCATTTAAGCGTTTGATTTTCAATCCTCTTAACAACAGATGTGGTGACCTTCATTTCTCTCCAAAGGAATTCATTTCTTATTTTATCCTCTCTTGTTTTTTGGAGGCTTCTTCTAAAATAATCGAATTCAACTGTTCTAATTTTATTCTTTTGTAATTCCGTCAAAGACCAAGTTTCGCTTCCATATGACAAAATATTCTGTATTATGCTCTTATAAATTTTCATTTTAGTTTCCTTTGTAATATTTTTGTTCCAAATTACTCCATGTAATGTCTTAGTTGCATTTTTTGCCATTGCAATTTTAGCCTGTACATCTCTCTCACAGGTACCGAAACTTGTAATTATTGAACCAAGATATTTAAAAAATTCACATTTTTTTATTTTCCTTGTTTCAAGTATGAGGTCATCCACATGCTCTCCCAAACACATATATTCTGTTTTCTGTAAATTTATATTCAGTCCCCATTTTTTATATTCTTCCATTAATTTATTTATCATATATTTCATATCATCTTCATCCCCTGCAAAAATTATTTGATCATCTGCAAACAACAATGAATGCATCTAACTTACTTATTTTGCGCCGCTGTCGTAAAACTTACATCCTAAAAAAGTCACATTTAATAACATGCAAAATTATGTATGGAACCATACCTGTACAACGTTTCATAAGATAAACCGGAGTCATCGAAATTTTCTAGCAACGAATCTGCCGGTTACTTATGCTACATCCGTTCAATAAATCCCAACATTTATATTTCTTGACGGATAAAAATTGATATATTATAGAACATTGTGCTTTACGTGGTTGTTCTGGTCAAGTTTTTACGGTATTCATCAAAATGCTGAAAAAGTATTTTTGCGGATACAGTTGTGAAGGGAGAGACCAATGAAACTTGTAAAAGAACTTGAAAACCCAATCTCTTCTTTTGGGGGGGGGCTGTTGGATACGCCACTGATTTCAATCGACTTAAAATAAAATTAATTTACTCAACCTAAAACTCTCTGGGCACGCCGTAGCGTAGTGGTTAAAGCACTGTGCTACAAGCCGGAGGGTAGAGGGCTCGAGTCCCGGTGGGTCAGTATTTTTAAACTAACCCAAACCTTCTGGCGGCACTATGGCCCAGGGTCGACTCGGCCTCTAACTGAAATGAATACCAGATGCATGTTCTCGGTGTAAAGGCGGCCATCACGCATGGCTGACATAAAGTGTCGATTGTCTAGAAAACGTGGGACCCTTAACCTTCCAAGGGCCTCCAAATGTCTGTAGTGAGATTACTTTTACTTTAAATCCCTCTCAAATTGCATTAAATCAATGCACTATGCTACAAGCATTTACTTCTTCTTATTAAACTTAATTTGTAGGATTTTCATCCTGTTTGTTTCCAAAATCACTTCTCGGAGGAAGGCGTATTGGATGTGCATTCACTGTCTATCCATCTCTTGGCTGGTCTTCCTCTTGTTCTTCTCCCTTCCATTTGGTCTATCTTCTTTAGCTCTTTTTGCAAGCCGGTTTTCTTCCATTCTTTCTATATGACCCTTCCAATATTTTCGTCTATCTATAATAAATTTGGTTGAAAACGGGTGAGGGGGAGGAGTAACACCTCGTAAAAAACCTTGGTTCAGCTTGCCCAGCTGATAGTACCTTGTGAGGGCTTCTTGTCAGAGTTACGGTAAAGACCTCGACGGCAGATACAGCGGAGAAGGAGTCCTTCGGTACGGTGTACCTGACGGAAGAGGCAACTCTACATCTACTGCCTTGTAGATTGACAAACGCGCGGATGGGGTTCGTTAGTCCTGCAAGACAACCCATCTAGAAGAGACAACTCCGAAATAAAACGGGGTAGACTGAGCTCTGGAGCTCGGTGAAGGCAATCGGCCTAGGGAGGAAACCCCGAATAATAAACCCGCCATGAAAACTGGCTAGCAACCCACTTCAAGGTATATCTTATACATTGCTCGCAGTCCCAAGGATCAAGCCTCGGAAATTGGCATTTACTGTATATAGTAAAAAAAACAGTAAATATCGTGCTTATGAACTGTTTTATTGAATCTTAAATTATTTAAGTAGTACCGGTAATAAAACATAAATAATTATTAGCAACAACTTAAGTCTCAATAAAATAGTTTGAAAACATAGTTTTTAGCATACCTTATTCCAGTGGGTACGTGTCATATTTAGTTGCTTAAGGCATTACAAACCGGAAGAGTCGCGGTTCGCGTCCAGATGGGACCTGAACCTCCTAGCGGCACCATGACTTTGGAATTGACTCAGTCTCTAACTGTAATGAGTAATGCTACGGTTTATACAGCGTGTCGCGTCCGACGTGACGCGAATTCGCTCGGCGTGATGCTGGTTTCGCATGGAGCGCATATGTTTATGGAATTGTCGCCAGATGGCACCACATATATGGAAAATCAAAATGACCAACGTTCATAATAAATTTCCAAATGTGTTTACAAAAACTAATGTATACAAACCTGTCCCTGCACAACCTAATAAAATAAATTACATACATACTATTTAGTAAACTATAAACTAATTTGATGTACACTAAACTGACCCATCGGAATCTAACAAAATGAAGTTATTGAACATTTATTTATTAAAATATGGTTTGGAATTAAATGCAAATGTTCGTCATTCACACATATGTCCTGCCATCTGGTGGATTTAATTTTATGAGCGTTCACGTATGCCAACTTCAATTCTAATAAAGAACTTTGAAAATAACTTTCGTCTTTAAAATTGGAAAGTTATAAAACAAGTACTGTATTTCTGACATTTTGTTATAAAATCATAGTTTGTTTTTAGCAATTACACCAATGAGTACGGGTAATATCTTCTATATTCTTTGTTTGCGCTGGCAAATTGCGTCCTGGATTCAAGAGATTCCAAAACACGACGCGACATGTCAGCGCAATTTTTTTTGCGCCAGCAATTTGCGTTGTAGATAAACCACTTCCATTTAAATACATGGGGAGCAATTTTTGCGCTGGCGCGTTGCGTCGTAGATAAACCACAGCATAAGGCTAAGATTTTTATGTAATAAAATATAAGATTGAAATTCAGATAGTATATAGGCCTATTATTCAACTCTGTTCGTGTGTGAAACAAGATAAAAGACAGTCAAAAGTCTTACTTCTCATTATGCTATTCAACTGTCTGTATGCGAAACAAAAACAAAAGACAGTCATAAACCTAACTTCTCATTATACTATGTTGGAATCTTAACTTTTAGTACATAAAACGTTTGTTCTGGAGGTAAACGCCACAGTCACATGGGACTGACAATCCGGTTGACATCTAGTCACGATTGTCCAGAAAAGTTGGAATCTTAACCTCTACTACTCCAAAGTTCTCTTCAGATCTGTAGTGAGATCACGTTTCCTTTTACACATTTTTACTATGTCATACATAATGCTCATACGCAACTAAATAGATGCGTTAGTATTAAAATCATTGCAACACTGCAGTTTCGTGAGTAAAATCCTATTCTGAACTGATTGCATTTTCGGTGCATAAAACTGTATTTTGTGCTTATTATTTTATAATTCTTAGAATTCATATCAGATTACCAATACATATATGTATATATATTTTTTTTTTGCGCGATAGTGCGTTTTGTCGTATTTACAACAATGGCGACCATGATTGAAAGTTCAACTTCCTACATTTCGGGGTTGCCAACCTAAATAACTATACTGTAATATTACATATTACAAATACGCGTGTAGGAAGTAAAACCACTGCCCTCTATGTATACTACATACAATGTATATACAAAAAATATCCAAAAGGTAGTGTTAATATACATTATACGAAACAAATCACTGCATTTTAAATGAACTGAATGTTATTTGAAACAATATAAAACAATAAATACGTACTTGCCGCCGTTTATCATTAAATTGATCTCACGGCCTCCCTGTTGCTTCAACTAATAAACATTGCCCACATTGTTAACGTTAGTCAATTGTTTATAATGAACACAAATATTTCCAATAAAGATGTTATTATTTTACTATTATTTATTATTCTGAAAACACCATCGCGCAAAAGATAATGTACAATCCATGTTTGTGTCCTCCTCTACTCCATCCCTACATCTCAGATTTGGTCTTCCTTTTCTTCATCCTCCATCTGGTCTCAGTAGTGTAAGCTTTCTAATGGTATTCTCCTCCTCCATTCTCGTTATATGGCTCACCTATCTCAGTCTGCCAATTTTAACATTTTCAATATCTGGGCCTGAGTAGAACTTGAAGATTACATCATTATATCTTATCCGCCATACTCCATGATCATTTATGCATTCCAGGATCTTCCTCAGGATTTTCCTTTCAAAGATTCTCTGACTTTCTTCATTATCTTTACTAAGGGTCTAGAATTCATTGTCATAAATAGCAACTAGACCCAGTATGGTTCTGTAGATTTTTGCATCCAGGCTTAGAATTTGTGATTTTGAATTGGTCCATAAGTGCATAATGGCATATGTTGGCTTGGAGGATCCAGCTCCTTATTCCCTTATTAATATTATTGTCATCAGTGATTATCCATCCATAGTAATTCTGCCCGAAGGCAGGTCCTTCACTGCAATCATAGCATTTTCATGCTATGCTTGCAGCTTTACTAGGGAATTGTAGGTGTGGTAGCTTCCCGTTGCTTTCCACACCGCATGATGATAATGGTAAGGATGATGATGATGGCCATATGATTTCGGGGACCGTTTGGGCCTTAAAGTTTTTCTGACATTTGTCTTACAGGTGAGGAAAAACCCTGATAAAAACCTCACCCAGAAAAAGCCCCGACCGGGGATCGAACCCGGGCCCGCTGCGTGACAAGACAGCACGCTACCTCGAGACCACAGCGGTGGACATCAATGATTATAGTGCGCAGATATTTAAATTAACCTTGCATCACAGTCCAGAATTCCCATCAATAAAAATGTCCAGTAAGTTCCATTAAGTCAGTAAATCCTAATTTTAGTTGAGATTCCAAAAAATTCCCCAAAAAAAACCAAGTTTTAATTAAAATCCATGCTAACTATAAAACCCAATTCTATTGAATATAATACAAAATGTTATGCACACTAACCCAAACCTATAAATCTCTGTGAAGAAAAAAAACCCATTTATTAAAACTTTTTGTGTTTTCTATTAAAGTACCAGTACCCAAATTCTTTGTTGTCTAATTTGCATGAATGGATTAATGAGATTCCTTCTGTCTCTATCAACTACTACAAAGACTATGCATTTCTGTCTCATCTTATTGCAATGAAATGGTGTTTCAAAGAGTATATTATACATCAATTTGAGAACAGTAGCAGCACTTCATCATCATCATCATCATCCAGGGATTAAGCCTGTTGGCTCGTTCCGGTTTCATGAAAGCTAGAATTGTTAAAATTGTTCAGACCATCTTCTGTGTGGGCGACCAACATTTCTCGTTCCGTGCAGTTTATAATTTAGCAATAATTTTGGAAATCTTCCTTCTGGCATTCTATCAATATGTTCTTTCCAGTCGTTCCTATATTTAATTATTCGGTCTGTAAGTTTGAAAATATTTAGTTCCTATCTTATATCTTCATTTCTTTTCTTATCCAGCAAAGTATATCCTGCTATAATTCTAAATCTCATCTCAGCTGCTTCCGATCTTTGTTCTTGTCTTTTAGTGGTCGTCCAACATTCTGATCCATACATCAATACAGGAACAGCAATTACTTTATAAAATTTAATTTTTGTTTCTTTTCTTGTGTTTTTAAGGGAGTACTTTAATTGCCATTTATTGCTTAATAAGTAGGTCTATCGTATATTGACTACAATAACAGAACATATAAAAACAGGTGTAATATTTTTTTTCAATAAACTACAATAATAGAAAGTAACTTAATTTTTTAAGTAACTTATTAAGTGAATTCAATAAAATGATTATGTAACTATTTCAGGACATCACAGGTGAAAACATTTAAGACAAAGTTGATTTTGGAGCTGACTGCAGAAAATACAGAACAGAAAAATAACATTTACAAGTATCAGCAACACCAAGTGTCATTGATTAAAATATTACCCAAACACATGTCAATGTGATATAATAACCATTCCCAAAGCATTATTACTCAACTGTAACTAACAGATTTAAGAGAAAAAAAGGACATGATTCATTATATTGAAGGAAAATCAAAGCAGACTCTAATGAGACAGTGAAATCGGAAGTCAGAATGACTAAACCTTTCAATAAATTTAATTTATCCAAAGATAAAAAATTACAAAAAATTCTAGTAAATTGAAAAATCAACACTGAGATAAGAGATATTGAAAATAAGATATTAAAAACCTTTAGTGAAAGAATTGTTGGAAATCATGGTCATATTACTGGTAATATGTATAATCATTCTGAAGGATATGATGAAATACCCAAAAAAAAAAAAAAATAAATAAATAAATAAAAGAATAATTCAGAGAAACACATAAAGTTACTAAGAAAATGAAGGTAATAATAACTATTCCCAGAGCATTAGTAAAAACTCTAATGCAACTAACAGATTTAAGAGAAAAATGAAGGATAATTATTTTAATCTGACTACAATAGGAAATGTGACATTCATGAAATACACAATTACACACAAAGCAGATTTAAATGCTGTGAAGGCAGCATCAGTACAATTTGAACACTTAATATCAGAGAATATAATTTAAGGATTTGCTAAACATTTTGATAACTTATGCTTAGAAAAAACTCAACTGAACACTTCAAATAACATTGAGATTGCGAAAAATTATATAGCTCAGTTAGTCAATCTCTTTAATGTATTTGATGAAGAACAACAGCAGCACCAACAACAGCAGAAACAACAAAAGCAGCCACAACAGCAAGAACAACAATAACAATAGCAGCACCATCTATAGCAGAAACAACAACAGCAGCATCAACAAAAGCAGAAGCAACAACAACAAGCAGAAACAGCAACAAGAACAATAGCAGCAACATTAACAACAGCAGCAGCAGCAGCAACAACAACAGCACCACCATCAACAACAAAAACAGCAGCAACAACATCAGCAGCACCAAAAAAAGCAGCAGAACCAACAGCAATAACAAGAACAGCAGAAACAACAGCAATAACAAAACAGCAGAAACAACAGACACAACAACAACAGCAGCAGCAACAGCATCAACAACAGCACCATCAATAGCAGCGACAAGAACAGCTAAAACAACATCAGCACGAACAACAGCTGAAAAAAACAAGAGCAGCATCAACAATGACATAAAAAAACAGTAGCAACAAGAACAGCAGCACAATAGGAGCGGAAACAACAGCATCAAAATCAACAGCAGAAACAACAACAGAGCAACAAGAACAGCAGAAACAGCAACAACAGCAGCAGAAACACAACAGCACAAACAGCAGAAACAACAGACACAATAAAAAACAGCAGCAATAAGGAAAGCAGAAATAACAGCAATAACAACAGCAGCACCAACTACAGCAGCATCAATAAACAACAAAAGCAGCAACAAGAACAGCTGAAACAACAACAGTAGTACGAACAAAAGCGGAAGCAACAACATAGGCACTAACAACGGCATGAACAACAATATTATGAACAAGAGGAGCAGAAACAGCAGTAGCAACAAGTACAGAGCAACAACACCAGCACCAACAACGGCATAAATAACAATAGTATCAACAAGAGGAGCAGAAACAACAAGAACAAAGCAACAACACCAGCACCAACAACGGCATAAACAACAATAGTATTAACAAGAGGAGCAGAAACAACAAGAACAAAGCAACACCAGCACCAACAACGGCATTAACAACAATAGTATTAACAAGAGCAGAAACAACAAGAACAAAGCAACAACACCAGCACCAACAACGGCATAAACAACAATAGTATGAACAAGAGGAGCGGAAACAACAAGAACAAAGCAACAACACCAGCACCAACAACGGCATAAACAACAATAGTATTAACAAGAGGAGCAGAAACAACAAGAACAAAGCAACAACACCAGCACCAACAACGGCATTAACAACAATAGTATCAACAAGAGGAGCAGAAACAACAAGAACAAAGCAACAACACCAGCACCAACAACGGCATTAACAACAATAGTATTAACAAGAGGAGCAGAAACAACAAGAACAAAGCAACAACACCAGCATCAACAACGGTATAAACAACAATAGTATTAACAAGAGGAGCAGAAACAACAAGAACAAAGCAACAACACCAGCACCAACAACGGTATAAACAACAATAGTATTAACAAGAGGAGCAGAAACAACAAGAACAAAGCAACAACACCAGCACCAACAACGGCATAAACAACAATAGTATTAACAAGAGGAGCAGAAACAACAAGAACAAGCAACACACCACCAGCACCAACAACGGCATTAACAACAATAGTATTAACAAGAGGAGCAGAAACAACAAGAACAAAGCAACAACACCAGCACCAACAACGGTATAAACAACAATAGTATTAACAAGAGGAGCAGAAACAACAAGAACAAAGCAACAACACCAGCACCAACAACGGCATAAACAACAATAGTATCAACAAGAGGAGCAGAAACAACAAGAACAAAGCAACAACACCAGCACCAACAACGGCATAAACAACAATAGTATAGACAAGAGGAGCAGAAACAACAAGAACAACGCAACAACACCAGCACCAACAACGGCATTAACAATAGTATTGACAAGAGGAGCAGAAACAACAAGAACAAAGCAACAACACCAGCACCAACAACGGCATTAAAAACAATAGTATTAACAAGAGGAGCAGAAACAACAAGAACAAAGCAACAACACCAGCACCAACAACGGCATTAACAACAATAGTATTAACAAGAGGGGCAGAAACAACAAGAACAAAGCACAACCACCAGCACCAACAACGGTATAAACAACAATAGTATTAACAAGAGGAGCAGAAACAACAAGAAAAAGCAACAACACCAGCACCAACAACGGCATAAACAACAATAGTATTAGCAAGAGGAGCAGAAACAACAAGAACAAAGCAACAACACCAGCACCAACAACGGCATAAACAACAATAGTATTAACAAGAGGAGCAGAAACAACAAGAAAAAGCAACAACACCAGCACCAACAACGGCATAAACAACAATAGTATTAGCAAGAGGAGCAGAAACAACAAGAACAAAGCAACAACACCAGCACCAACAACACGGCATAAAAACAATAGTATTAACAAAGAGCAGAGAAGAAACAACAAGAAACAAGCAACAACACCAGCACCAACAACGGCATTAACAACAATAGTATTAACAAGAGGAGCAGAAACAACAAGAACAAAGCAACAACACCAGCACCAACAACGGCATAAACAACAATAGTATCAACAAGAGGAGCAGAAACAACAAGAACAGAGCAACAACACCAGCACCAACAACGGCATAAACAACAATAGTATCAACAAGATTAGCAGAAACAACAAGAACAGAGCAACAACACCAGCACCAACAACGGCATTAACAACAATAGTATCAACAAGAGGAGCAGAAACAACAAGAACAGAGCAACAACACCAGCACCAACAACGGTATAAACTACAATAGTATCAAAAGGAGGAGCAGAAACAACAGTAGCAACAACACCAGCACCAAAAACGGTATAAACAACAATAGTATTAACAAGAGGAGCAGAAACAACAAGAACAAAGCAACAACACCAGCACCAACAACGGCATAAACAACAATAGTATCAACAAGAGGAGCAGAAACAACAAGAACAAAGCAACAACACCAGCACCAACAACGGCATAAACAACAATAGTATAGACAAGAGGAGCAGAAACAACAAGAACACGCGCAACAACACCAGCACCAACAACGGCATTAACAATAGTATTGACAAGAGGAGCAGAAACAACAAGAACAAAGCAACAACACCAGCACCAACAACGGCATTAAAAACAATAGTATTAACAAGAGGAGCAGAAACAACAAGAACAAAGCAACAACACCAGCACCAACAACGGCATTAACAACAATAGTATTAACAAGAGGGGCAGAAACAACAAGAACAAAGCAACAACACCAGCACCAACAACGGTATAAACAACAATAGTATTAACAAGAGGAGCAGAAACAACAAGAAAAAGCAACAACACCAGCACCAACAACGGCATAAACAACAATAGTATTAGCAAGAGGAGCAGAAACAACAAGAACAAAGCAACAACACCAGCACCAACAACGGCATAAACAACAATAGTATTAACAAGAGGAGCAGAAACAACAAGAAAAAGCAACAACACCAGCACCAACAACGGCATAAACAACAATAGTATTAGCAAGAGGAGCAGAAACAACAAGAACAAAGCAACAACACCAGCACCAACAACGGCATAAACAACAATAGTATTAACAAGAGGAGCAGAAACAACAAGAACAAAGCAACAACACCAGCACCAACAACGGCATTAACAACAATAGTATTAACAAGAGGAGCAGAAACAACAAGAACAAAGCAACAACACCAGCACCAACAACGGCATAAACAACAATAGTATCAACAAGAGGAGCAGAAACAACAAGAACAGAGCAACAACACCAGCACCAACACGGCATAAACAACAATAGTATCAACAAGATTAGCAGAAACAACAAGAACAGAGCAACAACACCAGCACCAACAACGGCATTAACAACAATAGTATCAACAAGAGGAGCAGAAACAACAAGAACAGAGCAACAACACCAGCACCAACAACGGTATAAACTACAATAGTATCAAAAGGAGGAGCAGAAACAACAGTAGCAACAACACCAGCACCAAAAACGGTATAAACAACAATAGTACCAAAAAGAGGAGCAGAAAAAACAGCAGCACAAGAACAGAGCAACAACACCAGCACCAAATACGGTATAAACAACAATAGTATCAAAAGAGGAGCAGAAACAATAACAGCAACAAGAACAGAGCAACAACACCAGCACCAAAAAAGGAATAAACAACAATAGTATCAAAAAGAGGAGCAGAATCAACAGCAGCAACAAGAACAGAGCAACAACACCAGCACCAAAAACGGTATAAACAACAATAGTATCAAAAAGAGGAGCAGAAACAACGGCAGCAACAAGAACAGAGCAACAACACCAGCACCAACAACGGCATCAACAAGAGGAGCAAAAACAACAGCAGCAACAAGAATAGAGCAAGAACACCAGCACCAACAATGGCATAAACAACAATAGTATCAACAAGAGGAGCAGAAATAACAACAGAAACAACAGCTGTAACAAGAACAGAGCAACAACAACAGCAGCACCAACATCAGAAACTACATCAGCAATAGCAACAAGATCAGCAACAACACCATGCAAGAACAGCAGCAGCAAAAACAGTAATATGTAAGTAATATTTCTATATAATATTGCTCTGTTTTTTAACTGAGATCATAGTGACAATTTCAAACTGGTGTGAAAGGGCCAAAGAAAATTTGCATAGAGGCCTCTAATTTGAGGCTTATGGTTCTTTTAATATGTCTTAAATTATGACACATGACCCATAGCTTTACTTCCCTTCTGAGGGAAGCCGTACTCAAGATTTTTACTTCTTAAAGAATTCATGGACCTCAGCAGGATTTGAATCCACAAATTTTAGAACCAGACATGAGTATATAATAATAATAACAATGATAAAACAAATAATATAAATAACAAATATTATTATGCCATATAACTTTCCTATTTCCAGAGAACAGTTTTATATATAAGAAATCTGATTTAATATTCTTCTTCTTTAGTTCTCTTCCTTTTGGTTGGGTCATTTTGAACTTAATGCATTTCTGTCCTCTCATGTTTTAATTGTAAGTATCTCTGTTCATGTAAATTTGTCTTTTATCTTCAATATATTATCTAATCTGGTCTGGCCATATGGTTTTGGATCTTATCCTTCGTTTCATCTGATTAACTTCTCTGTTTGGCGATTGCTGTCCTAATATGCACATAATTTGTCCATACCATTTTAATCAATTTTTGTTTGTTTGTTTTTTTAATTCCTTCTACTTTTAACACATCTGTTATCAGTGAGTATCTAATTTTGTCTTTTCTTGTTTATCCTAAAATTCCTCTATACATTTTCATTTGTATTGCTTAAATGTTACTATTTTTTATTTATTTATTGCTCCACATTTCTACTTATCTTCGTTGCATTGTCAGAAATGAAAAAAAAAATGTATATTTTTTTTAGCCAAGGACTTTTTAATGGAATTCCTTATAAATGAATAATATTGCTATCTAATCTCTGCTGATTTTGAAAGATGTCCCACGCCGTAGCCGAGCGGTTAAGGTAGGAAGCCTTGGTGCAGAGCTACGGGACTTGCGCTGGTTCGAGTCTCCATGGGGGAAGAAATTTTCTCATGGTATTTCGGCCAGTATGGGACCGGTGCCCACCCAGCATCGTGAGGCAATTGGGTAGCTACAATAAGTAGCGGCTCCAGGTTGAGGAATCAGCTATAATGGCTGGGGGACTCGACATGCTAACCACATGTCACCCCTACACTGGCTGTTGATCATCTACCTCTGTGATTGACACATGTGGATATGAAGGGCCAGCAGCCGGCTGGTAAAAGGGCAACTGCTGAAAAGTGGAAAGACCCTCAATCAATCGGAATTTTGAAAGATACTGTTTTGTTTGTTTTTTATTTTAAGAGTATATTGTTTACTTATATTAAGCTGTCTGTTCAAATTTTCTTCCAAATCTATTTTACTAATATTTAATTTTAGGAAGTTATATTTTGAGGTTATTTTAATTATATTATTTTTGGTCTGGACATCTTACCTCAATATTAATGTTGATTTGTTCTTGGACATGTTTCAAAACAATTCTCTGTTTTATCTTCAGCTTTCCCAGACTGGTTTTATTTATGTTGCATTATGTTGCACCACCTGGATGTCGATGTCAGCTCCATCCTGTGGTTGGCCAAAGAACCTCCAAACAAGGTCACCCTCCATCGGAATATCAAAATTCATAACTCTGTTTCTGTTCTTCTGAATATAAATTTTTTCCCAAATAGTCAGCTCGTTTGTATTTTCTAACTGTTTTAATAATTTAGTGTCTGAATTAATATTATGTTTTTCAGACCAAACATGAGCAGCAACTGCAGATTTTTCAATTTCTCCATTTTTAATATTTCTTATGTGTTCTTTGGTTCTAATTTTTAGGTTTCTTTTTGTTTTCCCTATATATATCTTTTCACAACCCATGCATTCAATTTGATATATTCCTGACTTTTTATTTTTATCAGTTTTTTTCATTTTTGTTGGTTTTTATTAGTTTATTTAAACTGTAGTTATTTTTTGGTGCTAATTTAATATTAAACTTCTCAAATATATTTTGAAATTTATTATGTACCCAGGGGTGATATGTGAATTTCCTATATTTTTTCATAGGTGGTTCTTCTTTTTCAAGATTACTTCTGTTTATCATTTTTTGTTTTTTATACTTTTCTATCCTTTTATGTACCATTTTTTCATCAAACCCATTTTCTCTTGCTACTTTGATTATGTGTTTTTTCTCATGTTTGAAATCTTCTTCGTTTAAGGGTAAGTTTACCAATCTATGAGTTAAACTATTAAATGCTGCTAATTTATGTCCAATTGGATTGAACCCTGTTGATTTTATAAAATTTTCCGTATGAGTTTCTTTTCTATGAATCCTGAATTCAATTTTTCTTTTTTCTTCGTTTCTGACCAATTTAAGATCCAAAAAAGGTATTTGTTTATTGTCTTCTATTTCTTTGGTGAATTTAATGTTTGTACTCTGTAAATTTAATAGTTTTAGGGAATCTTCTACATGTTTTTCTTTAACAATACAAATTATATCATCAACATATCTACTCCAAAATTTAAACATTGTGGGATGTGCTTTAGAGTGATTTTACATTCAAAATCGCTCATAAATAAATTTGCCAGGAAGGGTGATAATGGGTTTCCCATTGAGAGCCCTGATTTTTGTCTATAGAAACTCCCATTGAATGTAAAAAACATTTGATCAATGCATAACGCAGTTAATTTCAAATAATCTTCTTTGATCTCTCTGTCTATGTTGTTTTTTCTTAACCAATTGTTCAATATCTCCAAAGTTTTTTGTTTCGGTACATTTGTGAATAGTGAAACTACATCAAACGAAACCAACCTATCTGTGGGTTCAATTTCCACTTTTTCTAATTTGTTAACTAATTCCAATGAATTTTCAATCTGCAGACTTTCAAAATTATTAATTCTTTTAAATTGATTATTCAGCCATTTCGAAATTTTGTAGGTTGGTGATCCAATATTGTTAATTATTGGCCTCATTTTGTTTCTCCGGTTTGTGAATTTTTGGAAGTCCATGTATATTAGGGTTTCTTGGGTTGCTTACTTTTAATTGAAATTTTTCTTTCTTGGATAGAATTTTAACATTTTTAAAACAGTTTTCCACTTTTTTTATGGTTTTTGGTAGGGGGTCATTCTTAATTTTTTCATACTCTTTTTCTTTCAAAAGTTCTTCCATTCTATTTTGATAATCTTCTTTGTCCAGAATTATAATTTGGTTACCCTTATCTGATTTTGTATATACAACATTTTTGTTATTTATTTCTTTGAGTGTTTTTAAATTCTCCTTACAAACTGGGTTTTTATTTGTATTCTTTATTTTATTCAAAATTTCTTCACATTTTTTTCTGATGATTATTTTTTCTTCTGTAACTAACCCTTCTATTGAATTTTCAATGTCCACTATGTATTCTTCTATTCTATTGGAATAATCTATTGCTGTTTTTAGACCGTTTTCTAACAATTTTGTCTCTTTTAGGTTAAAGGTTGCCTTTGAAAAATTTTTAACATAATTTCTGGTGGATTCTGATTTTTCTTCATTTCTGGTTTTATTCTGATGTTTGATTTTATTTGATGTATTCTTCTTTCCCTTTGATTTAGTTAACAAATTATTTATCTTTGTCTTTTGTTTCTCAATTTTCTTTTTCATGGTTATGTTCAAAAAAGTGAAAAATTTATTTTCTAGGTTTTCCCACCTAGAAAATAAATTTTTCACTTTTTTGAACATAACCATGAAAAAGAAAATTGAGAAACAAAAGACAAAGATAAATAATTTGTTAACTAAATCAAAGGGAAAGAAGAATACATCAAATAAAATCAAACATCAGAATAAAACCAGAAATGAAGAAAAATCAGAATCCACCAGAAATTATGTTAAAAAATTTTTCAAAGGCAACCTTTAACCTAAAAGAGACAAAATTGTTAGAAAACGGTCTAAAAACAGCAATAGATTATTCCAATAGAATAGAAGAATACATAGTGGACATTGAAAATTCAATAGAAGGGTTAGTTACAGAAAAATAATCATCAAAAAAAATGTGAAGAAATTTTGAATAAAATAAAGAATACAAATAAAACCCAGTTTGTAAGGAGAATTTAAAAACACTCAAAGAAATAAATAACAAAAATGTTGTATATACAAAATCAGATAAGGGTAACCAAATTATAATTCTGGACAAAGAAGATTATCAAAATAGAATGGAAGAACTTTTGAAAGAAAAAGAGTATGAAAAAATTAAGAATGACCCCCTACCAAAAACCATAAAAAAGTGGAAAACTGTTTTTAAAAATGTTAAAATTCTATCCAAGAAAGAAAAATTTCAATTAAAAGTAAGCAACCCAAGAAACCCTAATATACATGGACTTCCAAAAATTCACAAACCGGGAAACAAAATGAGGCCAATAATTAACAATATTGGATCACCAACCTACAAAATTTCGAAATGGCTGAATAATCAATTTAAAAGAATTAATAATTTTGAAAGTCTGCAGATTGAAAATTCATTGGAATTAGTTAACAAATTAGAAAAAGTGGAAATTGAACCCACAGATAGGTTGGTTTCGTTTGATGTATTTCACTATTCACAAATGTACCGAAACAAAAACTTTGGAGATATTGAACAATTGGTAAGAAAAAACAACATAGACAGAGAGATCAAAGAAGATTATTTGAAATTAACTGCGTTATGCATTGATCAAATGTTTTTTACATTCAATGGGAGTTTCTATAGACAAAAATCAGGGCTCTCAATGGGAAACCCATTATCACCCTTCCTGGCAAATTTATTTATGAGCGATTTTGAATGTAAAATCACTAAAGCACATCCCACAATGTTTAAATTTTGGAGTAGATATGTTGATGATATAATTTGTATTGTTAAAGAAAAACATGTAGAAGATTCCCTAAAACTATTAAATTTACAGAGTACAAACATTAAATTCACCAAAGAAATAGAAGACAATAAACAAATACCTTTTTTGGATCTTAAATTGGTCAGAAACGAAGAAAAAAGAAAAATTGAATTCAGGATTCATAGAAAAGAAACTCATACGGAAAATTTTATAAAATCAACAGGGTTCAATCCAATTGGACATAAATTAGCAGCATTTAATAGTTTAACTCATAGATTGGTAAACTTACCCTTAAACGAAGAAGATTTCAAACATGAGAAAAAACACATAATCAAAGTAGCAAGAGAAAATGGGTTTGATGAAAAAATGGTACATAAAAGGATAGAAAAGTATAAAAAACAAAAAATGATAAACAGAAGTAATCTTGAAAAAGAAGAACCACCTATGAAAAAATATAGGAAATTCACATATCACCCCTGGGTACATAATAAATTTCAAAATATATTTGAGAAGTTTAATATTAAATTAGCACCAAAAAATAACTACAGTTTAAATAAACTAATAAAAACCAACAAAAATGAAAAAACTGATAAAAATAAAAAAGTCTATTTTACTGTTTGCTCAAATTATTACATCAGCTGCATAAACATATACCTTTGTATCATCAATTTCCTGCACAAATGCCATTCAATATTACATCAACAGTGTTGTTGCTTATCAAAGTTGTTCTAAACCATGTCCAAGAGATTATTGTTTTCAAGTAATTTTATTACATCTGCAGACTGATTCCAGAGATCCGTTGCTGAGTTGTTGATAGAATGGAGTATATGTTTTGGTGAAACTTCTTTTGTATTACACTTTCCACAGATTGGGAATATCTTCTTGTCATCTACTATTACAAGAGTTAAGTTTTAAATCTTACTATAGCAGTTTCTACTGTTTGTTGCTGTATCATTCTGATGGAACTCCAAGGTTATTTGCTTTATACCAGTTGTGTTGTAATGGTAATTAATATATTTTGTTAGTCTTTGTTTTATATTTTGTATAGATCTCAGTGAAAGTTAATTGTTCTGTTTCTGATATTGATATTGGCTCCTCCTTCTGTCAAACTGTCTGCTATTTTATTACCCTGAAGAGCTACATGTGATGAAATCCACTGGAAGTGTATTTAAGATTTTTGAGATAGTTATTTGAGTTGTTTTAATATGTTTACTCAAAAGTAATAAAATCTTCTTAAATAAGAAGCTGTCATTTGTGTGATCGAGCAACAGTTTGTAGCTTTTGGTGCTCTCGGGAATTAAAAATATATAAGAGAAACATTTGTGTTTAAACTGGAGTGCTTAGGATAGCACAGATGGTAGAGCATTAGCATATAAAGCTAAATGTCTTGAGTTCAAACCCCGGTCTAAGAGTATATTTTTTTCTTCAAATATAATTTGTCCTTCAGTGAGAAATGTTAAATTTATAATAAAAACATGGTTATTCCTGTTATATCATGAACGTCCTGGTAGCTCTGAAGATATTTATGGTGTTTTTGCTCTCTGTGAGGATCCAGATGTATGTTGAGTCTATATTTCCTTGTGATGTACTTTAAGGCATTATCTGATCTAAATACTGAGCTGCTGTTGAGATTTCTCAATTTTAGTTTTTCATTTGTTCCATTTTCCATCATCATAACTTTGTTGCTTATATGTCCTCACTACCATCTGTGAATATTTCTATAGCATTTTTAGGTATCATGCATTAACAGTAGTGGAGATAATATATTGCCTTCATATATCCCATTTTTTATTTTGAACCAATCAGTCAATCCTCTATTTGTTTAACACAATTTATTGTGTTTATTTTATACTAATTTGAATAAATTATTTTATTTAAATGGTATTACATATATATATATGTTTATGTCATTACAAATGAAAAATTACACTTTAAGTATGGATCTTCCATTTTATGATAAAGTACTTTTGACATATAAAAAAATATATTTTATTCATGAGTATAAAAGAAAAGTGTTGAGACTTGAAAGTAGTTTTGAAGTTCCTTAGGACAGGTTACTGGCCCGACGCTAAGTAGTCCAGTGGTAGGGCTGCTACCTTTTAGTCTCTGGACAGACATTAGGATACCGCATTTACTCAGTACCTGATAGAACGGTTATACCGCCGTGACTCGGTCCTCAGAGCCTCGTTTGTGAAAACGGGTTGTACCACGAGAAGGTGAGGATGAGAATTGGGTAGGAGAGGTTATACACACGTCACTTAGAAGAATTACACATGGAATCTTTAGAAAACAAAATTTCTGATTATAAGTCAAGATGGATACAACATGTTCATCAAATGGAAGATCACAGAATACCCAAACTAATGTTAAGATATCAACCTGCAGGAAGAAGAAGACCAGGACGTCCACTCAAAAGACTTCTGGATGGTGTTTCTCTTGAGGCCGAAACAGGTCAACGAATGGCCTAAATTCGTGAATGTATTATGATGATGATGATGATAAAAGAAAAGTATTATTTTATACGGTATTTGAACTTTCCATCTTTGACTTTTCCAATAATTTATTAGTAATTATTACATTATCTGAAGTTCTCTTTAAAAAAGTCAATATAATTAAATATTACGAACTAATTAAAACTGTAAATTTAATTTAAAACCAAAAAAAATAACATAAAATTAAATTAACACTAAAATAAAGTTAAAGATAACATTTAACATAGAAATATATTTTTTTTAAAACAAAATATTTATATGACGATCTTGAAGAAGATTTCCGGGCTGTAGGCCGTGGTTCTTGAAGTTCCCCGATGTTTTGCCAGAGACTGCGTCTGGCATCCTCAAAAGGTTGTCTTGAGACTGGCAATTGCCAAGACAATCCTAGAGGATGCTAGACGCAGTCTCTGGCAAAACGTCGGGGAACTTCAAGCCTCAAGACCACAGCCTACATCCCGGAAATCTTCTTCAAGATCATCACAGCAACTCCGGCCGTGAAAGCCTAAGTCAATACAAAATATTTATAATTTCAAAATTACCGTATTAACCTTCCAGGTATGCCTAGGTAATGGTTCCTACCCAATGGCTCATAAATTAAAAAGTAGAACACACATATCCAAAACTACGTAATTAAGATTCTATTTAAAAGTAATGTTGGGAAGTAAACATTACGAATCAATATTCATTTAACATTGGTCAGAGTATATTTTAAAAACTCACCTCACAAATTACATGTTTTTCACGATACCAAGGTTTCAAATGGAATTCCACCCATTCTGTAATCCATAGAAAATTTCAAAAAAAAATTTTTTGACACATACAATGTTACATTGGCACCAATAAATAAATTTAGTCTGAGTAATCTTCTAAGTACTAACAAAAAGTTAAGGTCCCAGACAGTAAGAAATCTGGAATTTATCAAATAAGTTGTAATGATGCAGTAAAGTTTATATAGGAAAACCAAAAGGAGTTTGGAAACTCGTACTAAAGAAAATTTTAGAAATATTAAGAATGGTGAAATTAAAAAAAACGGTAATTGCAGCACATAGTTTACTAGAGAATCCCAAAATTAGAGGAGAACAAAACTTTTAAAACAAATGGGTAAACCTTTGACACTGACAGTTTGGGAGAAGAATAAAGACAGATTGATGAATTTTTATATTCCTTCTTCTTCTTCTTCCTTCCAAGTATTAGGCCAAGGCCTGTTACGATCCTATAGAAAATTTTCCTTCCAGCGTTTCATAGGACGGCCCAGAGATCTTCGTCCTCTTGGTATATAATTATAAACAGCTTTAGGAATTCGATTTGAAGCTATTCCTAATGAACTAAATTTAATTCAAAGTTTATAAACTCGACCATAGATGGCAGCTCAGAAGATGTTGACGACAGAAGAATTTCTTCAGTTGGAGTTTTGATTGAAACCTTGGTATTGTGAAAAACACATAATTTGTAAGGTGAGTTTTTAAAATATACTCTGACCAATGTAAAAATCTAATTACAATTATTAAAATTTGCAGGATTATAATCTAAATAAACGGTCTCCGAAATCATATGGCAATCATTATCATCATCATCCTTATCATTATCATCTCATCATCATCCTTCACCGGTGTGGAAAGCAACGGGAAGCTACCACACCTACAATTCCCTAGTAAAGCTGCAAGCATAGTATGAAAATGCTATGATTGCAGTGGAAGGACCTGCCCTCGGGCAGAATTACTATGGATGGAAATTTAATCCAAGGAGTACAATAATATGACATATTATCTCAAAAAGATTTAGATCATTCAACTTACACAGTATACATGTTTCTTTTGTCTTCACTCAACATTGAACCTATGTTTGACATTTTTCAGAAAATGTTTTTCTTTTTTTTGCAGTTTTTGCTCGAGATATTACTTTCAAGCTATCATCAAAGCCCACAGAGTTAAGCAAACAAGTTTGTAAACAAATATATATATACAAAATTGGCTTTTGCAGTGAATGGGGATGTTACTATCAAGTGAACGTCAATCTGAAAGCTCATAAATCAAGAATCATTTTAGTATTAGTTACAAATATATCTGTTTGTTAAATATAGACTTATTCCTGTTATACATTATTATTTTAAAGTTTTGTAACATTATATTGAGATAAATTTTTTTATTTAATTCTTCAAAATTATTGTGTAATATTTTAAAAACTGTGAAAATTTATAATTTTAAATATACTATATTTATTTTTAACATTGTCTTTTAATGTAATTATTTCATGGAATAAATAATAAAATTTTAGTAGAAGAATGAATTTTAAAAGTATAGTAGAAGTAATAACTTCGGTCTAATTTTATTATCATAGAAAAATTAAACATGAAAGAAATTCAGAATATACTTTTTTTTTTATTTTAAAATACAATAGGAAGTAACATTAAGAGATTTGTTTAATAATTAAAACCATATTTCACACAAAATGGTAGTCTTCAACAGCTTAGTACATAGATTGGTAAATATACCATGGACAAGAAAAAAATACGAGTTAGAGAGGAAACACAATAATTAAGGTTGCAAAAGAAAATGGTTTCAGTGAAAAAATGATACACAAGAAAATTGAGAAGTAAAAAAAAAAATTGAGAAAAAATAACTCTCTTCAGATAGAAAAACCAAAAGATAAGAAATACAGGAAATTCACATATCACCCTTGGGCACACAACAAATTTCAAAAGATTTTTGGAAAATTTAATATTAGTTTAGTACCAAAGAATGATTGTAGTTTAGATAAACTAATAAAAATGAAAATATTGATGATGGTAAAAAAATCAGGAATATATCAAATAAAATGTAAAGACTGTGATAAAATATACATAGTGAAAACAAAAAGAAATTTAACTATTAGAACTAAAGAACACATAAGGAATGTAAAAAAAGGGGAAGTAGAAAAATCTGCAGTGGCTGCTCATGTTTGGTCAGAAAAACACGAAATAGATGTAAAAATAAAATTATTAAAACAGTTAGAAAACAAAAATGAACTCACCATATGGGAAAAAAATTATATACAGAAGAACAAGGAAAGAATTATGAAGTTTGAAATTCCCGCAGAAAGGATCCTCATTAGTAAATTCATTGGACCAGAGGCAGAGAGAGCAGGAATCAAGAATCAGAACCGATAACATGAGAAAATTCAGTCTGTAATCGCTAACGATGGGGCTAAGAAGTGTTTAAACATGTTCGACAAAAACAACTATAAGAGGTAAGAATGAACAGACGAAATGTTTTAATTATCACAATATAAGATTCACATATAATATTATTTTTATTTTTCCATAAATTAAAAACAAAATTTTCAATGAATTAATTTATTTTCTAAATAATCTAGATCTATATTACATAGCCCTATAGATTTAGAAATTAGTCATATACCATTAATCCAATTTTTATAAATTAATTTTTATTCAGTGCCGCAGGTTTGTCATTTCGACATTTTCTGGTATTCTCTCCTGGCATTGGCATAATTGTAATCCACTTCTGAGGTTGGAGCACCTGGAATGCAGGTTACGCTGCCCTGATGATAAGATGGGTGGTGATGATAGTGGTGTACCAGGAGAATCCTCAATCTAAGGCGAATATGAATGATGATTATGATGGCAATATGATGTTTGGTGACTGTTTGGGCGTTAAAGTTACCTGGCATTTGTTTTAAAGGTGAGGAAAAACCCCAAAAAAACTTCACCAGAAATTTGTCCATACCGGAGATCGAACCCAGGCCCACTGCGTGACAAGGCAGCATGCTACCTCGGTGTTTTGAATATATGAAATACTAAAATACTGTGTGTTTTGTTGTAAATTGCAAGTGCTAAAAATGCTTGAAAAAAAATATGTCACCACCAAAAAGGAAGTGTGTTTTAACCCATTCGCTTCAGGTTTTAAATACTCATTATATTTCCCCGGGAACCGGATTTAAATCACCGTAAAGTATATCGTCTAATTTTAGACATTCAAAACGAACAAACTATAATGGTACTTGAAGTCACAAGAAGGGCGAAGGCCAAAACACATTCCTCTACTATTCGTAAATCTTATTAAAAGATTACCCTGCCAAGGGATATACAAAATATTCCAAATATGTAACAGGCAGACTTAAGCGAGTGTACCTCGTCTTCTGAGGCGAATGGGTTAATACTGACTTACATACACTAAAAAAATGTCTGCTTCAGATGCTCGATGCAATAAGTATGCACCTACTTTTACAGGACAAGCTATAGTGGATGATTGGATATATCACAAACAAATATATAAACAGTCAAAAAACATAAAGGAAGGGTGCATACAAGTGCAACTGGTCTGATTTTCACAAAAAAAAAGTGCAATTGAACAATTTTTTCCTTTGAAATTTTTTAAATCTCTAGATGAGTTTTAGCACAAGTAAATAAATAAATAAACAAAGACACAAAATAAACTTCCTAATTAATTTATTTAATTAAATGAAAATAAAACTTGAAGTTTTATGTGATTTTCATATTTATTAAAATATAAATTGGTTGGTTGGTATCTAATGTCGAGCACTTGATAATGAAATCATTCACTCTCTTGCACTCCAATATTTAGCAGAAAGGCTGGTCTCTTCTACAAAAGCTGGACAACGGAGGAGATGGTTTCTTTCTATATCTTCATTTAAATTGCAAAAAGGGCATTTAGGTGAATCTGTTATGCCAATTCTGTGTACGTGTTTATTCAAGCAGTCATGTCCCGTTAGCAGTCTGAATGTTGCTACTGCAGATTTTCTTTGTAATGTAGTAATGTCATAAGCTTGTAGATTTTCCCATTCCTTTCCAGATGTTTTGGTGGTGTATTCTTCTCTAAGTTTATTGATATATTTATTTGAGATAATTCTTTTGATAGAGTGAAAGGAAACTGGAGTAGAAGTTGGGTTTGAAACAATTTTGCTACCCTTCTTGGCTAGAAAATCGGCTATTTCATTGCCTGTCACTCCACAACGGGCCGGAATCCATTGAAGTACAACTTTTTTATGTAGATGGGATAAGTTTTATCATTTTGTGACATTAAATAATTTTGATGCTTTTGGGTGTTGTGTCTCGTGTTATAGCGAGAATGGCTGCTTTGGAGTCACATAGAATTACAACTTTTGTAAATTTTTGGATGTGATATAAAAGATTTTGTAAACTTAAGAAAATTGCTAGAATTTCGCCATCAAAGTTTGTTGAATTTGTGTTTAGTTTACGATAAAAGGAAAAAAGTGGACATACTGCACCAGCACCAGTGCCACCGTCATTTGGTAGGCTGGAGCCATCTGTAAAAATATGTATCCATTCAGGAGCTGGGTATCTTAGATTTATTATTTCCAGTGACATTTGTTTTAAAATATATGGAGGAGTTTCAGATTTCTTGATGTCTTCCGTTAAATGAAGGTTATATTCAATTACCAAAAATTCTAGAGGGTTGTTTCTCATCTGCATATTTTCTTTTGAATGTGGAAGTTGCAATTTCTGTTTGATTTCTTGTACTATGCTTAAGAAGCTTTGCTGAGTTTTTAAACATACTTGTGGTTTTCTTTGGGTTTCGGTACTTTGTACCTTCTTCAGACATGATAAAAAAATTTGTTATCATGTCTGAAGAAGGTGCAAAGTACCAAAACAGCTGTAACTAATTTATATTTTATTAAATATGAAAATCACGTAAAACTTCAAGTTTTATCTTTATTTAATTAGATGAGTTATGGATTTTCATCAAGTGAACACCAATTCAATTGATTACTTCCTAATTAATGTTATGCATGAATATTTGATAACGTTGCGAGCATCACATATTACATATTTTTTTCAAAATACTAAGGGCATTCAATAAGTAACGGCAACGATCCTAGCGGTGACCATTGTACTCTTGTACTATGTTGTTGAGCAGTCTTTGTTGTATAAACCTGTAATATTAAAATTTCGAAATAGCAATATTTTGTGAATACATTCACTATTTCTCACATTTGGTAAGTAATGCTGCTCTAAAAATATGTTCAGTAGAATTTGTTTAGAAGGTGGAATTCGGAAGCATTCAAACATCCACCAAATTCACCAGACAAAAGCCCTTGTGACTATACCTTATTCTCAGAGATCAAAGAATCTCTACATCCCTACCATTTTCCTAAATGACAAAAACATCCCCTACAGCTCAGTAGTAAAAAATCTGGGTATCTATATGGACCAACACCTAGACTGGAAAATCCAGGTGAATAATACCAGCAAGAAAGTGTTCTCAATTCTTCACTCCCTAAATAGTTTTAAAAACTGATGGATGGCAGGTAGTGAGGGTTATCCAGCCTGCCAATGCAGGAGTTGTATTACTTCCTTATAGTTTAAACAAGATACTGAGCGTATAATTTTTCTCTTTAAATATAATTTTTCTCTTTAAATAAGATATTTGGTGTGAAATTAAATGTTTCTTACCTCTCCTCATATAAATCTTCTAAGTAGATCGCGATTTCGAGACCACAATGGTCTCATCTTCAGTACAATCTTGGCGACTCATGTTATGTCGATCGGAAGAAACTCTTCTTCTTCCCTCTGTTGGTGGATCGATGAACCTCTGGATCAGGTCAAAATTTTGCAGGAATTTCGAAGTTCATAAGTTTTCCTTTGTTTTTCTGAATGTGGATCTTTTCCCAAACCATGAGTTCCTTTTGTTTGTCTATTTGTTTAATTAGACTGGCTTTTGATTCAATTAAATGTTTTTCGGACCAAGCATGAGCAGCTACTGCTGATTTTTCCACTTCTCCATTTTTGATGTTTGGTCCGAAAAACATTTAATTGAATCAAAAGCCAGTCTAATTAAACAAATAGACAAACAAAAGGAACTCACAGTTTGGGAAAAGATCCACATTCAGAAAAACAAAGGAAAACTTATGAACTTCGAAATTCCTGCAAAATTTTGACCTGATCCAGAGGTTCATCGATCCACCAACAGAGGGAAGAAGAAGAGTTTCTTCTGATCGACATAACATGAGTCGCCAAGATTGTACTGAAGATGAGACCATTGTGGTCTCGAAATCGCGATCTACTTAGAAGATTTATATGAGGAGAGGTAAGAAACATTTAATTTCACGCCAAATATCTTATTTAAACTATAAGGAAGTAATACAACTCCTATATTGGCAGGCTGGATAACCCTCACTACCTGCCATCCGTGCCGTATCCCACCTCACTCAACACCGCTCTTAACTCATGCAGGTATGTACATCTGCTCCGTACAGTGGGTTGCCATTGCTGGATTCTGGCTTTGATTTCTGTGCCTTGCAGTTAAAAATGGCAGATAATTTTTTGGACATGGCCTTGGTACGTCACAATGCATCCCTGGGAGAAATTTGAAGGAAGGTTTCAGCATGCAATAGTTGGCAGTTCCCTTATAAGAAGAAAGCGAACAGAATACAGATGGATTTTGCAATCACCTCAACTGACTGATGAAATTAAATGATATAACTGTAAATGGTCAATGTGATATATTGAGGAAAGAAATAGGTAAACTGGCAGTATTAGGCTAACATTGAGATTGGAAATACACTTATTTACTACATTTTAAACTTCTAAAATACACAATTTTAATACATGATGACACTTTTTTAACACATTTCATTATTTAACTTGACACATTTTCTTATTAGTTAAATTCTCTTTGGCAGAAAATTTAAGAGAATTAGAACAGTACTTCTCCAATTCTATTAAACAAACTCGCAAGACAATAATATGCAACCTTCATATACAGGTATTCCATTAATCAATATTTGCCTGTAAGTAACACTGAGATGTATTATTAAGAGATTGATCCAGAATTATACAACTTACCTCATATTATATTTTCTCACCTGGACATGTTTTTGGAGACCATTATCTGTCTCCATTCTCAATTAGATTCTAATTGTTGTATCATCTTATGTCTTGTACATTTTTTTTCCCTCTATAATTTTTAATTCACATGTCTATTTATATTAATAGAAGAATCTGCAATATAAGCTCATGTGTGGACTGGATATCATAGAACGGAAGAGAAGGAAAACTGTTGAATCTATGGAAAAACCAAAAGAATACACAGTATAAGAAAAAACCTACAAGAAGAAAAGGGACAAATTAATGAATTTTCAAATTCCCAGGGAGAAAGATTTGATCATGAAGTTAATCTGCCTTGAACCTATGGGTTCGATAGTGCCAGTGAGTTAGTTAGTTCATCTGCCTACCATTAGAGGCAAAAAATATACGAGACATTGGATAGCCAACTCAACAGTGAGAATCTATTAAATTTGAAGACAAAAATTGTATGCTCAGACTGGGATTTGAACTCAGAACCCTTGACTTTCTAAGCCAATGCTCTACCACTGAACTACCTGAGCACTCCAATCTAAACACACATTTTTCTTTTATACATTGTTAATTCCCGATCGCCGAATGCTACCAGCCTTTGCTTCGATTATGCAAATGGCAGCTTCTATTCAAAAAGACATTTTATTAGGAATTTAAACACTACTTTATAAAGCCAGCAGGGCTTCTTTCGATGTTTACTAATTAATTTAACACTTCTCACTGAAGGACAGACTATGTTTGAAGAGAAAAATTATATGCTCAGACTGGGGTTTGAATCCAGGACCTTTGGCTTTCTAGGCAATGCTCTACTGCTGAGCTATCTTGGCACTCCAATCTAAACACAAATTTTTCTCTTATACATTGTTAATTCCGGAAGTGTTAAATTAATAATAAAAACAGTCAGAATTAAATTTATTATGAAAATATATTAGGAAGGTAACATTATGAGGTTCTCTTAATAAAGAAGATTGGTCTGAATTGCTTTTGCAAGATGTGTTTCATTGTCAGTTGGTAGAGACTGATCTTTTCTAAGTTGTCGGCCCTGGATCTCAACTCCTGCTCCATCTTTTTGTGGTCGAAAGAAGCCTAATAAACATGTTCTTTGGACCAAAAAAAAAAGAGGGAGCAGGAGTCAAGATTCAGGGCCGACAACTTAAAGAAGATCAGTCTGTACCAAATGATTATGCAGCACGGAAGCTTTGAAATGTGTATTACAAAAAACAAAAATTTATGAGGTACGATGAATACAAACCAAACTTATTTATTTATTTAGTCAGAATCTATTTCATAAATTAATTATGGGAAAAAACATTATGAGGTTTTCAATTTAATAGCTAATAAATAGTGAGTTGTGAAATAGAAATTTAGACTATCACACAAAAGATCACTTTAGAAATATTAAAAATGGTGAAATTGAAAAATCAGCAATTGCAGCTCATATTTTGCTAGAGAGTCATAAAATTGAAAAAAGAAGCTAAACTTTTGAAAAATTTGGTAAAACCCTTGGATTTGACAGTTTGGGAAAAGATATACATTCAAAAGAACAAATTTAGATCCATGAATCTTGAAAATACTGGCGAGCAAGATTTGATCTCAAAGTTCATCAAATCAACACCAAATGGAAACTTAGAAGATTAAGGTCATCATCATCATTAAGGATTATACTTCAAGGTCTGTTCCAATCTCATGCTAGAATTGGTCTGTCCATCTTTTACTGGGCCTTCCAACATATCTTCGTCCTAGTGGTTTGTAATGAAGAATCTGTTTCGGAATTCCATTGTTATCCATTCTATTGATGTGGTCCATCCATTCATCTCTGTACTGTGCAATTCTATCTAATAATTTGAATATATTTAGTTCACTTTAACTGAACATTTTAAAACTGACAATATTTTATTAGATACTTTACTTTTTGTAGATGATCAGGTAGTGATATCTGAGACAGAAGATGGCTTACAATGGGCAATTTACAAATTAAGTAGGCGATTAAGGTGTAGACCAAAATTCTCAACAGTCATAAAGATGGCTGAAGATGAGAGGGATGACTCTTGAAACTGCAGTACCGTGCTTGTAGATCATGTAGTTATGAGGCAAGATTTCACGACTCACTACGGTATTTATTGGTTATTAGTCAGAATCTAGTTATGGTCTCTGAAAAAGTCCAGGTATGAAAATATAATATGAGATGTGATGCACATTTCAGTTCAATCTCTTGAAATATCCTTTTATTTAACAACTAGTACAGAAAGATCCTGCATTCAACATTAGTTTTGCCTATTCTTTACTAATGTCAAGTTTTGTGCAATACTTAGACACAATGCTTTTCTGACATACTTCTAATGATCATTCTACAGGTACTTACTGTTTATGTCATAATAATAGTCTGTCTTGCACTGACTCCCTTCTCTGCAAGGTCAAAAAATTCCTTTAACAAAATCAGAGATGTACCGTACATAAGTAAACTAATTTTTCATATTTAAAGAGAAAAATTATACGCTCAGACCGGGACTTGAACCCGGGACCCTTGGTTTTCTAGTCCAAGTGCTCTACCATTTGAGCTACCTGAGCAAGTACCGATCTAAACGCAAATCCTTCTCTATATACGTTGAAATTCCCGCCCACCAAATGCTTTGAAGCCTTTGCTTCTATCTTTGGTGGGCGGGAATTTCAACGTATATAGAGAAGGATTTGCATTTAGATCGGTACTTGCTCAGGTAGCTCAAATGGTAGAGCACTTGGACTAGAAAACCAAGGGTCCCGGGTTCAAGTCCCGGTCTGAGCGTATAATTTTTCTCTTTAAATATGATTTATCCATCATTGAGATGTATGAAATTAATAATAAAAACATCGAAACTAATTTTTATTATAACATTTTTAAAATCTTTGATTTTTTCCTCAAGTCTTACAAAATATGAATAAAAAAAGGATATCAGTTGCTGACTGAACATTTTTCTATGCATATGATTTATGATATATAATAATATTAATAATAACTATTATTATTATTTCAAGGGTTGAAAAATATGGTTTAGTATTTCTACATGGTTCTATATTGTATGTAAATAAATGAATAAACTTGGAGTATAGCTAATAAAATACCAACACATTTAAAGAGTTTCTAATTTTCTGAATAAAAAATATGCATTTAAGTAAAATTTTATTACCTCACCTCATAATCATCTTCTTCTTAGACTAGTTTTGGGACCTTCTTTGGTTCCATCATCAGTATTTTCATGACCGTAGTTTTGTCATCCTGAAGAGCCATTTGCTCCCTCTGTTGGTAGACTGAGGAACCTCAAAATCAAATCATTTTCCCCGGAAATTTCAAAGTTTATTAATTTCTCCTTTCATCATCATCATCCTGCCAGGTATTAGTCCTAGAAGGACTGTTACGGCCTGAGAAAGCAGTTTTTGTGCCATCTTTTCATAGGTCAACCAAGTGACCGTTTCCCATTTGGACAGTAGTTCATTATTGCCTTGGGGATCCTGGATCTAGCCATTCTTGAGACATGTTCCTTCCAGTTTAGCTGATATCTGGAGATGTAGTTCAGTATTGGTGACACATTAAGTTCTTGAAGGATTTCTACATTTTTTTTTCAATCTTTTCGAAACAAAGAAAAAAAAACTAATTTCTCCTTTCTGTTTTTTAAATGTAGGTTTTTTCCCCTAAACGTGAATTCTTTGGGGGTTTCTATTTGTTTTAATAATTTAATCCAAAAACCTTATGGTTTGGGGAAAAATCTACATAAAAAAAAAAGGAAAGGAGAAATTAATGAACTTCAAAATTCCTGCAGAAAATTATTTGATTTCGAGGTTCTTAAGTCTACCAACAGAGGAAGCAAGAGGCAACTTTTCAGGACGACAAAATAATGGTCGTGAAAATATTGATGATGGAAGCGAAGGTCCTGAAAGTCTAAGAAGAAGAAGATTATGAGGTGAGGTAATAAAATTTTATTTAAATACATAATACCTCATAATGTTGATTCCTAAAAAAGTAAAAAAAAATGTAGTTCAATGATAAACTTGCCACAAAGCTAAAAAAGAATATCCATAGCATATTAGGAAGATCTAGAGCATGAAGGAATGTACAGCATAATTAGTGAAAAAATTATACAATATAGAGTTTCTGATTTCATTCATTAATAATTATTACAAAACTACAATAGATAGACTTATGATTTTCTGCAGTACAATTGTTAATTCAAAAAAGTTTAATTCTGTTAACAACTATTTTAGATATTTGAATGTTCTCACTTTCTCATAAGAACTATCGCCTATATAATGAAAACTCAATTTACCATTCTCAAATTTATCATTTTACTAGATTTTCTTTGAATTTCTAGAGTCCCTGTGAACAAATCATAACTATGGGGGAAAAAAAAACTCACATTTATTGTTCCGCAATATATTATTTTCCTGATTTATTGGTTAGAATTTTCAATTCAGAATAATATAAATACTAAGATTGGTTATCTTTAAGGATGAAGCTAAAAAGTTTTAGTTATTCATATATATTATGAATGATTGATGTTTTCAAACATCCTGAAGCAATTATAACGGGCTTCCAATATAAACCCGGACCGGCCTCACGGGGTTTCACCCATCAGGCAGCGCTCTCTCCTCGTCCGCATTTCACTCTGCCAGCCGCTCGTCCTTGAACTAGTCAGTTTACTATCGTTCGACAAGATGAGACGTCAGCTGACATTAGAGCAGCGCATTTATGTGTGTAAATGTTATTATAAATACGAATCAGCTCGTCGCGTTCGCGAGGAATTTATTCGGAACTTCCCTGGACAATTACCTCCTTCCAGATCGACAATCCACAATCTTGTGACTAAATTTGAGACCACTGGTTCAGTACAAAATAAGAAATACACGCGAAGAAGAGGAATCATATGGGTGGTTTCAACAAGATTCTGCTACTGCTCATACAGCAGAGGAGTCCATGAATAAAATTAGGGAAGTGTTTGAAGATAGAGTGATTAGTGCTGGTGTATGGCCCCCTCGCTCCCCAGATCTAACAGTGTGTGATTTTTATTTGTGGGGTAGCCTGAAAGACAAAGTGTACAAAACAAATCCGCACACATTGGAAGAACTGAAGAACAACATAAGAAATGAAATCAGAAACTTGACAGTGCCCGAACTACAGCGTGTCAATCTAAATGTGTTTACTCGGTATAATGCCTGTTTAACTGCAGGAGGACAACATTTCCAGCATTGTCTATAAGGTAAGAAACAGTTCAAGGACGGGTGGCAGGCAGGGTGAATTGCGGGAGGAAGAGACAGCACTGCGTGCCGGGTGAAACTCCGTGAGGCTGGTCCGGTTTTATATTGGAAGCCCTATATTATTTTTAGTCTGATCATCTTACCTCAAGATGATCAGACTAAAAATAATATAATTAAAATAACATCAAAATATCACTTCCTAAAATTAAATATCCTGAAGCAAGTTGCATTCTGAAACTTTTATGGTTGCTTGTGAATTTCTCTGAGGTCTCTCTCACAGCTATATCTGATATTCTTCTTGTTATATGACTTAATTCACAGATTGCCTTCTATCAAAAGTCAATGTAGTGTTGCACAATTACACACTATCTCTATCCCTTCTTCATCTTGAGATTTCAGTCATCAGTTACAATTTGTAAATAAGAAGCATATTGATCATCAATTATCATATAACATTTTGTTCACTGCTGTAGTCTCGAGGTAGCATGTTGCCTTGTCACGCAGTGGGCCCAGGTTCGATTCCTGGTCAGGACAGGCTCCTGGTCGAGGTTTCTTCGGGGTTTTTCCTCACCTGTAAGACAAATGTGAGGAAGCATAGGGCCCAACAGTCCCCGAAAATCATCCAAGCATCATCATCATCATCCTTCACCAGTGTGGAAAGCAACGGGAAGCTATCACACCTGTAATTCCCTATTGTGGTGCTGGCTTAACTTGGCAGAGAGAGAGAGATGGAGATACAAGGGTAGATCGTTGACCGCTTTAGTCCAGACACAAAAGAAAGAACCCACCCTGTTGTCAATTTTCCTCTTCCCCCTTTGCCCTATTAACATCTGGTGAAGAAACACCAACAACGCTGGTGCGAGTGAGAGACGTGAGTACAGTTGTCTCATTCTACACATTTCTTGTAAAGTTAAACCAGAGAGACTATAGTAAAGCTGCAAAGCATAGCATGAAAATGCTATGATTACAGTGAAAGACCTGCCCTCGGGCAGAATTACTATGGATAGATGGATATAATATTTATTAAACATTCAATTACAATTGTTAAATTTCAAAGTTATTAAGATATATTATAAGGCCTTATCTAAGTTAAAGTAGTCCCAAGGAAGACATTATGAATATATAAATAACCCTAAACTGCACACCTTATTTTGCATCTGCATACTAAGAATTATGCAGACCCCACTGTAAATACATATTTTTGTATAACTAATTTACTGGCACTATCAGACGTAAGCTCGCCATAATTTTTGTATCAAAAATTTTTTAATTTAAATTTAATTTTAAATTTTGAATGAATCACCTTTGTTATCAACTGATCTCATCATCATCATCATAGTACATTCACGAATTTAGGCCATTTGTTGACCTGTTTCGGCCTCAAGAGAAACACCATCCAAAAGTATTTTTGAGTGGACGTCCTGGTCTTTTTCTTCCTGCAGGTTGATATCTTAACATTTGTTTGGGTATTCTGTGATCTTCCATTCGATGAACATGTTGCATCCATCTTGACTTATAATCAGAAATTTTGTTTTCTAAAGATTCCATGTGTAATTCTTCTAAGATGTCTTCATTTTTTTTGTGATCTAGTAGTGTGTATCCTGCAGTCCTCTGAAGATATCTCATTTCAGCAGATCTAAGTCTCTGTATATCCTTCTGTTTCAACGTCCATAGTTCGCTACCATACAAAAGAGTTGGAAGAGCCAGTGTTTTATACACTTTCAGTCTTGAATGCTTTTGGACTAACCGTGGCTTGAAGATAGAATTTATTAACCCTAAAATTCTTAAAAATTTAGATATTTTTTGCATTTATATCCTTTTCTTCTTCATATGAGATATTGCATCCTAGATATGTAAAATTATTCACCTGCTCCAAAATTTTATTGTCCAGTACAATTTTACTTCTGTCAGGATCTACGCCTTGAAATTCCATAATTTTTGTTTTTTCTGTAGATATCTTTAATCCATATTCTTCTGTAATTTTGTTAAGTTCATACAGCCTTTCTGAAGATTATCTTCGGAATTTGCTATTATTATTTGGTCATCTGCAAACAATATGGTGTTTAATTTTCTATTTTCTGATATTCTTATTCCAAATTTATATTTTTTGTTCTAGCAACATATTACTTCATTGATGTAAATTGATCAACTGATCTAAGTAACAATAATTTATTTAAATTTAATTTTAAATTTAATGTTAAATTTAAAAATGTTAATAAATTATTGTTGTATTCTTGCTTAGATCTGTTGATATGTACTATAATAACACAATTCATAATTTGTTAACATGTCTGAAGAAGATACAGTGTACCGAAACAGCTGTCACTGAATATATCTTAATAAATATGAAACTCGTATAAAACTAAGTTTTATTTTTATTTAATTAATAAATTAATTAAATTGCTAGTACTTTGAACAATCTTTTAAACACAAGGAAATCAGATACATTTATAAAAGTATCATTAATATATTAATAAATAGATTAAATAATTTTGTCCCATGTGATGCCCTGGAAATATAATAGTCCCACTATGGCTCATATAGGTTGTAAAAGGTGACTAGAATGGGTATAGCTGGGCCACCCAATGCCAGGGGACATAAATATGGGACCTCATTCTCCAGGTTGGAGGTTGGTCATGAAGGTTGACAACCTCACATTGTAAAATAAACTTTATTGGAAGCCAAATAGATGCTTCGGAAATAATTAGATCCCAATACAATGAAATGGACACGACCCTGGAAATTCTGCTCTTTGAATGTGAGAACACTGCACTTAAAATGTTAAATAATGTAATAAATACATATCCATCCATAGTAATTCTGCCCGAAGGCAGGTCCTTCACTGCAATCATAGCATTTTCATGCTATGCTTGCAGCTTTTACTAGGAAATTGTGTAGGTGTGGTAGCTTCCCGTTGCTTTCCACACCGGTGAAGGATGATGATGATAATGATAAGGATGATGGCCATATGATTTCGGGGACCGTTTGGGCCTTAAAGTTTTCCTGACATTTGTCTTACAGGTGAGGAAAAACCCCGATAAAAACCTCACCCAGAAAAACTGCCCCGACCGGGGATCGAACCCGGGCCCGCTGTGTGACAAGGCAGCACGCTACCTCGAGACCACAGCGGTGGACTATAAATACATAAAGTAAAGTGATCCCACGACAGACCCGGAGGCCCTTGGGGTAGTGGGAGGTTAAGGCTCCCACTTTTTCTAGACAATCGGCACTTTATGTCAGCCGGGTTGTCAGCCCTGCGTGACGGCCGCCTTTACCCCCAGAACAAGCGTCTGGTACTCATTTCCGTTAGAGGCTGAGTCGACGCCAGGGCCATGGTGCCGCCAGAGGGTTTGGGTCAGTTTAAAAATCCTGACCCCAACGGGACTTGAAACCCTCGACCCTCCGGCTTGTAGCTCAGTGCCTTAACCACTACGCTACGGCGTGCCCCCCTATAAATACATATAATGTGGATATATTGGAGTTCCAAAAACTGAGATGATAATCTTTTATAGTTGTGACCCGAGAATCATATATTTCATGTAGGATACATTGTTAACCCATTTGCCTCAAAAGACGAGGTAGACTTGCCAGCTGTTAAATGGCCTTCAACTCAGAAGACGAGGTACACTCGCTTAATTCTGCTGTTATGTATTTTGTACATCCATTGGCAGGGTATTCATCTATTAATGTTTATGAATAGTAGAGGAATGTGTTTTTGCCTTCACTCTTATTGTGATCTCAAGTGCCATTATCTTTTGTTTGTTTTGCATGTCTGAAAATAGACAATATAATTTACGGTAACTTAAATCCGGTTTCTGGGAAAATGCATTGAAGATTGAAACCTGAAGTGAATGGGTTAATAAACATATCAGGAATTCAGTTTTTGATTTTAAGTATATAAGTTTTCTTCCACTTACTTGTGTTTTGCACTCTTTTAACTTTACTATCTAATCTCTCTTGGTTAACTCTTGTTTTTTTCGACTCCGATGCTATTGGGGCATCCGAGGGCTAGGGAGTCTTTCCTTTCTTCCATTTCTTCTTTCCTTTATTTTCTTTTCTTCTCCAGAAAAGCCTGACCAGAGGCTATAAGATGGCAGCCCCATCACTGGTCTTGCCTTCCTTTGACCAGCAACCAATCGAAGGGACTATTATTATGCTTTCAAGTCTTATACGAGAATTTCCCGGAAGGATCAAAACGCTGGAGGGAAAATTTTCTATAGGATCGTAACAGGCCTTGGCCTAATACTTGGAAGGAAGAAGAAGAAGAAGTATATAAGTGTAAGGAATGTCCATTGCTGTGGTCTCGAGGTAGCATGCTGCCTTGTCACGCAGCGGGCCCGGGTTCGATCCCCAGTCGGGGCAGTTTTTCTGGGTGAGGTTTTTATCGGGGTTTTTCCTCACCTGTAAGACAAATGTCAGGAAAACTTTAAGGCCCAAATGGTCCCCGAAATCATATGGCCATCATCACCATCCTTATCATTATTAATTATCATCTTCATCAGCATCATCCTTCACCGGTGTGGAAAGCAACGGGAAGCTACCACACCTATATTTCCCTAGTGAAACTGCAAGCATAGCATGAAAATGCTATGATTGCAGTGAAGGACCTGCCCTCGGGCAGAATTACTATGGATGGAAGTGTAAGGATTTGTACTTTTCATATAAATGGTAAATTTTAAAATTATAGTATAATTAACGCCACTTACTTACTGAGAAAAAATTGGAACTTGAGAGAAAACTATCGTAAACATATAGTATTAAATTTGTAATTGGCGATTTGAATCCTGAAGTGGGAAAAAATATTTTAATAGTTTTATTATTGAGAATTCCATGAAAATACAAATGAAAATGGACTTTTTTAATAGATCTTGCTTATACTTCTTTCCAAGTATTAGGTGAAGGCCTGTTACGATCCTATAGAAAACTTCTGGGAAATTCTCGTATAAGACTTGAAAGCATAATAATAGTCCCTTCGATTGGTTGCTGGCCAAAGGAAGGCACTTAAAACTTGAAACTGGCAGTACAATGTTCAGTCACGAAAATGTACGTAAAACTTCACAGCTAACAGGCCTAGAAGGGCCTTGGTATACCAGCTGCCTGCTCATCTCATGTCCATGTGTTAATCACAGAAGGGTGACATGTGGTCAACATGTTCGGTCTCCCCCAGTCATTATAGTTTTTTTTTTTTTTTTCAATCTGGAGCTGCTACTTATTGTAGTTACCCTAATTCCTCTTGATGGTGGCTGGGCACCAGTTCCATACTGGCTGAAATTCCATGAGAACAATTTCTTCCTTCATTAACTGAGCTGTATAACAAGAATAGATAATCTGATCTGGGAATTGTTAATAGCTCCATCTTGCTATACTTTCACTGAATTGTCCACTGTTCAGTTTAAGCAATGTGTCCTAGATCCGTTGTTTTAGTTGTTACAAGTTTGATTCCTCATAATTCTTAATCAGTTTTTATAAGATATAGCTGATAAATAAATTCGTATTTTAGAAGAAAGATTATATGTCATAGAAGAGGTAAAGAAAAATCAAATAGGGAAAAGCATTGATAGAGCTAAGCCTATGTTTACTACCTTCAACACTTAATTCAACAACTGCAAAATCACTGAGAAAGTCCAGGAGAAGATTGTTAATACTGATAGGTTATCAATTAATTTAAAAAGGAAAGGTGCTAACATTCAAACAACTTTTTCATGAAGAAATAAGTAGTTTAATGTAAATGCCCAAAAAATAATTATAAAAAAATACAATACTGTGTTTCTAGAATATATGCAAACAAATTTTACAATTTGTATTAATTTTCACAGTAATATGCATTGACTATTTTTCAATATCAATTTTCAGGTCTTCCAACAAAATGTTTAATCAAGGTTTTACTGTCTTCATGTTGACCTACTTGAATTTTTCTGTATTCATGTCTAAACTAATGTTCTTGCAGGTGCTTTGAAAAATTAATTTAGTTTTTGGTACCTTATTTATTAACATTATCTTCTAAGAATATTAGTTTCATATGAATTGCATAAGCCAAAATGAGAACAAATAATTTTTAATTATTAATGAGTGAAATCAGCCATAACTTTATGAATATGGTGTATTTTTCCATCTTCTTTATAATGTTTTTTTCTTAACAATTTACTATCTTAAAAATCTCTTGAACTTGTGTCTGCAAAAAATATTGTGCATGCAATTCTGGAAATTCCTTTGGTCACACAAACATAGAAATTATTTATAATTGTAGGCTTTCACGGCCGGCGTCTTGATCCATATTTGGTTCGCCTTCCGGGCTTATAGGCCGTGGTCTGGTTGTCTTCTTACTCGACGTTTCGTCTACTGCTGCGGTAGACCTCATCAGGAGATACTGCGTGCTCTCTGTGAACTCCTCAACAGTCGGCTGCAGACTGGCTGGTGGTTGGAAACTGTCTCTCTTTTTATAGCTAAACCCTGGGTGGTGGGGGTTTTTTTTGCGCAAAAAAACCCCCCACCACCCAGGGTTTAGCTATAAAAAGAGAGACAGTTTCCAACCACCAGCCAGTCTGCAGCCGACTGTTGAGGAGTACACAGAGAGCACGCAGTATCTCCTGATGAGGTCTACCGCAGCAGTAGACGAAACGTCGAGTAAGAAGACAACCAGACCACGGCCTATAAGCCCGGAAGACGAACCAAATATGGATAGAAATTATTGCTTATCTAATAAAACTTCATATCTGCATTTCCATAGCCATTGTTCTGAGACTTTGTTTTTATTATTGCTTTTTTTAAAATTTTATTTGAACTTTTATATTCTTTTTTGTTAATAGGAACTAGGAAATCACTTATAATAGCAAAAACAATGAGAGGATGAGAGAAAAATTATTTAAAAAAATAATACAAAAGTAAGCTGTACCAATACTTAAAATTATTCTTAACAAAAATGTGAGAATTATAAATATGACTCTGGCTTACATATTGTATTCTTTAATAATCATCACATCAACTCTGTGTGATATCAAATAGCCAATGCATGCTCTAACATATAAAAATTTGTACTCACCATTTACAATCCAACTATGATCTCTTCATCTTTTGTTAATTACTGCAAACTCACTAAAGTCAATATAAACTACAAAAATAATGTACCAAAAAAATTAATATATAAAATTACAAACAGATCAAACAGAATACATTGTATTTTTCTTGTAATCATTAATCTATTGTTTAACAGCTCTCACATCATTTTGTGAACTAGAATAACTCAATTTAAGGGAGCAGTACACATCACTATGGCCAATCAATATCGTAATTGGTGTGCATGATTTTGTATCATCAAAAGAATCTACGTACACAGATTTGTAGTCTATTTGTTTAGATCAGTGTTTCACAAGTCAAATGATGCATCACACTGGTTACTATTTTTAGTGCAATGAATGTGATGTTTATATAAGTAGTAACTGTTTAAATCTCAACTGCAATAACAAAGATCTTTTTTAATGAAATAGAAAAAAAAATCAAATTGAAGGTTAATTTGACCTTCAATGAGATATGTTAAATTTATAATAAAAAACATAGAAAAAATATACTTCATACAACAGAATACACATTATTGTGATGTATACATCTTGATTATATAATATGAGGAATACTTTTAACCTTTTATCATACAAGCATGTAAAGTTCATTATTATGATATCTAATCAATCATATATCAATGCATAATCCATTTTTCCACATATTGTAATATTATACAAACATATTCCTAAAATATTTCTAATATATCACATTCTCAAAATAATCAATATTTCACACCAAATAATTTGCTATTTATTATTCATCAGTGAATTAAAAAAAAACTTCTTCATGAACGAAAGCTGCATAAATGAATCTTCAAATTATATAAAACTGTTATTCACAAGAAATATTTCCAAAATATATACCTCCAAAATTGGTCCCCAAGCCCAGTGGGTTTTGCTTATTCTCGAAGTCCTTTACAATTTAACAAATTTGAAGATACAAATAAACAATCCATATTCTCAAAGTTTTAAAATAGTAACATCATGAAATTTAGTTTCACAGTAGATAAGAGAAACTTGAAATAATTTTAATTACTGAAAATATCTCAAAGACCATCCAAAAAAAAAAGAGAGAGAGAGAATAGTAACTACTTACTTGCTTACTCAATAGCAACTACAGTATTATAAAATATCAGTATAACTTAAATTTATTCTACTGAAATAAGAGAAAATGTTCAATAATGAATTCCTAAATTAACTTTAAAATTATAATGTTAAGTGATTCCAGGTATGTGGTCATGGTCTATTACTGGTTTCCTACAGATGTTTCTCCCTCAACTGCAGAGGGCATCTTCAGTAGCGACTACTTTTTTTTAAAAAAATGTAAATAAATTATTGTTGTATTGTTGCTTAGATCAGTTGGAACACAATTCATAATTTGTTAACATGTCTGAAGAAGGTACAGTGTACCGAAACAGCTGTCACTGAATTATATCTTAATAAATATGAAAATCAAATAAAACTAAGTTTTATTTTATTTAATTAATGAATATGGATTTTCATCAAGTAAACACCAACTCAATTGATTACTTTTTTTTTATATTAAAAGTGCATGAAGATATATGACTTTCATAAGAAATATAATATATTATAGTGTAATCCACATTCTCAAAAATGGGATCAGGTTTGCGTCTCAATTGTCCTTAAGGAGCTGCTTCTACCCAATAATTCTAAAATATCATATTACTAGAATTACAAGATTTGATTTTGAGTTCTAATTAAGATATGCAGGTTTTTTTTATAGTTTCCCTTTAAGATTATCCATAAGTATTTTATTTAAATATTTTACTTCTTACTCTTTTCTAATGTTAATTAAAAATTTGAGTAAAAATAACCATCAAACAGAGACTTTGCATACACTCATAAATTAATTATGGGAAATAAATTATGAGGTTTCCAAGTTAATTAATAAAAACTGAATCGTATCTGACCTTATATTTCATGTTCTTCAAGCACAGAACTACGGTTTCTGGAGGGATCCCTCCCATCTTCAGCCATATCCATGACTGTTTGAAACCTAGATGAAGATGTAAACCAGGTTTCAACAGTCGTGGACATTCATAGTTAAATATGGGAAATAACATTATGAAGTTCTTAATTCGTAAATTAATGAGTCATTTTTTACATCTTACCTCATATTTTAAAAGAAACATAAAATATGAGGTAAGATGTAAAAAAGACTCATTAATTTACAAGTCGTGGGCATGGTTGAAGATGGGAGGGATGCCTCCAGAAATGGCAGTTCCGTGCTTGAAGAACATGAAATGAAATAAGACCTGGTATTTATTAATTTGCATAAACTGTTTGTAACACATTTTTATTTAATATATGTAGGAAATAACACTATGAGGTTTATTTTAATTATATTTGAGTTTGTTATTTTGCCTCACCTCATATTTCTTGATTTTTATGCAGACCTGGATTTGTCACTTTTGCGCGACATTGTCAATGCTTCCAACTGAAATCAAGAAAAATCTTCATCTTCATTACATGTACCCAGCCATAGCTGACAACATGAATCCATTGCATACTTATGCTATAAGATGCAATGGGGCTGCACTTGAACATGTGGGCATTCAAGGTGAGCGTCCACGAGGTTAAAGGAAAGAGATATAGCAACGACAGAAATTAACCCTTTGGCCTCGAATACTCTAATACCATCAGGGTCAAAGAAAACAAGAGGTCAGACAAGGGAGACTGGATAGGAAAGTAAAAAGAGAGATCTGGTACTAGAAAAGGAAGAAATACCAGATCGGTTAAAGATAGAAGGAGCAAAACACAAGTAAGTGGAAGCAATGTTTTGCTCAGCTTGGGCACCTTGTGGTCGCCATCCACATATCCCCTAGATGGGGATCCCTGAGGGTGAAATCAAGAAAAATGAGGTGAGTCAAAATACAAACTCATAATAACGTTATATTTGAAGAGAAAATTTTTTGCCTAGACCGAGACTCGAACCCGGGACCTTTGGCTTTCCGGCCAAATGCTCTACCAATTGAGCTACCAAGGCGAGTTGTGATCTAGACACAAATTTTTCTCTTATATACAATATAATTCCCTCGCGCCAAATGCTTTGAAACCTTTGCTTCTATCTTTTGCAAATGGCAGCTTCTTAGTTAAGAAGACATTTATTGGGAATTTAACACTAGTTTATAAAGCCAGTAGGGCTCCTATTGATGTTTTTATCATTCATTTAACACTTCTCACTGAAGGATAAATTATATTTCGAGAGAAAAATTTTCACCTAGACCGACACTCGAACCCGGGACCTTTGGCTTTCCGGGCCAAATGCTCTACCAACTGAGTTTCAAATATAATTTATCCTTCAGTGAGAAGTGTTAAATCAACAATAAAAACATCAATATAAGCCCTACTGGCTTTATAAAGTAATGTTAAATTCCCAATAAATGTCTTCATAACTAAGAATCCGCCATTTGCAAAAGATAGAAGCAAAGGTTTCAAAGCATTTGGCACGAAAAAATTACAATGTATATAAGAGAAAAATATGCGTCTAGATCGCAACTCACCTCGGTAGCTCAGTTGGTAGAGCATTTGGCCCAGAAAGCCAAAGGTCCTGGGTTCGAGTCTCGGTCTAGGCGAAAATTTTTCTAATCAAATATAATTTATCCTTCAGTGAGAAGTGTTAAATTAATAATAAAAACATATTTTTATTTTCAGTTGGTAAATTAAATAAAAAATCTTTTTATATCAAAAAAGTAATGAAAAAAAAACATTACCTTTGTTTTGAGGTAATGCACTCTCTCATTTTACTACTAGAATGAGTATTCTCCATAACCTAACTTGTTTGCTTATTTCAGATCATACATATAACTTTGCTCACACTTTCTCATTATTAAGTAGATTACGCTACCGTGAAAGAGAGCATGGAGTTTTTACATTCCTTATATCAGACTTTTAATGCTTATATCCTAAACCTTAAAAGTAAACTACATCACTACATAAACAATTCAAATACAATCATATTTGAAGAGAAAAATTATACGTCCAGACTGAGACTCGAACCCAGGACCTTTGGTTTTCTGGGCCAATGCTCTACCGACTAAGCTGTCGGGTCAAGTTACAATCTAAACACAATTTTTTCTCTTATATACGTTATAAATTCCCGCACACCAAATGCTATGAAACCTTTGTTTTCATTTTTGCAAATGACAGCTTCTTTATTAAGAGGACATTTATTTGGGAATTTTTATATTACACTAGCTGATACCCAGAGTGCACTGCTACTCCTAAATAAATGTGTTTTATACCACCAGTCGTGCGCTGTTATGCTTGCCTGGGTATCTGCTTATCCCGATCTTCTTGGCATCAATGAAAGACAAAAATGGTTATTGTAAGTTATCTGTAGAAGATAAACATTTGCTTTTGTGGACTTTTTTGTAGAGTTTTTTGAGATATTCAATTCTGTGTACATTAATTTGGTGTATTTGTTATGGTTTAGGCAGCATAAGCTATTTAAGCGTCAAAATAGGGACTTTATTTCACGTTTTTTTCAATACAAAGAGTGATTTTTAGGGGTGAAGGGGTTGAGTATTACAACTCTCTTATAGCCTATGTTCATCCCGGGAATCTCCTGAACATTTTGCAAAAAAACCCATCACAATAGGATCAACAGTATGGCCATGCATTAAATATGAACAAACAAACAAACATTCATTTTTATATATTAGATTACAAGCCAATATGGCTTCTTTGATGAGAGTCGAGGACAGACTTGAGTCTCAGTCTGGGCGTATAATTTTTCTCTTCAAATAAGATTTATCAATCATTGAGATTTATGAAATGAATAATAAAAACATCAAATTCAAATACAATCCTGTCTTTTTACAAAAATGTGGAGTAAAATGAATTCCCTCTTCTAAAAATGAAAGGAAGTTTCTGAAAGACATGGGCTGGTTAAAGTTACAGTTAATTAAATAAAAATAAAACGTAGTTTTATTTGAGTTTCATATTTATTATATAATTCAGTGACAGCTGTTTCGGTACACTGTACCTTTGTTACATGTCTGAAGAAGGTACAGTGGACCGAAACAGCTGTCACTGAATTATATAATAAATACGAAAATCAAATAAAACTACGTTTTATTTTTATTTAATTAATAAATATGGATTTTCATCAAGTAAACACCAACTCAATTGATTATATAAAGTTACAGTTGTACAAAAAATAATTGTCAGCAATAAAATTGTATTCACTGTAAGCCTACAAATTCAATTCAAATCAAGCCTCTATGTTAAATTTGGATTCTGGCAATACACCTAAAATTATATTTTGTTACCAGTAGTTTTTGTATTACGTTCAAATCTCGGAAACAAAGAAATGTGACTCACACCAAATATGGGGTGAAGGCTGATAAGGATTTCAAGATCTCTGAGCAAGTCGAAAACTCTAATGGAATTACTTCTTAACTCTTGTGGCGAGTTTTGGTGATATCCATCTAGCCAAATTCACTTCCATCTCCACCCCTGGATCTGTTAAGACGCAAGAGGAAGAGTGGTATAAAAAAAAGACAGGAAGTATTGAATTTACACACATCCCTATTAAATTCTGAGATTGCAGTGAAGAACCTGCTCTTGGGCAGAAAACTATGAATGAAAGAGCTATATGTATATATATATACTAGAAGTCCCGGCCACATGTTGCTGTGGCTAAGGTATATGTTAAAAATTTAAATTAAGTTGCTGTCTTTCAGCCAGATTACTTAAAACTAATATATACACACAAAATTAATAATATAGAAGATAAAATAAACACTGAACACACTTAAATTATGAAATAATCAATATTTGTAATTCAATTGAAATTCGCAGTTGCAACAAAAAGCACAGCCATCCGGATCTCTCTTTCTTAAATAATAAACCAATTACCTTACCAAATTTTCTTACACCGTCATCTGTTAGAATCATATGGAACTCACAGATAATTACACAGCTATCTGTTAGAAAATTATAACTCTTTGTTAAATAATAAACAAATAATTTGCAATAAAAAAATAATGCGACTATAAATTTAGTTATAAACTACTCTAAGCCTCAAGTTGGATCAAACTGCACACAGTGTGCAAATTTTATTAAAATCGGTTCAGTAGTTTAGGATTCCATCGTGGACAAACAACGTGACATGAAATTTTTATATATTAAGATATATATACCGGGCTTCCAATATAAACCCGGACCGGCCTCACGGGGTTTCACCCGTCAGGCAGCGCTCTCTCCTCATCCGCATTTCACTCTGCCAGCCGCTCGTCCTTGAACTAGTCAGTTTACTATCGTTCGACAAGATAAGACGTCAGCTGACATTAGAGCAGCGCATTTATGTGTGTAAATGTTATTATAAATACGAATCAGCTCGTCGCATTCGGGAAGAATTTATTTGGAACTTCCCTGGACAATTACCTCCTTCCAGATCGACAATCCATGATCTTGTGACTAAATTTGAGACCACTGGTTCAGTACAAAATAAGAAACACTCGCTCCCCAGGTCTAACAGTGTGTGATTTTTATTTGTTGGGTAGCCTGAAAGACAAAGTGTACAAAACAAATCCGCACACATTGGAAGAACTGAAGAACAACATAAGAAATGAAATCAGAAACTTGACAGTGTCCGAACTACAGCGTGTCAATCTAAATGTGTTTACTCGGTATAATGCCTGTTTAACTGCAGGAGGACAACATTTCCAGCATTTTCTATAAGGTAAGAAACAGTTCAAGGACGGGTGGCAGGCAGGGTGAATTGCGGGAGGAAGAGACAGCACTGCGTGCCGGGTGAAACTCCGTAAGGCCGGTCCGGTTTTATATTGGAAGCCCGTTATATAAATTTTGTTCATTCATTGTTTTAATTATTTAACGTTTTATTTAGGTAACATTTTATCACTCACCTCATAATTTTTAATTTAAACTAGTTTCAGGACTTTACATATCAGTTCCATCATCAGTATCCCTGCAACCATTGTTGTCCTGTCATTGATGACAGAACAACAGTCGCGGGGATTCTGATGATGGAACTGATATGTAAAGTTCTAAAACTAATTTCAATTAAAAAAAGAATAAAAATATGGGGTGAGTGATAAAATTTTACCGCAATGAATATACCTCATAGTGTGAATTCCTAAAATAAGTAATGTTTTATTGACTTAATAATCCCTCTGATTTCCTCAGGAAAATAGCAACATTTATTTGCAAAGATAGAAGCAAAGGCTTCAAAGCATTTGGTGGGCGGGAATTACAACGTATATAGAGAAAGATTTGCGTTTAGATTGGTACTTGCTCAGGTAGCTCAAATGGTAGAGCACTTGGACTAGAAAACCAAGGGTCCCGGGTTCAAGTCCCGGTCTGAGCGTATAATTTTTCTCTTTAAATATGAACATTTATTTTCTCATATTTTAGAGTAACAATAAAATTCATCGGAGAACATTTTGTTTAAACAACTCACCTCATAGGATTCATGCACCATGATACCGCAATTTCAAACACAGTTGTGTTCATCCTCAGCCATAACTCCAACTGTGTTTGAAATCGCGGTATCATGGAAGCATGAATCCTATGAGGTAAGTTGTTTAAACAATATGTTCTCCGATGAATTTTAATGATTATACCTCATAATGTTTACTTCCCAACATTAATTTAATATAATAAAACACTTAATTAGATACGAGACATTTTTGACGAAGCTTATTGATTATTTTTGAAGAGAAAAATTTTCGCCTAGACCGGGACTTGAACCCGGGACCCTTGGCTTTCCGGGCCAAGTGCTCTACCAACTGAGCTACCGAGGCGAGTTGCGATCTAGACGCAAATTTTTCTCTTATGTACGTTGTAAAAATTTTTCTCTTCAAATATAATTTATCATTCAATGAGAAGTGTTAAATTAATAATAAAATCGTCAATAGAAGCCCTACTGGCTTTATAAAGTAGTGTTAAATTCCCAATAAATGTCTTCTTAACTAAGAAGCCGCCATTTGCAAAGATAGAAGCTATGGTTTCAAGCATTTGGCGCGAGGGAATTACAACGTACATAAGAGAAAAATTTGCGTCTAGATCGCAACTCGCCTAGGTAGCTCAGTTGGTAGAGCACTTGGCCCGGAAAGCCAAGGGTCCCGGGTTCGAGTCCCGGTCTAGGCGAAAATTTTTCTCTTCAAATATAATTTATCATTCAATGAGAAGTGTTAAATTAATAATAAAATCGTCTTATTGATTATATTTCATATATGTCTGTGCTAAAGGTAAAATGAACACACTATTAGAAGGCCCCTGGGGGTAGTAGGAGGTTAAGGCTCTCACCTTTCTAGACAATCACCACGAGATGCCAGCTGGGTTATCAGCCTTGTGTGACAGCTGCCTTTACACCCATATCATGAGTCTGGTACTCATTTCAATTAGAGGCTGAGTCAACCCCAGGGATATGATGCTGGCAGAAAGTTTACGTCAGTTTAAAAATTCCGACCCCACCGAGACTCAAACCCCCAAGCTTCTGGCTTGTAGCATATTGCCTTACCAACTATGGTGTGGTGTGTCACATATGCCTATGGCATGACCTAATTCCAAAACTATATAAGGCCTTCCTTCAATCAGATCAGCAATAGGAGGTAACAGTGTAAGATATGTTTTTCTCTTCAGAATGGATTCAGACTATTAGCCTGAATATATTGGTTTACATTGACATAATGACCATAATATTCAATGTTTATAAAATGAAATATCTGTCTGATAATACAATTTTAATCATAACAGATTTCACTGAAGCAGTTGCGAAGCTTATAAAAGAAAAAAAAAAAATATATATATATATATATATATATATATCCACCGCTGTGGTTTCGAGGTAGCATGCTGCCTTGTCACGCAGCGGGCCGGGTTCAATCCCCGGTCGGGGCAGTTTTTCTGGGTGAGGTTTTTATCGGGGTTTTTCCTCACCTGTAAGACAAATGTCAGGAAAACTTAAAGGCCCAAACGGTCCCCGAAATCATATGTAATTTCGTTAGGGATATCAAAATGCATTGATCTAACGAAATTACATTGATTTCGAAGTTCATAAATTCAACCATAGATGGCAGCACTGAAGATGGCGACAATAGAATAGTTGACGGCCGAAGAATTTCGTCAGTCGGAGTTATGGCTGATGATGAACATGACTATGTTTGAAATCGCGATATCATGGAAGCATGAATCCTATAAGGTGAGTTGTTTAAACAATATGTTCTCCGATGAATTTTAATGATTATACCTCATAATGTTTACTTCCCAACATTAATTAAATACAACAGGATATCTACTAAACACAAATAAGGGGAAAATGGTGAAACACAAATTAATGAACAGTAATTACTAGAGATCCGTGAAAGTGATTTTTAGGGAAAATTTGTTTTAAAATTTCAGGATTTCAATGTTATTGGGAATTTAGTGGTATTATTAAAAAAATGTAAATTTGAATCTTTTTAACCCTAGTTTAGTATATAAAACCCAATAAGAATGATACATCCAGTAGTTTAAGGCCAATTTTAGCTTGTACAATTGATATCGATTCTAATACAATAAAATGCATACAATTTTAATCACAGTTACTAATTTGTAAGCAAATTTACCTTTTAAGAAAAAGCAACCATGGGGAGTATCTCTGCATTTTCAGGTTTCAATCTCCACCTTCGATCACTCACCACAACACAATGCTGAGAAATAGATATTTCTTGGAATTCATATTGACCATAGAACTTAAAATGTATGGAGAGACCATATTTGAGCATGAGAAGGACAGAAAATATTACCTCTATGTTGTGAACTGTCAGTCTATCTAAAGAGAATACTATGTATATCCAAATTTACACGCTCCCGACTGGCATATGAACTCTCAGGAGAGACCTTCTTCATAGAACAATTGTGAATGCTGATACTCTTACCATCCACCGCAGCCTACCAAGATCTCCTAGCAGAGCTCCAAGCTAAGAAAAAAGAAATTTGGATAGAATTTTACGCAACAGAAGCAATGATAAATCGAACGTGGATGGCTACAAACCAAGATCTTCGCCATTTTGTAAACTCCCTAGCAGTACATGGATACCATCACAAAGTGTGTAAAATGAAGACCTACCACGACCCAGGCACAGCATGCATGTGCGAGTTTTGTGAACTATCTTGCGATCGTTACCACGTCGCAGCATGTAAAAAACGACCCAAATCATTAATTGAGACGTGCACAGATTCATAATGAATGCAAAAGCAAAGTGAACTAATAAAACTCTAATGCACAACTTGTGCGCATTTTCGTTTATATATATGTTGTGAACTGTGTTGCAACCATTTCCCTTTGCAAGAATGCATGGAGGAAGTAGATATGGTGCCATCAGATATGGCAGTTAAAAAGAAGATGGAATCCAAAAAGTGTTTAAAAATGCATTATGAAAATTTTGCAAATATAACAAAAAAATCTCTGGAATTCATTGAAAATTTTAAATGTTGGTGTTATTTCACATTATTGTACGATTTTGCAATTCATAAATGCTTTTTTTGAGGTTATTGGAAGTGGAGTTAAGAGATGTTACAAGAAAATGAGGAAATTAGAGCATTCTGCATTATTGCGACTCACAAATTTCATGGATCTCTAGTAATTACTTGAATTTCATTATGTGTTGCCAATTTTATTTTAAAGTGTTTCAAACTGTCAACATTAAAAAAAAAATTCTGCTAGTAGGTATATGGCTATAATGAAGAATTCATAGATAAGCTCGTAAAAAAACAAAAAAGGAAGAACAACATAACCAACATAACTAAACTAAAAAAAGAATCTGACAACAACAAGAAAACATGGATAACACTTACATACACAGGAAAAGAAACGACAAAATTAGCCAATGCACTAAAGAAAGCCAATAAAAACGTAAAAATAGCATACAGAACCAATAACAAATTAAACAACATAATAAACAATAACATTGAAGAAAATAACATTTTCAACAGCAAAGGAGTTTATAAACTGACATGTAAGGACTGCAACAAATTTTATATAGGAAGGACAAACAGGAGTTTTAACATCAGATTCAAAGAACATTTTCGAGACTTCATTCACGCAGAAGGTAAATCAAGCTATGCAAAACATGTTATCCATGAAGGACATCGCATGTTAAATATTGAAAACACCCTAACAGTAATGCACAGAGGAAATAATCCAGCGAAGATAAACGTACTCGAAGAGATGGAAATCATGAAAGCAGCTCACAACGACAGCCTGATAAACGAAAACGAACCCAATACATGTAACCCCCTCTACCAGATCTTCAGTGAAACACCAGTTTTGAATCCTGCCGATGATGGGACAAGTCCCGAAAGCGCTACAGTTAAATGATAATTAAGTTGAGGAGATGGACCTTTCAGGTGAATATTCTATAATTTTATATTAATAGTAGGTATTAATAACAACACAGGTAGTAAACAGAGGTAATGAGTTTTTTTAATAAACTGCTAAACACTTTTATGTTATTTATTAAACAAAAAAATTCTTATCAACTTTTACAATTTAATGTTTTCAAATAGGAAAAGTTTTCATAAAAAAAAAAGAAAATAATATCAAGATGCAGTTTATGTAAGAACATTAAAAAAATCTTCGAAATAAAGTTGTACTTGTGCAGTAAATAATACATTACATAAAGCAAGCCTATTAAAAATACAAATTTATGTTTCAACAGTATTATAATAGTGCATTGTTTTCAATAACCAAATTTTACTTTTAAATAAACCTGACGATGGGCTATAAACGAAGCTCTGAAACATATGTTCGAGCAGAGGTCAGATTGGACAGACAAAATGGTTTAATTATTCGGAGGCTGCTTTAAAGGCTTATAAAAGTTTCTCTTCAAATATAATTCAAAAATAAAATTCAAATATAGCTTAAAATTTTTATTATTGATTTAACACTTCTCACTGAAGGATAAATTATATTTGAAGAGAAAAATTATATAATTTATCTTCAGTGAGAAGTGTTAAATTAATAATAAAAACATCAACAGAAGCCCTACTGGCTTTATAAAGTAGTGTTAAATTCCCAATAAATGTCTTCGCCATTTGCAAAGAGAGAGGCAAAGATTTCAAAGCATTTGGCACAAGGGAATTACAACGTATATAAGAGAAAAATTTGCATCTAGATCGCAACTCGCCTGGGTAGCTCAGTTGGTAGAGCATTTGGCTCAGAAAGCCAAAGGTCCCGGATTCGAGTATCGGTCTATGTGAAAATTTCTCTCTTCAAATATAATTTATCCTTCAGTGAGAAGTGTTAAAGCAATAATAAAAACAGTCAATAAAAGCCCTACTGGCTTTATAAAGTAGTGTTAAATTCCCAATAAATGTCTTCTTAACTAAGAAGCTGCCATTTGCAAAGATAGAAGTAAAGATTTCAAAGCATTTGGCACGAGGGAATTATAACGTATATAAGAGAAAAATTTGCGTCTAGATCGCAACTCGCCTCGGTAGCTCAGTTGGTAGAACATTTGGCCCAGAAAGCCAAAGGTCCCAGATTCGAGTCTCGGTCTAGACAACAAATTTTCTCTTCAAATATAGCTTATAATTGTTTCAAACAATACAGCAGATCATTTTACAATTAGGAAAGTACCCTGCATTACACTAACTTATACCAAGTCAAATCAAAATAGACTTATATAAGTTATAACTTCGACAGGAGAAGTTAATTAAACAATCACAGAGAGGAGAAGACGAAGGAAATCATCTACAAGCAAATTAAGTTCTGTGGTGTGGTGGTCAACTCAGCCATGAGTACCAAATACAATAACAGGCTGCCATGCAGGACAGACAACCCAGCTTACATCTAGTGCAGATTCTCTACATAGGTAGGACCATTAACATCCTACCGTACTACACCAAGGGGCTCCTAAGACATGTAGTTGGATCACTTTACCTTTATCTTTTAATAGCTACGAATGTGTGTAATACCACATAAAACATATTGTCATTGGGCAATGAAAAATTCATATCTCTACAAACTTCAAAAAGTCATTTAAGTGTACTAAATTGTAATATTATAATGACATTGTGAAAAGAAAAATTAATGTCTGAACCAGGAATCGAACCGTGGACCTCTAGTTCTCTAGACTAGTGTTAAAATAACAGTATTGGAAAGTGTTAAATAACATTGTTTACTGCTTATAAAAGTGGTGGTGTAAAATTCTCAAATATAGATACTTCTAAACGAAGCCAGCTGTTGGCGATGGCAGTGTCACCTACCTGACAGCGGATGAAACGAGAATTATAGATTTGTATATGTGGAAAGAATTGTTAATGTTTGTGCCAGGTCTAGAATGGTATAGTGGGCTGCACACTAGTCTAGAGAACTAGAGGTCCATGGTTCGATTCCTGGTTCAGACATTAATTTTTCTTTTCATAATATCATTATAATATGATCCATTATTGGAACTGTGTTAAAATAACAGTATTGGAAAGTGTTAAAGTACTAAATTATACTGAATGTAAAACAAATTGACAGATAATCTGCACAAAACTCGTAACTCCTTCCTACATGGTGTCACTGTCTAGTTTAGAAATGAAATTTTGTTCTGTCGTGTAATTAATTAATTTTTTCCTTCTGTAAACATTTCTGGAAATGGATTTAAGAAGTTTCCATTGCCCAGCAATAATCTAATATATAAAACTGAACTTTTTTTGTTCATATCTTATGTGCTGCCATACCGTTCAACCGATTGTGATGGGGCTTTTTGCAAAATGTTCAGTAGTTTTCCGGGAAGGTTAAAGGCTATAGTAGAGTTGTAATATTCAACCCTTCACCCTTAAAAATCATCCTTTAGTGAAAAAATTGCTTTTTGAACGCTTAAATGGCATATGCTGCCTAAATCCTTAACAAATACACATAGTTAATGTACACAGAATTGAATATAAAAAATCTATTAAAAAAAGTCCGCGACAGCAAACATTAATCTTTAATGGATGACTCTCAATAACCATTTTTGTTAGATTATTTTTAGTCTGATCATCTTACCTCAATATTAATGTTGATTTGTTCTTGGACATGTTTTAAAACAATTCTGTTTTATCATCAGTTTGTCTGGACAAGCTGATGATAAAACAGAATTGTTTTGAAACATGTCCAAGAACAAGATGATCAGACTAAAAATAATATAATTAAAACCTCAAAATATCACTTCCTAAAATTAAATATTAACCATGTTTGTATTTCATTGATCCCTCTCGGGCAAGCATAGCAGCGAACAGCGGGTATTATTTTATGGATAACTCACAATAACAATTTTTGTCTTTCAGCTCATTTATGCCAAGAAGATAGGGATACGTAGATTTCTGGCAATGCCGGGTAATCAGCATGGGGTATCCAAAATTAATTATGATACACATTTTTCCTTTCACTTACTCAACTAAACATAAAAACACAATTTTCTTCTTTCAGCTCATTTATGCAAGAAGATCAGGATACGTAGATTCCTGGGCAATGCCAGATAATCAGCACAGGGTATCTAAAAATAATTACAATATAAAATTTCCCTTTTACTTAAACATAAAAACACGTTAATTTTCATCTTTCAGTTCATTTATGCCAAGAAGATGAGGATAAGTAGATTCCGGGCAACATTGGGTATTCAGCACGGGGTATCTAAAAATAATTACAATATAAAATTTCCCTTTTACTTAAACATAAAAACATATTAACTTTCATTCATTTAGACGTAGCAGCGCACGCCAGGTATTGTATAATCTTTCAGGTAAGTGAAGCATAATGAGTGTGTTTAAATTGACTAGTTCCTCATAAATTATTTCTTGAACTAATCAAACTATAATTTTTAGAAAGTAAACAATTTTAAGGAACTGGCCATAAGTGAATAAAATTAGTGCATTATTCTTATTATCAGAATATCTGATACAAGTTCCAATGTCTACCTCTCAGGTTATTCAATAACCAGGTCAATTATTGGATATACAATCTAGTCTAATATACCATATTTGTCAGTGTATAAGATGTTCTTTTGGATAAGACTTACCCTAAAAATTATCATAAGTAATGCCATTGATTTCCAAATTATCGATAAATTCACTCCTCACTTCGTGATAATTTGGAAATCAAGAGTGGCATTTGTTAGGACTATTTAACGAATAAAATTAAGCTGTTTACTCACAAATCATTGTTTAACTATAGCTATTTTAAAATATTTATATATTTAATGTAAACGGCAATGTTTGAAAACAAATCAGAAATGTGAGGTTATGTTCATTCACTGCTGCTTGATCATATTATTTATTGCCAAATAAGATCGCAATATTGTAAGAGTGCACCCAAGTGAAGAAATAATGAAACACATCAAACTATCTATCATAATCAACATTACGGGTTATTCATTTATTTTCTTAGTAAACAACTCAGTAAAATCAAGGAATCTTTTCATTATTTGCTATATTCAATGTGTTCAGAACATTAAAAAGGAGGAGCTTTCTTTATCACAAAAGCAGGAGCTGATAAAGAGAAATCGATAAAGAGCGAGGTGAAACACGACTGTCATTGGTTGTAAAACAACATTCATTGAAACGTGATTGGACTAGCATTTGTGGCATGAGTTAAATAGTCATAGTAAAATAAATTTTCTGAAAAACAAATTAAGATTTTTAACCCATTTGCTTCAGGTTTAAATGCTCAATGCATTTCCTCAGAAACCAGATTTAAGTTACCGTAAATTATATTGTCTATTTTCAGACATTCAAAACAAACAAAAGGTAACGGTACTTGATATCACAGTAAGGTTGAAGGAAAAAATACATTCCTCTACTATTCATAAATGTTAACAAAAGATTACCTTGCCAAGGGATGTACAAAAATATATAACAGCAGAGTTAAGCGAGTGTACCTCATCTTCTGAGTTGTAGGCCATTTAACTGCTGGCAAGTCTACCTCAACTTCTGAGGCGAATGGGTTAAAGAAAAAGAAATCTTTCTCCTTAAAATCACCATGTAACAGTCATGGGTTCAAATCCCGATTCAGGCGTATATTTTTTCTCTTCAAATAAAATTTGTCATTTGGTGAAAAGTGATAAATTAAATATCTAAGATTGAAAATAAGTTTCACTGGCATGTGGTGTGATTCCCATTGAAGTTTTCTTAGTAAAGAAGCTGCTAGAATGTGTGTGGAACGGAAAGTTCATAGCATCGGTGCACGGGAATTCATGTGATAAAGGAGAAAAATAATGTGCGTTTGAATCGGAATGCCTGATAACTTTAGTGGTCAAGAGCACCGGTGTACAGAACCAGAGACATATAAGCTCAAATCCTGATTCTGGAGTATATATTTCTCTTCAAATAAAATTCATGGGCTAACTTTATTTTGTGCATGTGTATATCATTTGTGTTGAAATGGTAATTCCATTTTCAAAATTCTATTGGATACATGTCAGCATTTGTGTCTAATTCTGGTCATTTTAGATTTTTCCCACATTGGGCATGCTATTCTTTTTGTTAATATACACTAAGGCTCATATCTATGAACGCATTATACTGTAAAAGTCGTTCTCAACATGTACTCTGCTGAGAAAGTTGCATCCAAATACGTTTTGCATACTCAAGACTCTGTTCATGCAATAATAATTGTCAAAATTCTGTAAGCTACCTGGTGAGGTGACTTTGCAGAGAACGATTCGTGAGCAACCCGATGGGAACCGATGTACTTGAAACCTTGCTGCGTTATCCAAGATGTTGGACTTTGTAGACTTCGATCATGTTTTCAGTACATGCAGAGAATAGGAATTTGATAGAGTCTACCAAAGAATTCAACTGAAAGAACAGGAGAATCGGCCTAATATTGCATGATGCAGATGTCGTATACAGTTTTATTTGTGGGACGCAAGCGTAAATGCATTCCTCTAGCAGACGAAAATAGCAGAAGTTGTTTTATCACCGAGAATTCTGGGTAATATCTTGCCAATATTACGGAAAAAATGACTTTCATGCATGACCAATAAGCGACTTGCTAATTCAAACTTTGCATGTTCTCACGGAAAACTCAGCTCACCAGAGACTAATGTATTTGCATGCGGACCATAACCTTTCTGAGACTGTCAAAACCATAAAGATTTTTTTCCATTGGCATAAGTTAAAAATTATGTTCTGTTGATCTATTGCCATGTTTTACATCATATTTTAATACCTGGAGTTTATAATTCATGGTGTAAGAATGTAACTTTTTTTGCAAATCATAAACTTATAAACTATTTATCTCCCTTCTCTCTTTCTGTTCATGTACGTTAATTTGTGAAAGAAACAACCACAGTTGTGAAAACTGAACACCCAATCTACCTTTATTGAAAAAGTGAAAGTACTAGAACAGACATTTGACATTCTAACAAATCGAGAAATAATTCCATCTAAAATTAATCCAGCACATTTTAAAACAATCCCCTGCAACTTATATCTAACTGTAAAAATCAACAAAAAGACAGAATGCAACAGCACTTTCCTGAAGAATACAGCCATAGAGAGTATCCACACCAGATACCCTAACAATGACTCGCTCTATGTCTATAAAGATGCCTCACTATCAGATCCTGAGAGTGGTGCTTGTGCAGGAGGAACATGCCCCCTCTTTTCATTCAACAGTCAAGCTGGAAGAAGAAGAACAAATTTCGATGGTGAGATACATGCTATAAAAAATCACTTGAAAATCTCTTAACAAGATCAGATAATTTATACATTAAATTTGGGAATTTTTAACATTACCATCTTGAAGTTCATAATAAGTTTCAAAAAATTTAATATAACATTGGCTCCAATTAACAAATTCAGCCTGGGTAATCTTCTGTTAACTAATAATAAAGTTAACACCTCAGACAACAAAAAATCTGGAATTTATCAAATTGATTGCAAAGAATGCAACAGCATATATATAGGAAAAACAAAAAGGAACTTGGAAACTCGTAAAAAAAGAACACTTCAGAAACATAAAGAATGGAGAAATTGAAAAATCAGCTATAGCAGCACAAGGTTTATTAGAGCATCACAGAATTGAAAAAGAAGCAAACCTTTGAAACATCTATCCAAACCTTTGGATTTAACATTTTAGGAAAAAATATATATTCAAAAAAAAACCATACTAGAACCATGAACTTTGAGATTCCAGACGAACTGAGCTTGATTACAAAGTTCTTCAAAAATACAACAAATGGCAGTTTAGAAAATGATTCATTCAAAAGAACACCAGATGGCAGTTTAGAAAAATAATTCCTTCAAAAGAACACCAGATGGCAGTTTGAATAATTACTGGCAAAAGAAAAAATTGACAATCGTGAAATCAGCTGAGATGGTGACAATGGGTCGCTGATACTGCAGTGCTGTGTTTAAAAAACATAGTAGTATGAAGTAAGAAGAAATCATGATTCATTTAATTCTTAATTCTTCTGATTGAGGGTCTTTCCACTTTTCAGCGGTTGCTCTTTTACCAGCCGGCTGCTGGCCCTTCACATCCACATGTGTCAATCACAGAGGTAGATGATCAACAGCCAGTGTAGGGGTGACATGTGGTTAGCATGTCGAGTCCCCCAGCCGTTATAGCTGGTTCCTCAACCTGGAGCCGCTACTTATTGTAGCTACCCAATTGCCTCACGATGCTGGGTGGGCACCGGTCCCATACTGGCCGAAATACCATGAGAAAAGTTCTCCCCCATGGAGACTTGAACCAGCGCAAGTCCCGTAGCTCTGCGCCAAGGCTTCCTACCTTAACCGCTCGGCTACGGCGCGGGACATTTTTCTTAATTCTTAAGATCAGATAACTTCTCCAGATTAGTTCTCCTGACAGACTCAAAAGCAGTTCTTCAATCAAACTATCACCCAAATACACACGACTCCAAACAATGTTATGACATGATATTACAACTCCATCTCCTCCATTGTCCAGCTTTTGTAGAAGAGACCAGCCTTTCTGCTAAATATTGGAGTGCAAGAGAGCGAATGATTTCATTATCAAGTGCTCAACATTAGATACCAACCAGCCAACCAACCATATTAGAACTCCATTACTATGGCAAAGAAATCATTCTACAGTGGAATACATCACATTTTAGAATTTTGAGCAATGAAGCAACCGATCTCTCTGCGAAGATAGGTTCCCTGATAACACAATCACCAACACACAAACCTATATCTTATATTTTTGCAAAAAGGCACATAAAATTATAAACCAAGGATATTAATGAGAACAGACTTCAATCATCCACAAAAGACACGTACGCAGCAAGGTTTCAAAGTACATTGGTTCCCATCGGGTTGGTCACGATTCGTTCTCGGCAAAGTCACCTCGCCAGATAGCTTAGGAATTTCGACAATTATTATCGCATGAACAGATTTTTGAGTATGCAAAAAGTCTTTGGATGCAACTTTCTCAGCAGAGAACGACTTTTACAGTCTAATGCATTCATAGATACGACCCTAACTGTATTTTGAAGACAAAAAAAATGTTCTTATACATCAACAAATATGGTAACGTATCTTGTGACTTGTTTGAAGGCAATGTTATAATCACATTTTGTGTGTGTACTGCCCCCTTATACTTTCAAACTAAATAGTTTTAATGTTTTTTTTTCCCCCCACTTTATCAAGAGATTTATAAGACATATTATTTCTCTTTTAACTCCACAATTAAGTAATATTCAAAATGTGAAAAGTGGATCCAAACATACAATTACAATCACAAAGAGCAATATTTCACTGCATGTCACCATTTATAACTAAGGTTATGTATCATAGTCTTCATCTATGATACCACTAACTTGGGGCGGTGGTATGTATTGAGCAGTCAAGGCTGAAGATTTAAATTCTTCATTGTCACCATCACTATCTTCTATATCTCGAGTCTCTGGAACGTTAGAATACAAAACTGAACTCTGCGAGGGAGGAGGCAAAGCTTGGTGACCAACATTCATGGCAGCAGCTCCTTCCAAATTTTCTTTGTAAAAATTTGGATTCATCCTATTGGTTATAAGCGGTGCTGGTTCTGCTATGTTAGGTACGTAATCTCCATCTTCCATGGAACTCGAGATATTACAATCTTCTTGTGACCGTCGAAATCCAGTCCTACAAAACAAAGAACAGTATGTGCAATACCACTTAAAACATATTAAATTAATGTTGGGAAGTAAACATTATGAGGTATTATATTTGAAAAGAAAAATATACGCCAGTCTAGGCGTATACTTTTCTTTTCAAATATAATTTGTCCATCATTAAGATGTTTAAAAACGAATAATATTAACATTATGAGGTATAATCATTAAAATTCATCAGAGAACATTTTGTTTAAACAACTCACTTCATAGGATTCATGCTTCCATGATACAGCGGTTTCAAACACAGTTGTGTTCATCCTCAGTCATAACTCCGACTGATAAAAATCTTTGGCTGTCAACTGTTCTATTGTCGCCATCTATGGTTGAATTTATGAACTTCAAAATCAAAGTAATTTCATTAGGGATATCAAAATTCATTGATCTTTATTTTTCTGAATGTATATTTTCTCCCAAACTGTCAATTCCAAAGGCTTCTCTACTTGTTTTAAAAGTTTAGCTTCTCTTCCAATTTTATGATGTTCTAATAAACTATGTGCAGCAATTGCAGATTTTTCAATTTCACAATTTTTAATATTTCTGAAATGTTCTTTTGTCCAGACAAATGTCTTCCAATTTTATTATGTTCTAATAAACTATGTGCAGCAATTGCAGGTTTTTCAATTTCATAATTTTTAATATTTCTGAAATTGAAAAATCTGCAATTGCTGCACATAGATTATTATAACATCATAAAATTGGAAGAGAAGCTAAAGTTTTAAAACAAGTAGAGAAGACAGTTTGGGAGAAAATATACATTTAGAAAAATAAAGATAGATCAATGAATTTTGATATCCCTAACGAAATTACTTTATTTCGAAGTTCATAAACTCAACCATAGATGGCAGCACTGAAGATGGCGACAATAGAACAGTTAACGGCCGAAGATTTTCGTCAGTCGGAGTTATGGCTGAGGATGAATACGACTGTGTTTGAAACTGCGGTATCATGGAAGCATGAATCCTATGAGGTGAGTTGTTTAAACATAAAGTTCTCCAATGAATTTTAACACCTTAAATCCTTTAAATAAATCAAACATAGCAAACATTAAGATTAAATTAATATGTTTCACACCTCACCTCATATCCAGTCTTCTAACTAGACCAGTTTCGAAGCCTAGGAAGCTTCATCTTCAGTAATTTCTCATCGACTGATGTTATGTGGATCAGAAGAATTGCTTCTTTCTCCCTCTGTTGGTGGACCGATAAACCTCCAGATCAACAGAGGGAGGATTCACATAACATCAGTCGACGAGAAATTACTGAAGATGAAGCTGCCCAGGCCTCGAAACTGGTCTAGCTAGAACACTGGATATGGAGTGATGTATGAAACATTTAAATTTAATCTTAAATTAAATCTCATATTGATTTTTTCCTATAAAAATTCAATAGCAAAACATTACTATACTGATCTCAGAGGTTAGTAATTCCAGAATTTGAATTCCACATATCTCTTTTTCATAGTTTTAAATTGTCGTAGGTGACAAAAAAATAATATAAACACCAAGGAAACATATCCCAACTAAGTACTGCACCCAAGCTTTGTGCGTCCAAGGTAGCTATGTTACCACTAGATAACAACTGGGCCCTAAATTCTGCTACATCTATGGAAAATAAATATTTAAATATGTAAATTTGGTACGTGATATCTTTTAATATAATAGATTTGGGAATTTTTAACATTATGAGATTTTATTGATAAGAATCAAATGAATCGTGAATTATTCTTACCTCATATTTCTATGTTTTTTTTAAACACAGCACCGCAGTATCGGCGATCATCGTCACCATCATTAGCTGTTTTCACGACTGTCAATTTTTTCTTTTGCTGGTAATTATCCAAACTGCCATCTGGTGTTCTTTTGAAGGAATCATTTTCTAAACTGCCATCTGTTGTTTTTTGAAGAACTTTGTAATCAAGCTTGGTTCGTCTGGAATCTCGAAGTTCATGGTTCTAGTATGGTTTTTAATAATATTTAAAAAAAAATCATGCTAGAACCATGAACTTAAAGATTCCAGACGAACCAAGCTTGATTACAAAGTTCTTAAAAAATACAACAGATGGCAGCTCAGAAAATGATTCCTTCAAAAGAACACCAGATGGCAGTTTGGATAATTACCAGCAAAAGAAAAAATGGTTGATTGGTATCTAATGTCGAGCACTTGATAATGAAATCATTCGCTCTCTTGCACTCCAATATTTAGCAGAAAGGCTGGTCTCTTCTACAAAAGCTGGACAACGGAGGAGATGGTTTCTTTCCATATCTTCATTTAAATTGCAAAAAGGGCACTTAGGTGAATCTGTTATGCCACGTCTGTGTAGGTGTTTATTCAGGCAGTCGTGTCCCGTTAGCAGTCTGAATGTTGCTACTGCAGATTTCCTTCCTATACCTACTTTCTCTCTATGGGTGACATAACCACCACAAGTGGTGCCTACTACTAAACGGTTACAACTAGTTTATTGTATTCCAATACAAACATGAAGTCTTGAAAAAAGAAATGCAAAAGAAAAAATTGACAGTTGTGAAAACAGCTGATGATGGTGACGATGGTCGCTGATACTGCGGTGCTGTGTTTAAAAAAACTTAGAAGTATGAGGTAAGAAGAATTCATGATTCATTTGATTCTTATGTAATATCTTTGTAAATTCAAATTCATATTTTGACTATACTTACAATTAAATTGCTTGTGTTCATCCTTGCTTCAGTACACTAAAAATTATTTCTTCATGTCTGTTTATAGAGTTTAAAACAAGTATGAGAATTACAAGAAAATTTGTCAAACAAAAGAATAAAGTGATATGTATAAGTTACGGTCCCGCGCCGTAGTCGAGTGGTTAGGGCAGGAAGCCTTGACGCAGAGCTATGGGACTTGCGCTGGTTCGAGTCTCCATGGGGGAAGAAATTTTCTCATGGTATTTCGGCCAGTATGGGACCGGTGCCCACCCAGCATCGTGAGGTATTTGGGTAGCTACAATAAGTAGTGGCTCCAGGTTGAGAAAACCAGCTATAACGGCTGGGGAACTCATCATGCTGACCACATGTCACCCCAACACAGGCTAGATGATCATCTACCTCTGTGATTGACACATGTGGATGTGAGGCCAGCAGCCGGATGGTAGGCTAAGGACCTTCTAGGCCTGTCGCGCCAGGAGTATGAGTATAAGTTATGAGAATGGTGATAAATTACCATGACAGAAACTGGAAGATAGCAGGAAGAGATACAAGGGGGAGATTGAGATATAAAAATGAAGATCGAGTTATAAACAAAACAAACTCCACGGCACTGCAGGCCTAGAAGGTCCTTAGCCTACCAATCTGGCTGCTGGCCTCGCATCGTCATCATCATCCTGCCAGGTATTAGTCCTAGAAGAACTGTTACGGCCTGAGAAAGCGGTTTTCATGCCATCTTATCACAGGTCGACCAAGTGACCGTTTCCCATTTGGACAGTAGTTCAGTATTGCCTTGGGGATCCTGTATCTAGCCATTCTTGAGACATGTTCCTTCCAGTTTAGCTGATATCTGGAGATGTAGTCCAGTATTGGTGACACATTAAGTTCTTGAAGGATTTCTACATTTTTCTTTCGATCCCATTTGGTGTAGCCAGCTGTTCGGTACATAAATTTCATCTCACAAGCTGTTAGTCTGCTTTCATCTCTCGTCCTTATAGTCCACGCTTCACTCCCATAACATAGGACTGGTCGGGCCATTATTTGATAAAGACAAGTACGAGTCGCATCACCATGTGTTAATTACAGAAGTAGACGATCATCCAGCCAGTGTAGGGATGACATGGTCAGGATGTTGGTTCCTCCAGCTGTTATAGCTGGTTTTCTCAACCTGTGCCACTACTTAATTCCTCATGATGCTGGATGGGTATAGGTCCCATACTGGCCGAAATTTCAAATAAGGTTAACCCTTCTCACCCATCAAGGTGAGACTGTAAGAATTAGATCAATAGAGAAGAATGAAAATAGGAAAAGATCTCCCAGGCCTCGAATGTTCTAATATCATCAGAGTCGAAAAAACAAGAATTAGCCAAGAGAGGCTAGATACAGAAAAGATAAAAGTAAGGAGCAAAACACAAGTAAGTGGAAGCAATGTTTTGCTCAGCTTGGGCACCTTGTGGTCGCCATCCACATACTACGTTCTTATGGTGAAATTAAACGTTTCTTACCTCTCCTCATATATATCTTCTAAGTAGATCACCATTTCGAGACCACAACTGTCTCATCCTCAGTATATTCTTGGCGACTGATGTTATGTCGATCGGAAGAAACTCTTCTTCCCTCTGTTGATGGACCGATGAACCTCCAGATTAGGTCAAAATTTGCGGGAATTTCGAAGTTCATAAGTTTTCCTTTGTTTTACTGAATGTGGAACTTTTCCCAAACCGTGAGTTCCTTTTGTTTGTCCATTTGTTTAATTAGACTGGTTTTTGATTCAATTTTGACCTAATCCAGAGGTTCATTGGTCCACCAACAGAGGGAAGAAGAAGAGTTTCTTCCGATCGACATAACATCAGTCGCCAAGAAGGTACTGAGGATGAGACAGATGTAGTCTCGAAATCGCGATCTACTTAGAAGATATATATATGGAGAGGTAAGAAACATTTAATTTCACCATAAATTAAACTTCATAGTAATTCCTATAAAAGTTAAATAAAATTAAATTATTACGTTCATCGAGTGTATGAACAAAATCTATTTTTTTCATAAAATGACTGAATACACTTTAGCCGAGTTGCCTATTAAAATTTGGCCGCCAGTATGATTAATTAAATTATAATTAATTAATTTATTCAAAATAATTTGATTCACTTTGTTATTAAAATAAATTACAATTCGGTTAGCAGAAATCGATGTATAGAGCTGGAAAAGTTTTGGTTGCCATTGCACACTTTCCGTAAACTCCTCGCAGCCAGGTGTAAGCAGATATTACTTTAAATTTGAATTTGAAGAGAAAAATTTTCGCCTAGACCGGGACTCGAACCCGGGACCCTTGGCTTTCCGGGCCAAGTGCTCTACCAACTGAGCTACCAAGGCGAGTTACGATCTAGACGCAAATTTTTCTCTTATATACGTTGTAATTCCCTATCGCCAAATGCTTTTGAAACCATTGTTTCTATCTTTGCAAATGGCGGCTTCTTAGTTAAGACATTTATTGGGAATTTAACATTACTTTATAAAGCTAGTAAGGCTTCTAATGATGTTTTTATTATTAATTTAACATTTCTCAATGAAAGATAAATTAAATTTGAAGAGAAAAATTTTCGCCTAGACCAGGACTCGAACCCGGGACCCTTGGCTTTCCGGGCCAAGTGCTCTACCAACTTAGCTACCGAGGCGAGTTACGATCTAGATGCAAATTTTTCTCTTATATACGTTGTAATTCCCTATTGCCAAATGCTTTTGAAACCATTGTTTCTATCTTTGCAAATGGCGGCTTCTTAGTTAAGACATTTATTGGGAATTTAACATTACTTTATAAAGCTAGTAAGGCTTCTAATGATGTTTTTATTATTAATTTAACATTTCTCAACGAAAGATAAATTAAATTTGAAGAGAAAAATTTATTACTTTGTTATATTTAAACGTTCATGACGTACATACTCGAATTATATATTAAATTAAAGCTTTTTTTTTGTGCAAGATAGAATATATCTGCCTCTCTACAAGTGGCCGCAAATAAGGGTTGCTAGCTGTTAAAGATAGGTTAGAGTGAGAGAGAGAGAGAGAGAGAGTTAGCACTTTACGTCACTCGTCAGACAAAGACGGTGATAGCCAGCTGTGTGAGATTTTAGTGCTATTGCACATGTGTCGGTAGCTAGTATAACTATGAACTCACACAGCTGGCTATCACTGTGTTTGTCGACGAGTGATATAAAGCGCTAACCTTCTCTCACTCTAACCTATCTTTAACAGCTAGCAACCCTTATTTGCAGCCACTTTTAGAGAGGCAGAGGCATTCTATCATTCACAAAAAAATAGCTTCAATTTAATATGTAAGTCGAGTATGTACGTCATGAACGTATAAATGTAACAAAGTAATATCTGTTTACACCTGGCTGCGAAGGGTTTACGGCCAAGTGTGCAATGGCAACCAAAACTTGTCCAGCTCTATACATCGATTTCTGCTAACTGGATTATAATTTATTTTAATAACAAGTGAATCAAATTATTTCAAATAAATAAATTATATTTTAATTAAACATATTGGCGGCCAAATTTTAACCGGAAACTCGGCAAAAGTGTATTCTGTCATTCACAATTTTATGAAAAAAAATAGATTTTGTTCATATACTACTCGATGAACGTAGTAATCTTGCAGCCGGATCTTAGACTAAGAAGGCCTTGGCCTACCAGCCGGCTTCTGGCCTCACGTCCACATGTGTTAATCACAAAGGTAGACGATCATAAGCCAGTGTACAGGTGACATGTGGTTAGCATGTCGGGTCCCCCAACCATTATATCTGGTCTTCTCAACCTGGAGTCACTATTTATTGTAGCTACCCAAATACCTCACGATGCTGGGTGGTCACCGTTCCCATACTGGCTGAAATTCCATGAGAAAATTTCTTCTCCCATGGGGACTCGAACCAGAACAAGGCATCTTGCCATAACCAAATATCGATGTATAACCAACAAAAAAATATTAATGACATTTTCTTGTAAAGTTCATTATATAACCTGCCAGAATGCTATAACTGACTTCATTTTCTCATGTATATTGCTAATTTGCATGACATGCTCAGTTTCTTCCTACACTCTACTGAGACTACACCTGAATTGCTAATATGGAGAAATCCCCACCAGAAAGGCAATGTAAGTACAAAATTCCATTTGAAGGCCAAAAAAACGGTATAAAGATTGGAAAGAAAGAGCAAAGGAAGAAAAAAAAATATTTAGAATAAAAATACTAAAGCAAGAAGAGAAAGACTTCATCATCATCAACAACAAGGATCAAGCCCAATGGCCTGTTCCGATCTCATTATATGTCGAATTGGTCCTTCCATCTCTTCAATGGTCTTCCCAACATTCTTCTCCCTTTTGGTTTATAATTATACATTCTTCTTGGTATTGCTGTACATTCATTCATAATACGTGCTGAAGGTAAGCATTTTGATCTTCGTTTGTCTTTTTATCGGTCCTTTGGTATCCTGCTATTGCTCTCAACATCTTCATTTCAGCAGCCTCTATTTGTTTACTATCTGCCTTTGTTAATGTCCAGGTTTCACATCCATAGATAAGAGATGGAACTGCCAATACTTTGTAAAACTTCAAAATAGTTTCTTTTCTAGTCTTATTCAATAAAGTGCATTTAATTGTGCCACATAGATAATTGAATCATATTTTAGTGTGTTTATCTAAATTTCTGTCATTGCCTAAATGACATCCCAAATAACTAAAATTCTGAACTTGGTCTATAATTACATAGTTTATCATTATTTTTGTTCTTATTGCACATTTTCCTCTGAGACAGCAGCCCTGTCATTATCCTTACCCTGCACAGCACTCATAACGTGGTCAGGAGACATTTATTATTACTGATTCATCTCAAATCAAAGGCCGGAAGAGAAAGACTTAAGGCAGTAAAAGTATACACAAAGCAATAAAGTGATATCTGCTAAAATAATGTGTAAACTGAAAACAGGTCACTGTGGAACTTGAATCATAAGAAGTGCAATATATTGACAATGAAACATATTTAATACTATCAGAATATACTATTCAGCCTGCTGTAAAACCACTGTACCTGAATATCAATAATAATATATAGTAAACAAAAATGAATAAAATATAAACTTACATGGCAGAATCAGGATTTCCAGTACTATTGGAAGGTAATGAACAAGCATTTGGTTGTACTGAACTATCTTCAGAATCACAAGTTGTCACATCTGGTAGACTTTTTACCAAGTCTTTCAAGAAATCAAAACGACTTTCTGACAGTATACACTGCTTCCTAAAAATGATTAAATGTTTTTAATAGAGTAATTCTTATTTTCAAAATTATAAATAGCTGCACAGACCATTTTAGGCAATGATGAAATTAATATTATAATTATTATATTATATATATTATTGTATTTATATACATGCATTTTCCCTCCATGGTATCTTTACCTTGTCGTGGTGGAGTGGCTTGTGTGCTTAAATGATCCTGAGAGCTATGCCGGCGGTAGCATTGCTGCCGATAGGGTTACCCATGCCGGACTGGTCGAAGGTGATAAGCCAGACGAAATAAGTACCTTGGTCGAAAGAGTGACGATCTTTCACCGTAAAAATACAACCGTCAAGAAATGCGGACATGGGTTCTACTGGGGTAAAATTTTCCGGAGGTCAAATAGTCCCCCATTCGGTTCTCCGGGCGGGGACTACTTCAGGGAACCCATGCCAAAGCGGCCATGAACCTACGGGTTCGATAGTGCCAGTGAGTAAGAGTAAGTATATACATGCATTTAGGAGACATAAAACTGCCCTCCATCAGGCAAAATGAGGAAATATTATTGTAATCAGAGATACTACAAGAAACAACACAGCAATTGAGCATAAAATGGTAAAGAAAGTTGTTCAATATAAATGAATAAATTCCATGGCACAACAGGCCTAGAGGGCCATTAGTCTACCAGCCGGCTGCTAGCATCACATCCACATGTGTTAATCACAGAGGTAGATGATCATCCAGCCAGTGTAGGGGTGACATGTGGTCAGCATGTCGAGTCCCCCAGCCATTATAGCTGATTTTAACCTGGAGCTGCTACTTATTGTAGCTACCCAAATGCCTCACGATGCTGGGTGGGCACCGGTCCCATACTGGCCGAAATACCATGAGAAAATTTCTTCCCCCATGGAGACTGAAACCAGCGCAAGTCCTGTAGCTCTGCGCCAAGGCTTCCTGCCTTAACCATTCGGCTATGGCACGGGACTGGGCTACCATTTTAATCACAGAAATTAGGGCGCATAAGAAAATGACAGATAAAAATGTAATATTTTATTAAAATTACAGTGGGAGGAAACACTACGAGGTATTTATATTAACCCTCTGCATGCCACTGGTAAAATCTCTTGTGCCAGAGATTTAAATCGCACCTGCCGATGTGATCGGCTTTGGAAGTAGTTTAAGTATTTTGTCTGGCAGGTAATGGACAGGAGCACCAGAGCCGATCTAGTCGGCTCATGACACCTAAAGGGTTAATAGATGAGTTGGAGAAAATGTTTTAACATCTCACCTCACAAAGTTGCGTGTCTTCACGATACTGGTTTCAAAAGTATAGTATTACTTCCATCTTCAGTCAAATTGATGAAAGTAATACTATACTTTTGAAACCGGTATCGTGAAGACACACAACTTTGTGAGGTGAGATGTTAAAACATTTTCTCTAACTCATCTATTAAAACAATTTAATATATAATATATAGGTAACGTCGGCCGCGGTGGACTAGTGGTTATGCTCCTTGCCTCTGATCCCAAGGGTCGCGGGTTCAAACCTGGCCGGGGTCGATGAATTTTTTAGGACAGAAAAATCCAAGGACCAAGTCCTCCGGGAGGGACTTTAAGCCATGGGTCTCGAGTCTGAAGATTTTCAGGCTTGTAAAAAATCCTTAAGCCTGAATGAAAAGGCCTCTAAGCAAAATTTACCGAATTTTCCCGTCCTAGTATTACCTTGGTTTCCTAGATGTCAGTATGAGGCGGAACGCTGACCACGTACCACTCAAAATGACATCTATACGAAAACAAGTGTAACTAAATTAGTATGGTTCAAATTCTTCTGTGTAGAGGGAGAGCGCCTAAATCTCTGTAAAGGGAAAACATAGGCATACAATACAATACAATACAATATATAGATAACAATGGCCTGTTTCCAAATAGTAGAGTGGCCATCTACATTTTTAACACCTCTATAAATTAAAGCAAATATTTTATGAAGTAAAATTTAAATAAATACTCACATATGTGATGGACTCAATGTTTTTGCATTCTTGGCACTAGTTATTTCCATGGCTTTTGTCAGTAAAGACTCGACAAACAGTTCAAGTGTTCTGGGTTCAAGGAATTAAGGATGATAATACATACTGAATTTTGAAACTGCAAACAATTTTTTTATGACAAAATTCATTCATTTCAGCCATTCATTTGAAAGATTCTCTATTTTAAATGTATATGTACCTTTTTTTAAATTTCCAGCACTTTTGAAAACACTTGTAAATAATGTCAAAATGCTTACAGCATGGAATAATACCACAAACACTGACAGCTGAATGAGGGACAGTCCATGTCAATTTATCTACACAATATCATCCAACAATTTTAATTTTATTGAGTTATTGCATTATCCGTATAGAAAGATCAATTGCAGTGCATTAGTCTCGCAAAAACTAAAAAATAGCTCAACCGATTTTGATGAAATGTTTTGTGTGTGTTTGAGTGTGTCCCTGGATGGTTTAGATTCACAATTGTATCCTCTAAAACCATTAGGTGTAGGAGTTCACCTGAAGTGAAAACTTAAAAATCGCTCTAGCGGTCACAATTTTGAGTGTTTCACAACGAAACTCAGTACAGCAAACTCCTGATTATCCGTGTGTGTATTATTCAGTAATAAAAAATCAGAACATAGTAAACCATATAAGATCTCTCAGAATTGGTTGACTTTGACATTTGATAAGAATGGATGATCAGAGACTGGTCAAAAAATTCTACAAATGGAAACCTATAGGAGGCAGAGCTGTAAGAAGACCGAAGATCAGATGGGAAAAATGACACAATGAACGATCTAAGGAAAATGAAAGTGACTAATTTAAATATGGCAAGAGACAGATTGGCATGGAGGAGGATTGTTGAGAAGGCCAAAACTTTCACTTTTGAAGTTGTCGTGCCTTAAGATGATGATGATGATGATGATGTATTATCCAGTTTGCAGATTATCCGGGCATGAATCTTTTTACTGTATTTTTTTAAAATAGTGTATTTTGTATTGTTGTGAAAAAAATAATTTATTTTTAAAAGTGCTACTGTGAACTGCACTTAGAAACTAGCACAATAGAGTAACCTTCACTCACAACCCCCTCCCCTGACGCATTTAACGGTATCAACCAACATTCTGAGAATACAATACAATTTCAGAAATTTCCATTGTGTGAGTCACTGAAAGTTTGTTGTTACAGATTGAAACCACGGATATGTTGTGGCAGTGGTTTATCGCTGAATTGTAGTGTGGTCATCAGTGGTTACTAGTGTGGGAATCGCTGATTATTTGTCATCGCTAGTTATAAGTGTGGAGATCGGTGGTTACTTGTGTAGTTGTCGCTGGTTACAGCGGCCATTTAGAATAACTGTCGTAACCAGAGTGGTCGACAGGAAATAGTCCCACTTTTTTTCATATTTACGAGTAAAAGTCAGAAGTAAAATACTGAACAATAAAATTTTGGAGCAGGTGAATAATTTTATATATCTAGGATGCAATATCTCATATGAAGAAGAAAAGGATGTAAATGCAAAAATATCTAAATTTTTAAGAATTTTAGGGTTAATAAATTCTATCTTCAAGCCACGGTTAGTCCAAAAACATTGAAGACTAAAAGTGTATAAAACACTGGCTCTTCCAACTCTTTTGTATGGTAGCGAAGTATGGACATTGAAACAGAAGGATATACAAAGAATTAGATCTGCTGAAATGAGATACCTTCGGAGGACTGCAGGATACACACTACTAGATCACAAAAAAAATGAAGACATCTTAGAAGAATTACATATGGAACCTTTGGAAAACAAAATTTCTGATTATAAGTCAAGATGGATGCAACATGTTCATCGAATGGAAGATCACAGAATACCCAAACAAATGTTAAGATATCAACCTGCAGGAAGAAGAAGACCAGGACGTCCACTCAAAAGACTTCTGGATGGTGTTTCTCTTGAGGCCGAAACAGGTCAACAAATGGCCTAAATTCATGAATGTACTATGATGATGATGACTCGCACCTAAATACATTTAATATAACATTTTATGAATATTTGTTGCATTTAAGTTGTGTTAAAGTGGGTAAATACATTTCTGATCAACTACCACGACGCCAAATAACTTAATTGGATTATGCGTGTTTTTCGATTTTCCGTGCATATCTCAGTTCCAATTAAAACGGATAATCGGGAGTTTGCTGTATATTATATTAAAATAAACCAAGGTAGGTATTATCCAAAAATGAGCAAAATCTGACAATTAGAAGTGGAGGTATGCCTGAAATCCGAAATTAAAAACTGACTAGCAACTGCCATGTTTGGTTTGTCTCAGGGTATACCGTACAATTTAATTAACCTTTAACATTTCATTTATTTAGGCGTAGCAACGAATGTCGGGTATTATCTAGTGTGATATATATGAAGGTCACTAGATAAGTTTTGAGATATGTAACAATGGAACATAAAATTATTTCTATATTAAGTACACCGTTGAATACTTCGTAACCATGACTGTAAGCAGACATGCCACTCATTTTCAGTTATTTACCCAGCTCTACCAAGTAAGCAGTGACAGCATTTTTTGGGCTGGGAAATCAGTGTCCATAAGATGTGATTCTTTATATGGGTTGGTTGGTTGGTTTCTAATGGCAGACATGAAGATTTGCTTCATTTGTCTCCTGGCACCCCAAAATTATGTTACATAAAATTTATTATGGGAAATAACATTAACCAATGACAGAACAGCAATCTAATAGCATAAAAGAATTGGTAAACTTACCCTTAAACGAAGAAGATTTCAAACATGAGAAAAAACACATAATCAAAGTAGCAAGTAGATTGGTAAACTTACCCTTAAACGAAGAAGATTTCAAACATGAGAAAAAACACATAATCAAAGTAGCAAGAGAAAATGGGTTTGATGAAAAAATGGTACATAAAAGGATAGAAAAGTATAAAAAACAAAAAATGATAAACAGAAGTTATCTTGAAAAAGAAGAACCACCTATGAAAAAATATAGGAAATTCACATATCACCCCTGGGTACATAATAAATTTCAAAATATATTTGAGAAGTATAATATTAAATTAGCACCAAAAAATAACTACAGTTTAAATAAACTAATAAAAACCAACAAAAATGAAAAAACTGATAAAAATAAAAAGTCAGGAATATATCAAATTGAATGCATGGGTTGTGAAAAGATATATATAGGGAAAACAAAAAGAAACCTAAAAATTAGAACCAAAGAACACATAAGAAATATTAAAAATGGAGAAATAGAAAAATCTGCAGTTGCTGCTCATGTTTGGTCTGAAAAACATAATATAAATTCAGACACTAAATTATTAAAACAGTTAGAAAATACAAACGAGCTGACTATTGGGAAAAAATTTATATTCAGAAGAACAGAAACAGAGTTATGAATTTTGATATTCCGATGGAGGGTGACCTTGTTTGGAGGTTCTTTGGCCAACCACAGGATGGAGCTGACATCGACATCCAGGTGGTGCAACATAATGCAACATAAATAAAACCAGTCTGGGAAAGCTGAAGATAAAACAGAATTGTTTTGAAACATGTCCAAGAACAAATCAACATTAATATTGAGGTAAGATGTCCAGACCAAAAATAATATAATTAAAATAACCTCAAAATATAACTTCCTAAAATTAAATATTAAAAGAATTAGGTTTTAACATTGTGAAAAATTTTAACTATCTTGGCTCATGTATTACAGATAATAACCAACACAAAGAAGACTGAAACTGGCCAACAAAGCTTTTACTCACTTCATAAAATAATGAATAGTAATAACATACACTCAGCTACTAAAATAAGGTTATATAAAGTTTTAAGAATTTTAGGGTTAATAAATTCTATCTTCAAGCCACAGTTAGTCCAAAAGCATTCTACACTGAAAGTGTATAAAACACTGGCTCTTCCAACTCTTTTCTATGGTAGCGAAGTATGGACGTTGAAACAGAAGGATATACAGAGACTTAGAACTGCTGAAATGAGATACCGTCGGAGGACTGCAGGATACATACTACTAGATCACAAAAAAAATGAAGACATCTTGGAAGAATTACACATGGAATCTTTAGAAAACAAAATTTCTGATTATAAGTCAAGATGGATGCAACATGTTCATCGAATGGAAGATCACAGAATACCCAAACAAATGTTAAGATATCAACCTGCAGGAAGAAGAAGACCAGGACGTCCACTCAAAAGACTTTTGGATGGTGTTTCTCTTGAGGCCGAAACAGGTCAACAAATGGCCTAAATTCGTGAATGTACTATGATGATGATGATGAAAGTTTTAATAAGACCAGTTTTGACCTATGGTGGTGAGACATGGAGCCTCACTAAAAGATCAGAGGTAGTCCTAAATATTTTATTTTGAAAAAGGACTCAGAGAAATATTTGGCTCTATAAATATTAATGGTCAGTGGAGAATACGATACAACAAAGAACTGTACGACAAATACAATGAACCTGACCTTGTCAATTTTATTAAGTTAAAGAAATTAGAATGGGCTGGCCATGTACAAAGGCTCTCAACAGACCGAGCACCAAAAAAGGTGCTTACAGCAAGTTTTATGGGGAATAGACGAGTTGGAAGACCGAAAAAACGATGGGAGGATGGTATTAAGGAAGATGCTGCAAACCTACTTAAGCGTCACAACTGGAGGCTTGTTGTGCAAAATAGAAATGATTGGAGGCAGAATTAAGGGAAGCCAAAGCTCGAATTTGAGCCAATCAGCCATTGGATGGATGGATGGATATCGGAAATATTAACTGTTATTTAATTGGCTGAGGATAGGGGGCAAGTAGTCTTCTCCATTCGCCTGTCTGTTCATCTCTCTTTGGTCCAAAAAATTCCTAAGAACTTTATTCTCAGTTACTCGTAATCTCCTTTCCTTCCTTATAGTAAGATTCCATTTTCGCACCCATATGGATGATCAAATTTTAGAATGAGTAAATGCATTTAATTATTTGGGTTATAATTTAATATTTCAAGATGAACCTGATATATCAAAGAAAATAACAAATTTCACAAAAACAACGGGGATAATCAACAGTAAAATGAGGTAATGCTTGCTCTATAAAGGATATAAATTATAACTGGTACAGCTTGTGCCACTTTTCCTATTTCTTCATCTGTTTGCATAATCTTCTTTATTCGTCCCTGAAATATAACATGATTTAATATTAACTTTAGAATTACACATGCACTACATTCAAGGTATAACATTATACCAAGAGTACAAGGGAAAAAACAGATAAGTCACTTTCTTACGAACAAAATTTATGCTCCATGAAGACTCACCTCTAAATTCTGCTATATTTTCACCATATGACCAATGGCTAATGTAGGATTTTTTCAGTAAACTATTTTAAAACATTCAAAATAATTTTTTTCTCTCCACTTTTCAAATACTTTCCTTTGCAATGTTTTATAATTACACAGAAGTGGCCAATTTGAAACAACTGAAATTCCAATGTATTCTACATTGTGCATGCATAAGAATAAAACAATGCTTATTTAGTTTATTAAATATAAAATAAAATAAGTTAAAATATACCTTCTTAGGTAAAATCCGTCATCCTCAACTTATAAAACATGTATTCTTTATGCCTGTAGCCTTTCAGAACATCCGTTCCATCTTCAGCAGGTCCCTCTTCGCTACAACATCCAGTATGATGGTTGGTGCTGCTGGTCCTAATATGGTGTTGTCGTGACTAAAGCTTTACTGGATGTTGTAGCGAAGAGGGACCTGCTGAAGATGGAATGGATGTTCTGAAAGGACTACAGGCATAAAGAATACATGTTTTATAAGTTGAGGACGACGGATTTTACCTAAGAAGGTATATTTTAACTTATTTTATTTCATGACTCTTCACCTTAACGGTTTTAACACTGCATTTTATTAGTATTAGTTTATTAAAATTGTATTTAAATATTTTGGGTCAATAATTAGAAGTTTAGGTACCTGTGAGCGAGATGTACAGACTAAAATTGCAATGGCAAAAAATGCAACTAAGACATTATATGGAATAAAAATATTACAAAGGAAACTAAAATGAAAATTTATAAGAGCATAATACAGAATATTTTGTCATATGGAAGTGAAACTTGGTCTTTGACAGAATTACAAAAGAATAAAATTAGAACAGTTGAATTTGATTATTTTAGAAGAAGCCTCCAAAAAACAAGACAGGATAAAATAAGAAATGAATTCCTTTGGAAAGAAATGAATGTCACCACATCTGTTGTTAAGAGGATTGAAAATCAAACACTTAAATGGTATGGCCATGTACAACTTACTTACTCACTGGCACTATCGAACCCGTAGGTTCATGGCCGCACGGACATAAGCTCTCCATACATCCCTATCCTGAGCTAATGCTTTCCAATCATTCACTGTATAATCTACTTCCCTCAAATCATAGTTAATGTTGTTCTCCCACCTCATTCTTGGTCTACCAACTGGGCGTTTTCCTTCTGGCTTTCCTACAAGAAGTTTCCATGCACGTCTTTCATTCCCCATACGCGCAACATGTCCTGCCCATCGCAGTCTACAGGACTTAACTGTTCTTATTATATCTGACTTCCTATAAAGACCAAGTAGTTCATTGTTATGTAGCCTTCTCCATTCACCTGTCTGTTCATCTCTCTTTGGTCCAAAAATTTTCCTAAGAACTTTATTCTCAAATACTCGTAATCGTACAATCGCCATGTACAAAGAATGGAAAATGAAAGATGGCCAAAAATATATATACTAATGGTCACCCCCTGGAAGAAATAAACATGGCAGACCAAGATGGAAATGGAAAACCTACATTAGAACCATAATGGATGATAGGAATTTGGAAGAGGGAGACTGGAATGATAGAGATAAATGGAAACTGAAGATGGCAAGTGGAGGAAAGTCGAAGAAGAGAAAATTGTATTTATATATTTTAAAATTCGTCCACCGCTGTGGTCTCGGGGTAGCGTGCTGCCTTGTCACGCAGTGGGCCCGGGTTTGATCCCCCGTCGGTACAATTTTTCTGGGTGGTTTTTATCGGGGTTTTTTCTCACCTGTAAGACAAATGTCAGGAAAACTTTAAGGCCCAAACGGTCCCCGAAATCATATGGCCATCGCAATCATCATAATTCATATTCATCTTAGGTTAAGCTTAGGATTAGGGATTCTCCTGGCGCACCATTATCATCACCCATCATATCATTGGGGCAACGTAACCCCGCCTTCCAGGCGCCCCAACTTGAGAAGTGGGTTACAAGTATGCCATGCCAGTGGAGAAACCAGGAATGTCGAAAGACAACATGGGGCATTTGAAAAAAAAAACAAATTTTTAAATTCTTCTATGTCTATAGACATCTGCTAGATAACATATATGTTTAATATTTTTATTTTCTCTATTTCCTGTATTAAGTGAGGGAACTACATTTTCTTACATGCTCAAAGGTAAAATCGTTATTAAATATAGCAAAGGTAAAACCGTTATTCGACCGATGAAAATGCAGTCATACATCTGCTTTGTTTACATTACAACTGGAAATTAGCTCGGAAGAGGTACAGTACATCAGGACTGTCATTGAGGGAAAACTTCACCTTTTTTATGCCGCTCACCATTATAGTCTTGATGTATTAACAATTTATCAGTGATCGAGGGTTGAAGCATTTACTGCAATTTTATAAAAACAGAAAAAAAAAAGATGAATTACTACTGTAGAATGTGATTAGTGCAGAATGTACATATGATTAAGAAAGGTTTCTTGGGTTTACCACATCAAGGATTCCAGGTTGGGCCTCTGATTCCGACACAATTCCACATGCCATTATCAAGGAATGATAGGTTCGAGTCACTGGTACAGGTCTTATATACTAATATAATATACATCTCACTAATATTACTGTTTTAACTATTATTTTTTTTATTGTTAATGAAAATAGTAACAAGATTTGTTAATATATTTACCTAATGTCTTATATATAAGCGATAGATTAATTCATTAGAGTTTATTACTTTCTTTGTGTATATTTTTATGTATAGTCGATTCGAGCTGTTATTCCTTTAAGTACATATTATTCCGGGGGGCACGCCGTAGCGTAGTGGTTAAGGCACTGAGCTACAAGCCGGAGGGTCGAGGGTTCAAGTCCCGTTGGGGTCAGGATTTTTAAACTGACCCAAACCCTCTGGCGGCACTATGGCCCTGGGGTCGACTCAGCCTCTAATGGAAATGAGTACCAGACGCTTGTTCTGGGGGTAAAGGCGGCTGTCACGCAGGGCTGACAACCCGGCTGACATAAAGTGCTGATTGTCTAGAAAAAGTGGGAGCCCTAACCTCCTACTACCCCAAGGGCCTCCGGGTCTGTTGTGGGATCACTTTACTTTTTTACACATTATTCCAATAGTTTAATTTTAATTTTATTGTATTATTAGACATTATTTTCATGATTGTTCAGTTTGGCTCGATAATTAATCGTTTGGTACGTATACTGTTACTGTAATTTTTTGTATTTTTAATGTAACATATGTTTGTCCTGGTGAGTGGAAAAGAGGGCCACATGGCCTTTGCTCCACCAGGCTAAATAAATCTATTCTACTCTATTCTATATCCATCCATAGTAATTCTGCCGAAGGCAGGTCCTTCACTGCAATCATAGCATTTTCATGCTATGCTTGCAGCTTTACTAGGGAATTGTACGTGTGGTAGCTTCCCATTGCTTTCCACACCGGTGAATGATGATGATGATGATAATGATAAGGATGATGATGATATTATTTCGGAGACCGTTTGGGCCATAAAGTTTTCCTGACATTTGTCTTACAGGTGAGGAAAAACCCCAATAAAAACCTGACCCAGAAAAATGCTGCAGCCGCGGATCGAACCCAGGCCTGTTGCGTGACAAGGCAGCATGCTACCTCGAGACCACAGCAGTGGACCTATTCTATATTCCGATTGAGGGTCTTTCCACTTTTCAGCGGTTGCCCTTTTACCAGCCGGCTGCTGGCCCTTCACATCCACATGTGTCAGTCACAGACGTGGATGATCAACAGCCAGTGTAGGGGTGACATGTGGTTAGCATGTCGAGTCCCCCAGCCGTTATAGCTGGTTCCTCAACCTGGAGCCGCTACTTATTGTAGCTACCCAATTGCCTCACGATGCTGGGTGGGCACCGGTCCCATACTGGCCGAAATACCATGAGAAAATTTCTTCCCCCATGGAGACTCGAACCAGCGCAAGTCCCGTAGCTCTGCGCCAAGGCTTCCTACCTTAACCGCTCGGCTATGGCACGGGACACCTATTCTATATACGATCAGAAATATATATCTGTCATGCTATCGACTGTGAATCTATGTGCTGTAAGTTAATTACACTGCCTTTTCGTAGCAGTCATTTGGGAAGCTGTATACCTATTCAAGGGTTGACCACATTCAATGTTGCCTTAAACCGTGGTATTCTTGATATCTGCTATGTTGTTTTGGGGATGACATGGTAGGCAGCGATATAAGTTTTCCATGTAGACAGTAATCTTTGGGCATCATCCCAGGTGTTCATAGTGTGGTCTTTTCTCAATTTCTATTGCTTGCCTGTATATTCTTGACTTTTCATGGTCTATTTTAGCCAAAGTTCTAGATCCTGTGAGGTTGATCTTGTGTCCTTTCTGTTTCATATGTTGCACCAGAGTTGGAGTAGGGTCTTGATAGGTTATTCCAGCCTCATGTTCTTATGCATATTCTTATACATAAATATATAAATATATATATATATATATATATATATATATATATATATATATATATATATATATATATATATATATATATATGTCCAGCCATAGTAATTATGCCCGAGGGCTGGTCCTTCACTGCAATCGTAGCATTTTCATGCTATGCTTGCAGCTTTACTAGGGAATATTGTAGGTGTGGTAGCTTCCTATTTCTTTCCACACCGATGAAGGATGATGATAATGACAAGGATAATGGCCAGATGATTTTTGGGGACAACTGGGCCCTAAGCTTCCTGACATTTGTCTTACAGGTGAGAAAAAAACCATGAAGAAAACCTCACCCAGGAACCTGCCTGAATCAAAACCGGGCCTGCTGCATGACAAGGCAGCAAGCTATCTCGAGACCACATCAGTGGACATTATATATATATTAGCTTTCAGTTAGTATAACTTATGAAAAATAGAAAAAAAAAAAGATGAGATAGAAATAACTTAAATGGTGTTAAAATTAAATGTTTCCCACCTCTCCTCATACAAATCTTGTAAGTAGATCGTGATTTTGAGACCATAACAGTCTCATCTTCGGTACTATTTTGGCGACTGATGTTATGTCGAAAACAAAGGAAAACTTATGGAAATTCCTGCAAATTCTGACCTGATCCAGAGGTTCATCGGTCCACCAGCAAAGGGAAAAAGAAGAGTTTCTTCTGAATGACATAACATCAGTCGCCAAAATAGTATAGAAGATGAGACCGTTATGGTCTCGAAATCGCGATCTACTTAGAAGATTTGTATGAGGAGAGGTAAGAAACATTTAATTTTAACATAAATTAAACCTCATAGTGATTAATTCCTATAAAAGTTAAACTTGAAAGGTATTATATAAATGTTATGGATCGTGCAAAGACAGATGCAAATTATGATTAAAAGAGGATTGTTAACTTAAGGTTTTATTGTTTCACATCTTCTGACTATGCCAACTGAGAGTCTCTGCAGGTGTCAGTCTTGAATTCCACCGAGATAGATAATCTAATAACCTAATCTAAGTAAATTTCATAACATAAACTAAACAAAAGTCTGAAAGTTAATTACTGAAAAAATGTTTAAAAATCACATGACTCAATGATAAAGAATGTAGTACCGAATGTAAGAAAAAATGTGAAGCTAATCCCAATCCATTCCATCCAATCAAAAATCGAATCATATTTGGTATAATAATTAAAACTATCATGGATATCACAATAGAATAAAGAAACATGTTAGCAGTTATCATCGTCATCATCCAGGGATTAAGCCTGTTGGCTCGTTCTGGTTTCATGAAAGCTAGAATTGTTAAAATTGTTCAGACCATCTTCTGTGTGGGCGACCAACATTTCTCCTTCTGTGCGGTTTATAATTTAGCAATAATTTTGGAAATCTTCCTTCTGGTATTCTATCAATATGTTCTTCCCAATCGTTCCTATATTTAATTATTCGGTCTGTAAGTTTGAAAAATATTTAGTTCCTTTCTTATTATCTTCATTTCTTTTCTTATCCAGCAGAGTATATCCTGCTATATTTCTTAAAAATCGCATCTCAGCTGCTTCCAATCTTTGTTTTTGTCTTTTAGTGATCGTCCAACATTCTGATCCATACGTAGCAATATGAGATGTAATTAAAGATGCAATATAAGATAATCAATACCATATAGTTTATAACCAGTAGCCTGATGTAACATGCATAGGCCTATAATAGCCCATTGACCTTCTCCAGACAACTTTATTGTAGACTAGATAAAACTATTATCAGGTCAGAGTTCAATACCAAACAAAACTAAAAGTTGTAGCCCCTAGAATTTTTGGTTCACAGTACATTACTTATCTCTTCATTTTCCATAGTATATTCTTGTAATACTGTTACTCTACATACTTCTTCTGTCTTTACTAATATTTTTCAATATTTTAAACTTTTTTTAACAATACTTATAACATTCTTTTACAATTTTTAAGTACTTATTTACTTACGAGTAACTATGTAAGACTAAAACATTTTTAGACAATATTGTGATACTTGCTAGCTTTTTCCCTCCTCTTCCAATGTTGCCACTATGAACAACTCAATTACACTATTTGGAAAAACTGCACTTAAACTAGCGTGAAATATTTTCATAGTCCTATAGAACAACAGTGCACATGCTCCAGAGTTTATAGAGCCAGTGATAACCCACCATTGAACCACATATTGATTATCAACCTTGCCACATATCTTTTATTATCGATATCGTACTAAAGTTCATACAGCTTATGCTAAATGGCAGCACAACGCTATGAAATTTAAATGACCAATCTTTGCAATAAGTCCCCAATTCTATGTTAAAGAAATATATTAATAATATTAAAATTACCAAACATTTATTAAAAATGGGTGTACACTTACTTATCACTCCCCAATGCCGTTCCAACCAGCGATAGAAAAATCATAGACTAAGTAATATACTCTGTGGAGAAAATAGCAGTTAGCATCACAATATTGTCTAACAGTGTCAAAATATTGTGATTTGCATATTTAAATAAATACTTCAAAAATAGTCTAATAATGTTATAAAAAAGTTTAAAATATTAAATAATATTAGTAAATACAGAAGAGGAGCTATAGTTTACAATAATAAATTGAAAAATCAAGCGTAAGTAGAAGTGCAGTTGAGCCAAATTTGTGATTGACATATACTAGACTTTTCCTCCTCCTCTATTATAAATCCTAGTACATGTGCTAGTGACCTACTATTTACATTACAACAGAATTGCTTCCACTAAGAAAACATAATGGGATTTATCCTATGCCATATCAATTAATTACAAATACAGTATTGAATTAATGTATTCAGGCAAGGTTTGCATGCAATAATTAATACAACTAAAGAGAAAAATTTCTGCCTGATCTGGAATTCAGGCAGAAACTTTTCTCTTTAATCGTACTATATACTCTAGTGTGAGTTAACCATCTGTCCAACAACAAACAATCTAAACCAACCTAATATCTAACCACCTATCCATCTATAACCAACCATTATATATATATATATATATATATATATATTATATTGAATAATAAGTTTGCACTACTGAATGCTCTAGGTGATTACTAGAAAATGACAAATGTACCAGAAAGAGCATGCAAAACGTAGGTTATGCTGTTTAATTAAATTTAATTGTTATATGCTTCTGTAAAATTTATAACATATTGATGGTTAAACATTCATAGATGGTCATAAAATCTCTCGTTGTACATATAAGATATTTTTAAGATATAAACTGACGTTCCTAACCTAAAATTGCAAGTTATTGTTAATTATTGAGATTCATAGGAGTCTTGTCCTTAGATTATTACATACATGATGTAAAACATAAATATGTGTACTTATAATTTTAATATCACAATACAACATTTTCTTGCATTAATGACATGAAATCAAAAAAATAACCTTAACACATTTTGTACACACAAATTAAATCAAACTAATCAAAATGTATTACTTACAGCCGGAAAACGAGCATTATACTTTTTCTTCTTACTTGGCATTTTATTTAGATCACTTCGCAATTCAAAACTGGAACAAATATGCTCAAATAAGCTCTAAACTCCCAGGTGAATTAACTTTTGCGTTCAACGCAACAAAATCGATAATCGACATGAACCTCATATACGAGAATCGAACCGCACCCGAGTTCCGATTTAGCGTCGCCAACTTCCCATAATTCCGCTATGTAACACATCATTATCAATAATTATCCATAGATTGTACAACATCCTATAATATTAAAAAAATCCAGCATATTATAGAAAATTTTGCTTTTCACGCTTTAAATTCCAATGTATTGTGGGAAAATAAACTATTTCACTTCATTTTGGCTGGAAGTGTTAACTACTCCATGTTTTCAATTCTTTATTACTATATTATAAAACTGGAATTATAAGAGACCTGAGAATTTATTTTTCTCCATTTAAATAAATTATCGTCCCGAATAATATACTGTACATGCCAATAAAAATGATTTTAACTATTTCAGTCATTTCAAATTAGTTTCCCGCTCTTATATGAATATAATAATTTTTTTAATTAACTTTTATTTGTTCATTTGTGTATTTCTCTTTGAAATATATTTTTTAATTTCATTACGTTTGATTGAGATGATAGATGTGAGATGCGTAGAAATAACTTTTAGCATCAAAGGCTGTAATTCAGTACAGTATTAAACAAAATGATAGGCTACTTCAATACGATGAGTACTGTCAAATGGGGCAACATTGACCCTTTAGATATAAATTTGGTCCTATCAAAATAAAAAGATTTGAATGTTTATATCCGCCACTTGAATTGAGATATAAATGATATAATAGTACCGGTTCGTCAATAGGGGGAAGCTTTATGCACATGCAGAATGTATTGTAAGTTTATCTGATTCGATGTAAGAGCACAGCATTAGTCATTAGATCATTATTAACCAACTGTTAAATCGAGCAAATTTATTATCTGCAAACTTCTTCGTGTACAGAACACACGTTAGGTGATAAAAATCAGATAAATGTCTTAACTTATATTTTGTGTCGGTTTGCTGTCGGTGAGCTATGAGTTCTCAGGATTCCGGTATAGAATCAACTTGTATCGGGTGACGGCACGGGTATTAATAATTAAATAAATAATAATTCTTTGGTTTATTCTATTAGATTGACAGTTGTAAAATAACTATAAATCTGTATACTTCGTATATGATAAGGCAAGCAAATATGACAAAAAAATTTAACTTAGATCGCGAAGTTCAATAAAAATTCTATATTAATTTATTCATTTAAATATATATATTATAATTAAATGTTTAACATTGATCAATGAAAGCTTAATATGGTATGATAAGAAAAATAAATGCCTGGACGGGATTCGAACCCGGAAAGTATATATATATATATATATGTGTGTGTGTTATTTCAAATCCATTGTTAGCCGACTTGCAAAGCAATGTAATACTTATAGATGATTTTATGTTCACGAAGGACGAGAACAAGAGCAAGTGTGATTTTTAGTTTTCTTTCCTATAAAGGAAAACTATGTATGAGCGTGATCTTCTTTAGTTGCCTTGTAAATATTTTATAACAGTATTTCTTACTGGTGCTTAAATTTTAGGTGGGAGAAAATTTACAGAAGCTGGGAATTCCTAGTCTCGAAAAGGGTACTATTTTATATTTTCTTTAGTCTTCAGCAGGATTCGAAGTACTGACTTTTAGTATCCAGATGTGGAAAATCTCGGAAGATTCCTTAGCTTGTGACAGTTACTTGACGTCTGACTGACAGTTTAATTTTGAATATAGGCCTCTTTCGCATTAAGCTAATTTTGAAGGGTTTGACATTTAACTATTTGTTATATTGTATCAAGTATCCACAGATAGAAACTAAAGATTTGCTTTTTTCCTTCTTCATTGTTTAAAATAGTTGTGTTCACTTAAGGAATTCTAGAGAATCATAATTTGTAGTTTTAACTAAACCTAGTATTGAATGCACTTACTTAGGAACAAAATTAGACCATTCAGGCGATAATACAGTGGAAATTAAAAATAGAATCGCACAAACAAAACAAGCAATAAATGCTTTAAACTCTGTTTGGTGGAACAAAAATATTACAAAAATAGAAAATTGCAAATATATCAAACCATAATTTAGAGCATTTTAACATATGGTGCTGAAGTCTGGAAAATTCCTACTAGGGAAATGAAAATAATTTTAAGTACAGAAATTGATGTTTTAAGAAGATCAGCTGGCAAATCTAGAATGGATAAAATACGATATAAAGAAATAAGGGAAATTATGGGTGTGCAAGAAGAGCCGGACATCATAGACATTATAGAAAAGAAAATATTACAGTGGTATGGCCATGTCAAAAGAATGCCAGAACAAAGATTATCTAAAATTGTTATAGAATTGATCCCAATGGAAAGGAGGAAGACCGAAGAAAACTTGGATAGAAGGGGCACAAGCGGCTATGAATATCAGAGGATTGAAGGGAGATCAATGGACGGACAGAGAGGAATGGCGTTTGGTTTCCGGAAGACGGCGACAGCTGCCATTGATAACGGATGATGATGATGATATTTGAGTTTAATTTTCAATATTAAATGCCCCATATTAATATGTATGTTTTAATCATCACAATATTCCTATTCTTCGTAAATTTGCCATTAATTGGATACCAAACATGATGTATTTATTATGTTCTATGATTTGAGTCTATGTATAATACATGGGTCTAAACATCCCGATATTTTGTTTGATTAATCTATTACAAAGAAAATTAAATGTAAATAATTTAAAGAAAACTTGAAGAAGAAAAAAATTATCATCTTGTCGAAAAATAGTGCAACTGCAAACCTTTTAAATCATCAGATAGTTTATTAGTATCATATATTTTCTGTTAAACTATTGCTTGAAAAAAGAAGAGAATTCAACTTAGAAACACATTTTGCTTTCATAGATTTTGAAAAAGCATTCGACACAGTCAAGAGATCAAAACTCTTAAATATATTGGAAGACAGAAATATACCAAATTTACTTCGGCAGAACATACAAAATATTTACAAAGACAACACCATAAAGATTAAATTAAATAACAGATTTTCTGAAGAAGGAATTATAAATCGTGGTGTGAGACAAGGCTGCCCCCTATCCCCAACACTCTTTGCAATTTATATCAATGAAGTAATATGTGCTGAACAAATATGTTGCTGGAACAAAACATATAAATTTGGAATAAGAATATCAGAAAATAGAAAATTAAACACCATATTGTTTGCAGATGACCAAATAATAATAGCAAATTCCGAAGATAATCTACAGAAAGGTCTGTATGAACTTAACAAAATTACAGAAGAATATGGATTAAAGATATCTACAGAAAAAACAAAAATTATGGCATTTCAAGGTGTAGATCCTGTCAGAAGTAAAATTGTACTGGACAATAAAATTTTGGAGCAGGTGAATAATTTTACATATCTAGGATGCAATATCTCATATGAAGAAGAAAAGGATGTAAATGCAAAAATATCTAAATTTTTAAGAATTTTAGGGTTAATAAATTCTATCTTCAAGCCACAGTTAGTCCAAAAGCATTCAAGACTGAAAGTGTATAAAACACTGGCTCTTCCAACTCTTTTGTATGGTAGCGAAGTATGGACGTTGAAACAGAAGGATATACAGAGACTTAGATCTGCTGAAATGAGATATCTTCGGAGGACTGCAGGATACACAACAAAAAAAAAGACATCTTAGAAGAATTACACATGGAATCTTTAGAAAACAAAATTTCTGATTATAAGTCAAGATGGATACAACACGTTCATCGAATGGAAGATCACAGAATACCCAAACAAATGTTAAGATATCAACCTACAGGAAGAAGAAGACCAGGACGTCCACTCAAAAGACTTTTGGATGGTGTTTCTCTTGAGGCCGAAACAGGTCAACAAATGGCCTAAATTCGTGAATGTACTATGATGATGATAGTATCATATAAAAATCTGTTGCTATCAAAAGTAAACAACAAACCATCAATCATAATAATTTGAAATTTACCAAATGTAGTATATTATACAGTCATAGAATTACATTAAAACAATATAAACTTTACATCCACACAAATTTCTCGAATAAACGTCAAAAGAAAACATAAAAGTGTTATTTAGCAGGTCCCACTAGACAATTTAATAATGTTCTTCGGTCAGAGAGTGTGGTTACATTTAATTTTCACACCATAGTTTTATATGATCATATTCTACAGTTCTTCATTACTTCCGTAATAAACGACTGCTTTTACATTAGGTCCACGTCTTTGCTTGTGACTTGGTCTTAATTGAAAACATTATTCAAGCAGGATTAAGGAAATTTGAATTTAAAAGGGCAAAATTACTAGGATAAAAATAGTAACATTAGATTATATTGCTTAATTGGTTCACAAAGTAATTTTTTTAATATTTTACATTACAATTCATATATTACACGAGGTTACATGGTACTTTACAGATTGGAGGACAGAAACAGAAGATTCATTGTTTTAATGAGCAAAAAATGCAAATAATCACGCAACACACATAACAGTCTATTTTTAGGTGTTAAACCCCGATTATCTTCAATGATTATACAGTTTTATTCATCATTCAATGGGCAAATGGTACACATTTAAAAATCGATGTAAAAAGTCAACCGTTTTAAGTTGAATCACAGAACATTTATCTACCTGACTTTACTCCAATATTTTATATAATAGGCCTATATTGTAAGATTTACATAATAAAATCACATAATTCGCTACATATTTAATATCTGGGCAGTCTGAGGTAATTTGACATACAGCACAATTGTTTCGCATAATATTTGGATAAACTAACTTGTTCATTTGATTCTTTTTTTCCTATACATAGTTTTATTACCCTCTATACACACACCGATTTATACATCATTTTATCACTCTTATCTCGTCTTCATACTTTACATACATTTATATTCAGTACCAAAGTTATTTTAATAGTTGGGTACAATTAGATAAAAACATTAATAACAAATAATTAAAAATAATATTTCATAGTCAAACATTTGACTTCGATTTTGTTATATAAACCCTGGAGATGTTTTATTCATATGCAAGTTCACGTAGCCACTGTTCATTCCTCGATTCTAACGTGAACTCAAACTATTGCATGAACCAGCACTCGCTTCAAAGGGACCAGAATTTAATAAAAGAAGTATGGTAATTAGGATGATATTACTGATTATTTAACTCATGCCCCAAATGGGATTCAATGACCAATCACATTACAATGATTTTTTAATTACAACCAATCACAGTCGCGTTTCACCTCGAATTTATCAAACAAGTTTATCATAAGTAATGCCACGAGTGATTTCCAAATTATCGATAAATTCACGACTCACGAAGTGAGGAGTGAATTTATCTAGAGAATTTGGAAATCAAGAGTGGCATTTGTTAGGACTATTTAACGAATAAAATTAAGCTGTTTACTCACAAATCATTATTTAACTATAGTTATTTTAAAATATTTATAGCCTATATTTAATGTAAACGGCGATGTTTGAAAACAAATGAGAAACGATAGGTACGCTTCTACTGCTTCATTTGTTTATCACTGCAACCAGATCATACTATTTATTGCCAAAGGAACGCAATATTGTAAGGAGGAGCTTTCTTTAATATGGTAATCATAACACTGATAAATATTTGGTGAAACACGATTCTGATTGGTTGTAAAACAGAAATCATTGAAACGTGATTGGTCATTGACTCCCATTTGGGGCATGAGTTAAATAGTCATATTAAAGAAAGATCCTCCTTTTTAACATTCTGAATAGGTCACAGCATTATTTTGCAGTGACTGACTCTCCAGGAAATACGGCAATCAGATTGTATATATATATATATATATATATATATATATATATATATATATATATATATAGTGCTCGAATGTCAGCTGATAATGCTTGCGAGAGATAATATAAAAACATTTGTAGCAATTGATTATACCACAAAAAAAAAAGAAACCACTTTCTTAAACGAATTATTTCCCAAGAAATAACGTTGCAGAAAAATATAATGGACATATTTACATCATAAGACACCAGAAATTAATTAATACCTATAATTTTAGTTATAAATTTCTCCACTAGGGTGCATTCTTACAATATATTGCGATCCTTTGGCAATAAATAATATGATCTGGTTGCAGTGAGGAACAAGCGTAACAATCGTTTCTCATTTGTTTTCAAACATCGCTTCTCATTTGTTTTCAGACATCGCCGTTTACATTAAATAAATAAATATTTTAAAATAACTATATTTAAATAATGATTTGTGAGTAAACAGCTCAATTTTATTCGTTAAATAGTCCTAACAAATGCCACTCTTGATTTCCAAATTCTCTAGATAAATTGGAAATCACTCGTGGCATTACTTATGATAAGTTAGGGTTCAATGTAGTGTCTCTATATATTTCTGGGGAATTTGTATGAAAAAAATATGCTTATGAACCTTCTTTATAAAACACAACAATGTAACAATATTATGTAAATTTTAGGTTCTAGGTGTATTCAGAACACCACACATATTTTGCTGTAGGTCTACATGTCACCGGTATAGAATTGATTGTAATGTATGTAGGCAGATATCTGGAAAAGGAGATACAATTCTGAATTATATAACTTATATAATGAATCTGATGTGATGAAATATGTTAAAATTAATAGATTGGCTTGTGACACAAATGAATGAAAACAAAATTACCAAAAAAGTCTATGATGCACAACCTTTGGTAATCAGGAAAGTGGGAAGGCCTAATTCAAGATGGTAGGAGGATATCAGGACTCTGAGAATAAAAAAACTGGAAGGAGCAAGCGAAAAACAGAAAGGTTAGATGAGAGCTTCTTAAGAAGACCGAGGCTGTGGTGCAATTTATGATGATCACAGAATTAATTATTTAGGCCTAATACCGAAGTGAAATCAAATGTAATACTAGAACTACCATTATTTGGTTTCATGATAATCATACTTCAATATAAAAAAAAACGTAAGAGACATACATACCGTAAATTAACTTTTTTAGACTAATTATATAATGTGGAAAAATCATTCACAGCTGATACAAAAGTTAATATTTACAACAACAAAAAATCGTGAATGTGTGACTTTTTATTATTAAAGTTTGATAGTTTAATGATATAAATTATGAATGAACTCTAGCCCATTGACGCAGGAGTCATCTGCAAAATTAAACATTCTTATTTTTTGTATAGGCCAAACTAGTCAAATCAGGAAATAAAATATTACATTAAAATCGAATTCTGATAGCCTTTGACGCTCTTATCAAAAAACAATAACGTGAAAGAAGCCGATTACATCTTAAGGGTCCCATAAATTACCAAAACACAAATTTCTTGTTAGTTATTTGAATGTGGCGGACCGCAGTGAAAACGGAATCTTGTATAACTGCTATTACTAAGTATATTGTATAATTAGAGATTTGAAGCAGCTGAGATGAGATTTTTAAGAAATCTAGCAGGATATAGGCCTACTCTGCTGGATAAGAAAAGAAATGAAGATATAAGAAAGGAACTAAATGTTTTCAAACTTACAGACCGCCTGGAAAGAACATATTGATAGAATGTAAGAAGAAAGATTTCCAAATTATTGCTAAATTATAAACCGCATGGAAGGAGAAATATTGGATGCCCACACAAAAGATGGTGTGAACAATTTTAACAATTCTAGCTTTCATGAAACCAGAACGAGCCATCAGGCTTAATCCCTGGATGATGATGATGATGTATAACTAGACACACATTTAAGTGGTTTCTTTTTGTTCGTTTTCTTTTGGTTTATTGAAAATATTAAATTAACTGAACCAACTGATGTATCCAAAAGGATACATTACGAATTTAAGGGTTAAATATACAACAAATATTTTCTTGATTCCTGTAAAGCGGGTGCTGTTTAATGTTGTATTGTGATTAAGGCTGTAAGACTCTTGAAAGGTCCCATCTATTTTTACATAAAATATACTGCTTGATACTGCTGAGGTTACCTCAAGTTATAAATATAAAATTATTTGTAGCCTTAAATTACAAAACAATAATTTTATATGCCATACTAAAAAATTAGAGAACGCGGACACCATGCAAATCAATCTCAGATAAGTAACACGACTCTATTTTTTAAGCTTTTTAGTGTCAATAAATCGGTGTGACATCCTCGTTCTGGTTAAAATGACATTCTAAGTGGTTTCGTGTAAAAAAAACTGAACAGATTACATCTCTTACAAAAATAAGACAGAACATCATTAGAAGAATGTGGGGCAAGTCTGGCCCCTTTACACCCGAGCTATGCAAGTCGTTCCGGTATAACTCTTAAATTGGTAATGTGTAGGATTTATTATAAGATAAATTAGTTCATTTGTTTAATATTTTTTAATGAAAAATGGTATAAATTATATAACAGTACGATGCTGAATTAGTTACTTTCACTGCGATCCGACACATTTCAATAAACAGGCCTTCAGGAACTGTTTAATTTAAACAAAGCAAGACTATAATATCAAAAATGTGTTTTTTATTTTATTTGGGCTATGCTATTTTTATACAAATATTTTATTTTTATTCTCAGCAATGTAAGGTAATTTGGTAAGGTAATTGGTTTATTATTTAACAAAGAGAGATCCTGGTGGCTGTGCTTTTTGTTGCAACCGCGAATTTCAATTGAATTACAAATATTGATTATTTCATAATTTAAGTGTGTTCAGTGTTTATTTTATTTTCAATATTATTAATTTCGTGTGTAAGTATTAGTTTTAAGTAATCTGGCTGAAAGACAGCAACTTAATTAAAATTTTTAACGTATACCTTAGCCACAGCAACGCGTGGCCGGGACTTCTAGTGTATATATATATATATATATATATACACACACACACATATATACTTAAAAAAAATACAAGGATTTTGCGGTCTGAGGGTGAATATTGGTTCTCATAACTTTCTTAAATGTGTAAGAGAAATAAACTGTACAATAAGTATTGTACGATAACGAAGATTAATATGAAATGTATCAACGTTGCACTAATTCTTAAACTACCGTACTTAATTTTTGGTACAATTTCTATCTCACATCAGAATGCATTTAACAAGTCTATCGTGTCATAGTGTCCGTGTTCGTCTTATTCACAATCTTAGAAAACCAACATACCACGATTATAGGTTATCAATAAAAATTGTCTTCTTTTAAAATAGTTTTTTTTTCTTCAAACTTCCATGATAATTTTGCTTCACAGACAACAAATTATAGTCTATTTAAAAATATCTCAACATCATTGCCATTTCAACGTTATTTGTGTTCTGACTGTTCATCTCCAGTTGTTTAATTTACTTCTTATGTTGAGTGATTCCGGGCTTTGTGGCCGTGGTTCATTACTGGTGTTCCTACCAGACGTTTCTCCCTCAACTGCGGAGGGCATCTTCAGTGGCGAGTATTTCTAGGTGTTGTTTCCTGGTCGGAGGCTCGACTATAGTCAGGAAACAACATCTTGAAGTACTCGTCATTGAAGATGCCCTCCGGAGCTGAGGGAGAAATGTCTGGTAGGAACAACCAGTAATGGACCACGGCTACAAAGCCCGGAATCACTCAACACCATGATTACCGGCCGTGAAAGCCTGCATTCAACTATTACGTCTTATGAACTTGAAAAAGGAAATTATAATAGTGTAAAATTAACAAGTGTATTTAATATTATCTAACACTACTATTTGAGAATTGAACTTAGAAGGGGGGAAAAAGATCATTAAAATAATATAGGTCTATAAATGTAATTTTCGAAAATACAAATAATTCAGTTTAGTAACCATAAATGGATACTAATTTGCTTTGCGAGCCTCCTCTGTCACATGAACAATAACAAAAAATTAGGCTTTAAAAAAGGATGTTTAAAATCAGTAAGTACGTTATTTACAATTACAATACTTATAGTGATTAATATATTGACCTAAGGATTTTTATTAATTTATGTCCATTTTTCCAACATTTCACAAATAATAACAAAAATTAAAAATAAAAATAAATAAACAAAGAAATAAATACATAAAGAAAAAGCAATACGTAACTAAAGAAAATCAATTTACAAACTTATAGGTCTAAATAAAATAGAAAATGTTTACTAAACCGATCACCAAGTAGGCCTACACAAAGGCCAAGGCCAAAAATGTGTACCTTAAACAATTTTTAATCAGCTGTAGGTAGGCTATATACAGAGTGTAATAGGACCTCACCGACAAAATGATAGGGATGATAGGCCATGCAGAGAGGATAATTTTTTGTGAAGGCTATATAGTATAAGTCGCAAACAAGAAAATAGGTCGTTTATGAGTATAATGCACATGATGTTGTTCATCCTTAAGGGTCGGAATTGAATACAAACAATGTATCATTTTATTGAAAAATACATGTTTCTACAATAAGAGTTTTGACGACGTCAAAAAAAATCCTGCCATGATCGGCCGATCGTTGCTGCGATGATATCAAACATGTAATGAGGCACAGGGTTGACTGTTTGAACACTTATTGTAAAAATATGTCTTTTTTAATAAAATGGTACGTGTATAATTGTTTGTATTCAATTCCGTCCCTACGGGTGAACACCTTCATCTGCGCATAACTCATAAACGATGTGTTTGCGACTATATGTTCCTTTACAGAAAATGATCCTCTCTGTATGGCCTATCATCCGTATCATTTTGTCGGTGAGGTTCTGTCACACTCTGTATATATATATATATATATATATATATGTAAATATATAATCTTTATATATCTTTAATTTGCTTACTTGTTATAGTCAGCTACTAGATGGCAGTGAAGACCGAGTTCTCGCGACATCTAGTAATAATGGAGAATATAATACATATATAAGAAAAATAAGTGTTTGAATTGGATTCGGCTGGTGGTGTAATGGATAACACGCTGAGGTACAGACTCAGAGTTCCGGGTTCGAATCCCGTCCAGGCATTTATTTTTCTTATCATACCATATATATATATATATATAATATATATATATATATATATATATAATAGATTATTAAGGAGGCAGCCATTATGCACGAATAAAGTTATAAAATTCACCAGGCATCTTAAACAATATTTCCCTGATATTGAGCACCACGTCTATCAAATACGAATACTTCCTTATGCACATACACTACAGATGTTAGTTATATGAGTGTATAGATTTTAGAGAGCTTAATGCAAACATGTTGTATGTCTCTTGTTTAAGATAATATAGCAGTGCAGAGGTGACCTCTAGATTCCCCAAAACAATTCATCGTCTGCCTTTCCAGAAATATTTTGAAAGACAAATCATAGGCCTACTAGATAAAATTTAAACTTCAACCTACTTTAAATTCTTATCCAACTCTAAAAAAACACTCACAAAATGTCAAAATGTAGTTCCAATGACGCCTTTCACGAAAACTTTCTCTTTGATTCTATAATGGCATAACAGCCCTCTCCTTTGTTAGAGGTTACTTTACCAAATTGATTTAATTACGCTTATTTCTCTAAAGATGTCATGAATGATACAAACAGGATCAAATAATCCTATAGGATTAAATAGAAATATTGATAAAATTCCCTTTCATCCTTACTTTTCCATTAAAGACACTTTCGGGTTCTTAAATGCGATCTACGTACCGACCGAATGAGACAATCTAGTAGGCAAGTAAGATATTACAGGATGAAGAAGGTCGGTAAATTTTGGTTAGAGGCCTCTTTATTCATGCATAATGTTCTTTTACGAGCCTCAAAATCTTCGATTCGGGACTACGGCTTAAAGTCCCTCCCGCAGGACTTTCTCCTTGGATTTTTCAATCCTAAAAAATCTACCCACCCCGGCCGGGATTGAAACCGCGACCTTCGTAACTAGAGACAAGGAACATAATCACTAATCCACCGCGGCGGGATTACACTGTTCAACATGATTTTTGTCTCATGAGTACCAATAGTTGTATTTAATACAGTTTTTATCGTGTTTTCAAATATGTATTCGGAATTTCTCGATTACCCACAGTTTTTTTATTTCAATTTCAATTAATGGATTTAAATAATTATTTTTTTAATAAACGTATTTTCGTCCATTTGTTCACTGTAAAATAAAATCAAATGAGCACGGGGAACACTTTCATCAGGAGATTTCAGCTATGGAAAAGATATATCAAGGCAAATGGAATCCTAATATGCTGGCCGATTATTGTTGGACCGTCAAGAAGGATGCTCCACAGGCGAAATATAGCAGAAAATCGTCATTTATTACTTTCTAGGTGAGTCCGAATGTTCAAATATTGTGTAGTTACGAATGTAGAAAATATTAAAGTGTTTGAAATTATAAATGCCTGTCTTTCGGAAACCTTGCGCGATGGAGAAAAACCGATATCATATTTGAATCCAGGAGAAAAATACTATCAGAATCACATATTTTTCTTTCTGAGACAAAAAAAAAGTTTATTTTTTGTTGCTTAGTGTAATTAGTTTTAAATAATATGGACGCTAGATGCGAACTGTTGAACGCATGTTTTGTATATAACTCAAGTCAAAAAAATAGGCTATATATACATTTTTTTTAAAAATACTCAGTTATTGTATAAAAGGGTTTCATTAGTAAAATTAAAAATGCAACATAATATACCTGTAGGCCTATAATATTTTTCACACCGGAATTCATTTACTTGAAAGTTTTTACATTACATTATGTCGACGGTATTAAAAAAAACATTTGTTTGTTACATATTTGATGATAATGCGTAGAAGATACGTAATACATTAAAACCTAAGAGTAGGAAATAAAATATGTATACAAGTACAGCAGACTAAGTTTGTTAAATTATTCCTGTGCAGCGCACAAAATGCGGCACTACTTGTTGCATAATTGAACATACTGAAGAACTCATTGACAAAATTACTGTTTTTATTTCTCATTTAGGAAGGTAAAGGTACATATCACGAAGATATGGATGTAAATACCTATATATTCTCAGATAAAGGCACGAGAGAGAATTAGGATGGTCAGTCCTATGCTCCAGCCAATTTTATTCCATGATAGTTTCAGATTTTTACGTTCACTCATAGATTTAACAAAAAATGGACAAGCAAAGAATCACAGATATACGCGATAAATTAAAAGTTCAAAATTTAGCTGAAGAAATTAAGAATTATCAAAGCAATTGGTTACAAGTTCGAAGAATGGATCCATCTCGCTTTCCTAAATTAGCATTGCAATATCAACCTAAAGGACGTCGAGATAAAGGAAGACTAAAATTAAGATGGATGACAAACCACATCTTGAGATCTCATGGCAACAGTCTCAAACGAAGTAAACCTAAATAAGTCACGATAATGAAGTTACAGAATACTAAGAGCATCCCAGACAGAGTCAGAACATGGACGAATGTAGAAAAATCTTCATTTGCCCGCTGCCCGAGACTGAACTCGGACCTCCATACCGTAGTCAGATATCTTACCTCATGAGCTACTCGGGCCACTTATTGTAATACTATACAGTGTGTCCACGAAGTCCTGGTACCAAAACAATGTAACTTAGCTCTTAAACTATTTGAGATAGACATGCAGTATTTTGCAACCTATTCTACATCTCTCAAAGTTTTGTTTACATTTGTTGCAGATTGTGATTTAAATACAACGACGACACCACCCATGGTATCTTTACTTTGTCGTGGTGGAGTGGCTTGCGTGCTTAAATGATCCAGAGAACTATACCGGCGGTAGCATTGCTGCCGATAGGGTTACCCATGTCGGACTGGTCGAAGGTGATAAGCCAGACGAAAAAAGTACCTTGGTCGAAACAGTGACGATCTTTCACCGTAAAAATACAACCGTCAAGAAATGCGGACATGGGTTCAACTAGGGTAAAATTTTCCGGAGGTCAAATAGTCCCCCATTCGGTTCTCCGGGCGGGGACTACTTCAGGGAACCCATGCCAAAACGTGGACTCTTACTTTAAGGGAGGAAAGGAGATTACGAGTGTTCGTGAATAAAGTTCTTAGGAACATTTTTGGACCAAAGAGAGATGAACAAACAGGTGAATGGAGAAGACTGCATAACAGTGAATTACATGGTCTTTATAGGAAGCCAGATATAATGAGAACAGTTAAGTCTCGTAGACTGCGATGGGCAGGACATGTGGCACGAATGGGGAATGAAAGACGTGCATGGAAGATTCTTGTAGGAAAACCAGAGGGAAGACGCCCAGTTGGTAGACCAAGAATGAGGTGGGAGAATAACATTAACTATGATTTGAGGGAAGTATATTATACAGGGAATGATTGGAAAACATTAACTCAGGATAGGGATATATGGAGAGCTTATGTCCGCGCGGCCATGAACCTACGGGTTCGATAGTGCCAGTGAGTTAGTTAGTTATGACGACACCACAGGAAAATACCCAATGTGTAAGATGGTATGCTGAGTCTGGTAAATCATCAGTACCCTCATATCCGAATGTTATGGCTGGTTAACATGTCCAGACACAAAGAAAGTAGCTTCATCAGAGAACATCACCCTCTGCAGGTACTCACTGTCTTCATGAACTGCGTTCAGCATGGAATCTGCAAATTCAGCACGCCGAGGGAAGTCAGTTGGTAGCGACGCTTCCGTAATTTGCATTTTATAGGCCTGAAGATGTAGCCGCTTATGGAGGGCTTTATGAATGGTTGATTTCGGTAAATGCAGTTCCCGTGAAGCACGAAAAACCTATTTTTGAGGTCTGAGTTGAAATGCAAGTTGCAAATTGTCGATAGTTTCTTGGCTCACACCTGGTCGCCCACTCCGTGGCAAGTTCATTACACTGCCAGTCGCTAGAAATTTCTCCGCTCATCTAAATATGGATGATTTGGATGGTGGATCTTTTCCATATTGCCGGCGGAAATTTCGCTGAACAGTTACGGGCGATTTACCAGACTCAACTTACCACCATACACACTGGGCCTTTTTGTGTCGTCACTGCCGTTTAAATCACCCTGGGGGCCCGTTTATCGGGCCTCAGCTGTGCTCACAACAGCAACAGGGCGCGTCCCCGGATGGTGGATAGGGGAACGGTCGGTGGTTTGCTTGCACTCCTCCCGGCTAGGTCCAGACCGGACCCGCGGGTCATTTGTGAGGTCGTCAGGACTCGAGCGACCTGACGTACTATATAGCTCGTGCTGCGCCCACTTCAGCGGCCAATCGCGTCCCCTCGGTGGCGTAGTGGGGAAAAGGTCGGTGGATCTGCTGGTCAATCCTCCCTTCCAAGTCCGATGGACTCGCGGACCATAAGTGGGGTCAACAGGAGACGAGCGCCCTGTTGTACTAATGCTCACACTGCCTGGACCCACTAGCAGGAGCGTGCGGCCACCGTGGCGAAGTGGCGGGAGATCGGAGATCAGGAGCTCCTTTCTCTCGGTTCTATGAACCCGAGGTCCATCTGTGGGGGCACCATGGGCGATGAGCACCCTGGATGCCTACATTGCTCAGTGGGCTGGACTCACAGCAGCGGCACGACTAGGCCTAGTCTTGCGAACAGGCTGGTTTGGACAATACCGGGCGTAATGCTGGGAATCACCACCAGGTCAGTAAGCTCGGAAACTGAGAAAGCGCAGTCTTTTGGGTGTGGGATTTGCGCCGAATCCGGGACCGGGTGACCCAAGGACAATCTGTGAGGTCGTCAGGAGTTGAGGAACCTGACGTACTAATGCTCAGGCTGGACCCACTTCAGCAACAAAACACGTCCTCAGGTGGTGCACTGGGGGAATAGTCGGTGGATCTGCTCGACAGTCCTCCCGGCTAAGTCCAAGGGACTCGTGAACCATTAGTGGGGTCGGCAGGAGATGAGCGCCCTGTCGTACTATTCGCTTACCTGTGGGAGCTTGCGAGCTCCCAGCTGGCCCATAACGGCAACAGGACACGTCCCTGGGGGGCGGACCAGGGCACGGCTCGGACCAGCATTGTGGGGAGCAACTGTGCTGGCTCCCGGCTCAGCCTACGGGCTCGTGGATCAACTATGGGGTCTCCAGGAGATGAATACCTGGATGAACTATAATCTCACACTGTGGGGCTTGAGGACTCAAGCCCTAGCCGGTCTCACAACGGCTGCAGGATGTCCCTGGAGGCAGAACAGGGAAATGGTCGGTGGATCTGCGACAGCAGTCCTCCCGGCTAGGCTCATGGAGCCCGTGGATCAACTGTGGGGTCATAAGGAATGAGCGACCAGATGTACTATGTAGCTCAGCAATTTCCCCTGAAGTTGCGATTCCCTGAGATGTTGGTTTTATAGCCTGTGAACTTGAATGTGATCGCGATGTAGAAAAGGGAGGACAAGAATTCTGGGACTTGGGAGTAGGGCCTTCTGGCCGAGGTATCCCAAAGGGTGTTGGTAATGGGTCCAGATGTCGTTTAAATCACAATCTGCAACAAATTTAAACAAAACTTTGGGAGACGAAGAATACGTTGCAGAAAACAGCATGTCTCTGTATCAAATAATTTATGAGCTAAGTTACTTGTTTTGGTAGCAGGATGTGGACACCCTGTATATTTATAAGAACCTAACAACAAGATGAACATTTTTTGGTAACTTAAATAATTTATATTCGGGATACCCGAGTACAAAACGAGGTCGATGGATAAACTATGTTTCTCTCGTAAGGATTAATACAAATGAATTGAAATTTGATTGTCGACTATCCTATAAGATCATGTCTTTGTAATATATATGTTTGTATTATCTTATGAGGTAACCAATAATTTGCCAAACATATCTAAGAAAGTAGCTCCGTTTGCTTATTTAATAGGCCTGAATGCAATAAAAACATTCTCTTCCCCATGAGTTCACGAGGAATTAAAATGGACAATTCATTGACAAATGAATACGAATTCTAGTATGCTAATAGAGAAGACCACTGCAAGAAAAAAACTTGGAAGATTGGCCGCCTTTTTTTATGTAAGTATTAAGTTGACTTATTAATAGCACAGGAATCCCGGTTCGATTCCAGGATAATTTTGATTTGCGAATAGGTTTCGGAAGAGGATCCACTCAGGCTATTTGGTACGAATAGTAGAATATGGTTAAGAAAACTGACACTACATTTGTTGAGTTATATAAACTGCTGTACGGTCATCTGTAAACATACACATAGGTCAGCCATGACATTTCAGAGATTTCGTGTTTAGTATTTTTTTATCGTCAAACAATAAATTAAGCAAGACTCCTAAAGAATGACTTTAAATATAGCCTAAATCAAGAGAGGTAGCTAGGTAGTGAATTTTAATGGTACATCGACTGTGGGGAATTTAGGAATTAAAATAAATTATACAAATTAAAAAAGTCTGTAAATGCATAGTCTCTATCAACAGATGATCTTGGCAGCGCTGTAGGTCATACATAGCCTATAGTAGAAATTTGCCTACGCAAAAATGCACTATGGTATATTTAAGTAATTTGTTGATGCATATTTTTAAATTTCTTTGAAAAACTAAATATTCTATATCATAATAGTACTGTAGCTCTTTTTAGATTTTATGATCTTTCTCGATTTCTTCCCTGGCATTGGCGGAATTGTAACGATTTCTTAGATTGGAGCATCTGGAAGGCGAAGTTACGGTCCCGCTATGATTTTATGGGTGATAAATGATAATGAAGCATTTAGCATTTAGTCTCATTCTTGCATTAAACTGATTTTACAGAGCCCTTAGTTATTTTCGACTATATTAAAAAAAAAGTAGGCTATCACGAAATAAACATTAGGCCTATCATTTAATTACCAGACTTTACGATAAAGTGGCATAGTTAATTTTTCTGTGAACAATTTATAAATTCCTATTTGGAGTTAAACTTTGAACCGAAAGTGCGATTTTCGGTTCGCTACTGCAGTGCCGTTATCCTCCCTGAACAGAAAGATTCGTGAACTATGCCAATATTCTTTCTCTATGCATCTACCCCTACTCGCCTTTTTGCCTCTCCTGTTGTGCTGTTTGTGCTGCGCATCTCCCCTTCTGCCTCGGAACGCTCAAATACGCTATGCACACGCTGAACATTATCATTCGATCGGAACTTTGAGTTGAGACAACGTCGTCTGGAGCACGCGAGTGGCGTGGTTTGAGTTTGGTCCGGAGGACCAGGGAAAGCCACCCTGGCTTGGACTGTGGTATGAATGTTGTGTGAGGTATGATATAGTTTTGTGATGTTAAGGATTATTATTTATTTTCTTTTTGTTTAAGAATGATCAAGTATTTACATTTGTTATATTTTTCATCCACTTCAGACGTCTTGTTTATATTAAACATCATTTTTATATATATCCTGGTTAATGTTCAAGTTATTTATGTGCATGCTGCTGTTTGATATTCCTGTACTGAAACTTACTTATTTAGGAGATCATTCTAGCTTCCTTTATTTTCCGTCTAGCTTTCCTGGTTAATAACAATAATGATACATTCAATTTAAAGTATTCTAGTGTCTTGAAATCTATTGTTGATTTATGTTTAAGTGTTTAGGAAAGAAAGATGAATCAATCTTTGCCTCTAATGGGCCCGGACAAAGGCTTTTCATTAATAGCCTTGGATGTTGTGAACTCTACGCTGATATATGCAACGGAAACGAAAGACGATCCAAAAGAAAACTGCACAAATGGTAGCAGTCAGAGTGGTTATATATATATATATATATAACCCACCATACAACTTTTTGGAGGATTGAAATAAAAAAAAAGAAGTAAAGATAACAGTCATAGACTATACATGGGACATTCGACAAATGCCCTACGTAGTGAACTTAAAACTGACCAACACAGAATAAAATGAGAGCAGAACAGTAAAGTGATTCATCCGTGAACACTCAATAGTAGGCCCCTACATTAAAAACTAAGATACGCAGGAGCATTGTACATGGAAAGACTTTAAAATAGAAGGAATCGAATCAGTCTCGCGCCATAGTCGAGCGGATAAGGCACAATGCCTTAACTTGGGCTTGTTCAAGTCCCCATGGAGAGGACATTTTTCTCACATAATTTCGGCCAGTATGGAACTGATGCCCACCCAGTATCGTGAGGAATTTGGGTACACCCACAATAAGTAGCGGCTTCAGGTTGAGAAAACAAGCTATAACGACTGGAGGTTTGACATGCTGACTACATGTCACCGCAATACTGGCTGAATGATCGTCCACCTCTGTTATTAACATAGGTGGAAGTGTGGCCAGCAGCAGACTGGTAGGTCAAGGACCTTCTAGGCGTGACGCGTTAAGGGTTTGGAATTGAATTAACAATATAATGAATAAATTTGTTAATTTTCCTTTTTCAAGTCCTCACATTATAGCTTATACAAAGTTTTTATACAAAAGAATGAAAATCAGAAATTACTGTTGCAGAATGTTTTCTGCTTAAAATTTAAAGCTATTTCAAACAAGTTGATATTTTCACAGTAAGTCTTAATCACCTGAAATCGAGAATCACAGATATCTTATAAAATAATTAATGTAGACTTCGACAAATGTTTGAAAATATACTCAAAGCAAATATATGAATTTCAAACGGCTAGCGTTATACCTAAAAAACACTGATCAACATGAATTTTGTCTCATGAGTACCAATAGTTGTACTTAATACAGTTTTTTTTTCGTGTTTTCAAATATGTATTCGGAATTTCTCCATCACCCACAGTTTTTTTTTAAAATTTCAATTTCAATTAATGGATTTGAATAATTATTTTTTTAATAAACGTTTTTTCGTCCATTTGTCCATTGTAAAATAAAACCAAATAAGCTAACTCAAATGATTTCAGCGATGGAAAGGAGATATCAAGGCAAATGGAATCCTAATATGCTGACCGATTATTGTTGGATCATCAAGAGGGATGCTCCACAGGCGAAATATAGCAGTAAATCGTCATTTCTTACTCTCTAGGTGAGTCCGAATGTTCGAATATTGTGTAGTTACGAATGTAGAAAATATTAAAGTGTTTGAAATGATAAATTCCTGTCTCTCGGAAACCTTGAGTGATGGAGAAAAACCGATATCATATTTGAATTCAGGAGAAAAAATACTATCAGAATCACATATTTTTCTTTCTGAGACAAAACAAAAAAAAAAAAGAAAAATTTTTGTTGCTCAGTGTAATCGATCATAATAGTAAATGAAAATAACACTGAATCGAAATAATATGTTATTTACAAGTGACATAAAATAATTTAATAGGCTTATGACATTATATTTAAACAAATTATTTATAACATTTTCAAACAGGCCTACACTACTTAAAATTTTTCAGTGTTGGTGTTAATTTCACAAAGAAATTAAACATAGGCTCAATTCTGGAAATGTGTGCTATTATGCATTGCAGAGACTTTTGAAGTCCCAACTCCTTTCAAAAAACGTTAAGCTGAAAATATATAAAACTATTATTCTACCAGTTATATTATATGGGTGCGAAACATGGACTCTTACTTTAAGGGAGGAAAGGAGATTACGAGTATTTGAGAATAAAGTTCTTAGGAAATTTTTGGACCAAAGAGAGATGAACAGACAGGTGAATGGAGAAGACTACATAACAATGAACTACATGGTCTTTATAGGAAGCCAGATATAATAAGAACAGTTAAGTCTCGTAGACTACGATGGGCAGGACATGTTGCACGTATGGGGAATGAAAGACGTGCATGGAAACTTCTTGTAGGAAAGCCAGAAGGAAAACGCCCAGTTGGTAGACCAAGAATGAGGTGGGAGAACAACATTAACCATGATTTGAGGGAAGTAGATTGTACAGAGAATGATTGGAAAGCATTATCTCAGGATAGGGATGTATGGAGAGCTTATGTCCGTGCGGCCATGAACCTACGGGCTCGATAGTGCCAGTGAGCAAGTAAGTGAGTAAGTTGGTGTTAATTTTAGTGATAGTTTCAATGTTGCATTTCCACAACACTCATCATCTGCATTCATGGATTAGGTCTGTTGACCCGTTCCGACTTCAGCCCATCTCTTTCTAGGTCTGCCCATATCTCGGGTGCCTTTAGGTTTGTATTTTGTTATTTGTTTTGGATATCTATCTGCATTCATTCTGTCTATGTGTTGCTTCCACTTTTGTCTATATGTATCTATTTTATCAGTTATTGCAAATATTTCAAGTTCCTGTCTTATTTCTGTGTTCTTGATTCTGTCTTCCTTAGTGCACCCTTTAACAGATCTCAAACATTTTATTTCTGCCGCCGTTATCCTACTTAGATCTTGTTTTTTATGTATCCAGGCTTCTAATCCATAGAGCAGTACCGGTACTGCCAATGTTTTATAAAATTTCAATTTGGTCTCTCTTGTTTTATTATTTAGTGATCGTTTTATCGTACCACATATTCCCTGGAATTTTGCTATTTTATTAGTTATATCATTATCATAATTAAATGAAATGTCACATCCTAGATAATTGAGATGGTTCACCTGTTCTATGATTTTGTTTCCTATTACTATTTTGGATCTGATTTGATTTTTCCCTTGGAATGCCATTAATTTCCACAACACTATTCTATTAATATAGTAATATAGTAATGGAGTTCTCCATTCACATATTTGTTGGTCTCTCTTTGGTCTAAACATTTTAAGAGACATTGCCAAACATATTATTGCATTTTTAAGTAGTGTTTAAATTAATGATGCACTTTTTTAACACCCAGGTAATTAGCATCCGATTCAAAGCTGAACATTTTGATTAGGGGTCTCTCATTTCAGACTAGAGTTTCTACCCATCCATCCTTAGTAATTCTGCCCGATGGCAGGTCTTTCACTGTAATCATAGCATTTTCATACTATAGGGACAGAGGGAATCTTGTTAATCCATTCATGCGCGTCACTAATTAGGCTAGATGACGAGGCATTTGGCTATTTCTAGTCACCCAAGCGAGGACACTTACAAGTTTTGAGCAGGGCCTTGGCTACCCTCTGCCCAAAGGCAGAAGTTAGGGCGTGGAGAGCACAACCACTAAGGACGTGCATTTCCACTCCCCCTGGATTTCCGAGTCTAGGGCCGGCCCAACCACTACCAGGGTGTTCTCATTAATTTGGAAACATCAACTTGCAAACTTATTAAACATGGGCTTGGAGAATCAGGCAAAGCGGGACCCCCGAAGGGGATGAAACTTAGTTCGGTCTCCCACCATTAAGGTGCAAGTTCACCGTAACGGGCAAAACCTCGCGAAGGGCCCGACGCCCTTGATCTGTCTAAATATCTACCTACCTTAGGCAGCGCAGCCAAGGACTCGCAAAGTGCATCCATTTAGCGGAAATCCAGTTAGCACAAGATGTCCTCAATTCTATGTGCTGTTTTGCCATTTTCTCCAGTCATAAACATTTTAGGTGGGTGTAGACAGGACCACCTACTTAAATGAGGGCCTTAAGTCGAGGAATGATTCCCTGGATATGTACTCTGCTTATCCGGTCATTTCCTCCCTCACCAAGATTAGAGGAGCGAAGTCTCGTGGTCTAAGAATCCATGATAAATCTCAATTGAGCTTCTTAGACACGTCAAACTAATTGTCTTTAATACAGAGGTCCCAGTTATTCCTAACTGAGTCATAGTTACTCCCGCCGTTTACCCGCGCTTGCTTGAATTTCTTCACTTTGACATTACTAGCGAAATGTAGGTGTGGTAGCTTCCCGTTGCTTTCCACATCGGTGAAGGATGATATGATAATGATAAGGATGATGATGATGGCCATATTGATTTCGGGGACCGTTTGGGCCTTAAAGTTTTCCTGACATGTCTTACAGATGAGGAAAAACCCCAAGAAAAAACTTCACCCAGAAAAACTGCCTCGACCGGGGATCGAACCCGGGCCCGCTGCGTGACAAGGCAGCACGCTACCTCGAGACCACAGCGATGGACAGAGTTTCTATTATATGCCGTAAATCTAAAACTAGAAGTCACGAGTGTATTTTCCTTTTGAAAAAATGCTATATCGATACTGAATATTTGTACAGCTTGGAAATACCCATTGATTTTAAGTTTGAACCTCAACTTCCGCCCCACGGCAAGCCTGGTAGTCACTAGAGTATCGGGACAGGTAAACCTTTTCCCCAAGGACGAGATTATAATATTGATCTACAGAACAAACATTTTGAGGAAAAATATTTATTTATTTATATAGGCCCTACAGAATTTTAATGTTTACACATCTTTCTGTGCCTAAAGTTTTATTTTTCTTCTCCACTCGTCTCTCTCCATCCAATCCATGTCCTCCAGTCCCCTTGCTCTCATTCCAGTTCTTATTTCCTGCATCCACGAGTTTTCAGGTCTTCCTCTCCTCCTTCTTCCAGGTGGACAGCATTTCAATGTTTTCCTGGGTAATCTTTCTTCTTGCATTCGTCGTACGTGCCCATACCAATTTAATTGCTTATACTGTATATAATCTACTATCGAATAACCAATATTAAAAAAATATTTTCATACTATTAGAAAATAATATAATTCTACTAAATACTCGTACATTATTGAAAAAATCGCTAAAAGTATTAATTACAGTTTGATATCTAGCAGATAAAGCGAATGTCCGTAAAATTGGCAGTACCTCTATTAACCCTTAATTTCGTAATGTATCCTTTTAGATACATCAGTTGATTTAGTTCATTTAATATTTTAAATAAATCAAAAGAAAACAAACAAAAATAAACCACTTAAATGTATGTCTAATTATACAATATACCTAATAATAACAGTTACACAAGATTCCGTTTTCACTGCGGTCCGCCACATTCAAATATCTAACAGAAGAAATTTGTGTTTTGCCAATTTAAGGGTTAACAACACATCCACCAATAAGGGTCGGTTTCACCAACAGAGGTAACTGTATTACGCCAGTTTAAGCTATGCATTATACACGGGGAAAACTGGCGTAATACAGTTACCTCTGTTGGTGAAATTGACCCTAAGAATTGTAAATACTAATCAGATCTGTATTGTGCAGTCGCGAAAATGTAGCTTAAAATTAAAAACATATTTTCAATACGACAATGCGTTTATTTGCTGGTGATTTTTTTAAGAAGGCGGGGAAATGTTAAGTTTGAATCTATTTATTGACTTCATTATTTAATTTTTTAATTTAATTTAATTCCTTGGGAAAAGCCTAGTAAGTCCAAAAATGGCACAAATAAGATAGGTCGATATGTTTTTTTTTTCCCTATAGAACTTCCTCCCTTTTAGACTCATAAAAAAAAAATTGTTTGTTACAACTTAATATAATGAATAATTTACTTATCTTTTCATTACCATATGAAGTGGCGTATAGAACAGTAGGCCTATCTATTAAAAAAATTGACTTATCAGTTTTTTCCCCCAGGGATGAGTGATTTATTAATTTAAATCCATTCGGTCTTCCACCAAACTGTACAAGAAAACAGGCAAGGAATAAAGTCTTCTTTTTCTTCTTCTTCTTCTTCTTCTTCTTCCTTTCATGTGATAGACCTAGTGGTCTGTTACGGTCTCAATCCAACGTTTGAAGGGTCTGCCCAAAGATCTCTTGCCTGGTGGCTGGTAATTTATGATCTGACGTGGTATTCTGGTTTTGCTCATTCTTCTTACATGAGATTTCGAGTTGTTTCTGTATTTTTGTACATATTCCAAGACTGATTCTGTTTGTAATTCTTTGAGAATCTCAGAATTCCTTTTATGGTCTGTTCTTGGGTAGCCTGCAATACGTCTCATAAATTTCATTTCTGCCGCAGTTAGTCTTTGTTCAAGTCCAACCTGCTTAACTTGGCCCCTTGACCTGATTTTCTGTTTCAGTTACATTTACATATGTTCTAGCTGTTAATGTTCCTAGATATTTGTAATTAGCAACTTCTTCACAATTTCTCTCACTTGTCATTAACTGTCCATTTTCATTATGTAATTTTTTTTGTGTTACTTTATAACGTTTTATTGATGTTTACTTCCAGCCCCAATTTTTACGTTATTCAAGAGGAAGACCCCTATATGAAAAATCATATACAGTATGTAACATAAAATCATATATAGTATATAACCACAGAGTTTAAAGTTGGCGGTACGATTCTAAATACCATACTGTTTGCAGACGATCAGACAATCCTTAACTCTTCAGAAGACAATTTTAAAATAGCAGCATATAAATTAAACGAAATAGCAAATAAAATTCAATATGACAATCTCTGAAAGTAAATCGAAAGTAATGGCATTCAACGGGAAAGACCATATGAGGTGTAAAATCTGTATTAATAACAGTATAATTCAACAGGTGAACAATTTTAATTATTTAGGATGCAACGTATCATACTGCCAGAAGGAAGATATTAATATTAAATTAAATAGATTTTACAGAACGTGTGGCACTATAAGACGGACACTGAAAAATAAAACTTTGAGGAACAGACAACTAACATTTTACAAAATTATGGCAGTGCCTGTCTTAACATATGCAAGTGAAAATTGGACTCTTAACCGTTCAGACAGAAGGAAAATAGAAACTGCAGAAATGAAGTTCCTACGTTCAGTAGCAGGTGTGACAATTTTGGACAAGAAAAGAAGTGAGGATATTAGGAAGGACTTAAATGTTTTCAATTTAACAAATAGAATTGACAACATGAGAAACAACTGGTATGAACATGTCAAGAGAATGCCTACAGATAGAATCCCTCAGCTGTTACTAAAGTACAAACCAATAGGACATAGAAATGTTGGACGCCCATTTACTAGATGGGAGGATTCATTAAATCCCACTTGATGTGAAAACAGGTCAAAAGGCCTAATTCCATGAAGAAGAAGAAGAAGTATACCGTATCTAACATTTACAAAAGGATTGCAAAATATTTCTTCACACTTAACCCATTCGTTTCAGGATTAAACGCTCAATGCATTTCACTAGAAACTGAATTTTAAAAAGCTCCAAGCGCTACAGGCCTAGAAGGCCCTTGGCTGACCAGCCGGCTGCTGGCCTCACATCCACATGTGTTAATCACAGATGTAGACGATCATCTAGCCAGTGTAGGGGTGACATGTGGTCAGCATGTCGGGTCCCCCAGCTGGTCTTCTCAACCTGGAGTCGCTACTTATTGTAGCTATCCAAATGCCTCACGATGCTGGGTGGGCACCGGTCCCATACTGGCCGAAATTCCATGAGAAAAATTTCTTCCCCCATGGAGACTCGAACCAGCGCAAGTCCCGTAGCTCTGCGCCAAGGTTTCTTGCCTTAACCACTCCGCTACGGCGCGGGACAACTGAATTGTAATCACCCTAAATTATATTGTCTGTTTTCAAACATTCAAAACGAACAAAAGAAAACGGTTCTTGAGATCGCAATAATCGTGAAGGCCAAAACACATTCCTCTACTATTCATACATTTTAACAAATGATTACCCTGCCAAGGGATGTACAAAATATTGCGAAATATATAACAGGTAGAGTTAAGTGAGAATACCTCGTCCTCTGAGTTGTGGGCCATTTAACAGCCGGCGAGTGTACCTCGTCTTCTGAGGCTAATGGGTCAATTTAGGGTATGGATTCTCATAAGGTTAAGGCAGATTAGGATTAGTTAGATTAGATTACAATATTAGATTACTCAAGATTGGAACAGTTTACATTAGATTTCTTCTCCATTGCGTGACGGACCTAGAAGGCCATTGGCCTACCAGCCGGCTGTTGGCCTCACATCCACGTGAGTTAATCATGGAGATGCTACTTACTTACTTACTCACTGGCGCTATCGAACCCGTAGGTTCATGGCCGCGCGGATATAAGCTCTCCATACATCCCTATCCTGAGCTAATGCTTTCCAATCATTCCCTGTATAATCTACTTCCCTCAAATCATAGTTAATGTTATTCTCCCACCTCATTCTTGGTCTACCAACTGGGCGTTTTCTCTCTGGCTTTCCTACAAGAAGCTTCCATGCAAGTCTTTCATTCCCTATACGTGCAACATGTCCTGCCCATCGCAGTCTACAAGACTTAACTGTTCTTATTATATCTGGCTTCCTATAAAGACCATGTAGTTTATTGTTATGAAGTCTTCTCCATTCACCTGTCTGTTCATCTCTCTTTGGTCCAAAAATTGTCCTAAGTACTTTATTCTCAAATACTTGTAATCTCCTTTCCTCCCTTAAAGTAAGAGTCCATGTTTCGCACCCATATAATATAACTCTGGCACTCAAATTCATTTCGGTCCCATATTGGCCGAAATTACATGAGAATTCCCCCCCCCTCTTAGGGACTCGAACCAGCGCAAATTCCATAGCTCTGCACAAAGGCACCATGCCTTAAACTGGTACGGGTGGGACTAACATTAGATTTGGTTCTTTTAAATTAGGTTCCACTATAGATTTGAATGTAATTGTTGGTTTCTTTTGAACCCTTTAATTTTCTCTTAGTTTCCGATATTACTGCTATATGAATTTTTCCGATTTAAGTTTTGAAATTATGAAATTTATGAGACGTACTGCGGGCTATTCAAGGGCAGACCATTAAAGGAATTCTGAGATTCTCAAAGAATTACTCACAGAATCAGTCAAGGAATATGTACAAAAATACAGAAACAACTGGAAATCTCACGTACGAAGAATGAGCAGAACAAGAATACCGCGTCAGATCTTAAATTACCAGCCACCAGGCAAGAGATCTTTGGGCAGACCCTTTAAACGTTGGATTGAGACCGTAACAGACCACTAGGTCTATCACATGAAAAGAATAAGAAGAAGAAGAAATTAGGTTCCATTGTTCAGTTTAGGTTAGATTAAAATGAACGATATTTGTGATAAATGTGTTGAACTAGTTTTATTTAGTTAATATTATATTGAGTTTAGGTCAAATTAGATTCATTACTAATTTTCTTTGGTTCAGTTCATATAAATAAGTTTTATGTAATATGATATCACAGAAGATAACAGTTATCGATGAAATTGCTAAGGAGGGGAAAACATGGAATGAAGTGAACAAGTTGGCGAGTTACAGGGTCCGAAGGAAATGTTTTGTGAATACCTAGTGTTCCTCACAAGATACATAAGGGATTGATTGATTGATGTGTTTTGATTCAGACAAAATCATGACGAATGTCATAGAGTAATTAACTGCACATAAATAGACTACTGTAAAAGTATATTACGATGCGAGGTTGGGAAGTGGTTTTTACAGAATCGAGGAAAAATGTTTAAAAACCGAGCGATAGCAAGGTTTTTAATTTCCGATATTCTGTAAAACACTTCACAAACGTGCGTTGTACATTATTTTTTGCGCGATGGTGTTTTCAAAATAATAAATAATAAAAATAACAACATCTTTATTGGAAATATTTGCGTTAATTATAAAAAAAATGAGTAATGTTAACATTGTGGGCAATGTTTATTAGTTGAAACAACAGGAGGCCTTGAGAACAATTATTGATAACATGGCCGTAAGTACGTATTTATTGTTTTATATTGTTTCAAATAAAGTTCAGTTAATTTAAAATGCAGTGATTTGTTTCGTATAATGTAGGCCTATATTAACACTAAAGTAAAGTGATCCCACTACAGGCCTCAGGAGGCCCTTGGGGCAGTAGGAGGTTAAGGCTCCCACTATTTCTGGACAATCGGCACTTGATGTCAGCCGGGTTGTCAGCCCTGCGTGACGGCCGCCTTTACCCCCAGAACAAGCGTCTGGTACTCATTTCCGTTAGAGGCTGAGTCGACCCCAGGGCCATAGTGCCGCCAGAAGGTTTGGGTCAGTTTAAAAATCCTGACCCCACCGGGACTTGAACCCTCGACCTTCCGGCTTGTAGCTCAGTGCCTTAACCACTATGCTACGGCGTGCCCCCATATTAACACTACCTTTTGGATATTTTCTGTATATAGGCCTACATTGTACATAGTATACATAGAGGGCAGTGGTTTTACTTCCCGCATGTGAGTGTAAATGTAACATTATAGTATAGTTATTTAGGTTGGCAACCCCGAAATGTAGGAAGTTGAACTTTTAATAACGGTCGCCGTTGCTGTAAGTACGACAAAACGCACTATCGCGCAAAAATAATTATTTACGGATTTTAGAATAAACGCACTTTATTGAATAAGACTAGAAAATAAACTAATTTGAAGTTTTACAAAGTATTGGCAGTTCCATCTCTTATCTATGGATGTGAAACCTGGACATTAACAAAGGCAGATAGTAAACAAATAGAGGCTGCTGAAATGAAGATGTTGAGAGCAATAGCAGGATACCAAAGGACCGATAAAAAGAAAAACGAAGATATAAGAACAGAACTTAATATATTTAATCTCTGTGAAAGTATAAAATATTATCAAAATGCTTATCTTCAACACGAATTACGAATGAATGAAGAGCGCATACCAAGAAGAATGTATAATTATAAACCAAAAGGGAGAAGAATGTTGGGAAGACCATTGAAGAGATGGAAGGACCAATTCGACCTATAATGAGATCGGCACAGGCCATTGGGTTTAATCCTTGTTGTTGATGATGGTGATGATGAGACTACATTATAGAAGTTGTGTCACCTATTGTACTATTAGATCTTTCTAACAATATTATGTTGTACATTATCAGAATTGTACTCTTACGTATTAACCCAGAACCTAACCACTATTGAACATTTCTGGTACGTAAGTCTGTTTGATTGACCCAAGCTATTTGTCTATATATAATGATTTAGCCCAATGTTGAGTCATAGCCTGTCCTTTGTCAGGAGCCACTAGAACAAGTTAATTTAGTTACCTTATTTGCCCATAGATGTCATGAATAGCACGCGGTCAACATACCGACTTAACGAGACATCTAGCAGGCAACTAAGGTATTACTAGGATGTTCGGATCGGTAAATTTTGCCTATAGCCCTTTTTTATTCAGGTTTAAGGATCTTTTACGAGCCTGAAAATCTTCAGATTCTAGACTCATGACTTAAAATCTCTCCCGGAGGAGATGTTCGGATCGGTAAATTTTGCCTATAGCCCTTTTTTATTCAGGTTTAAGGATCTTTTACGAGCCTGAAAATCTTCAGATTCTAGACTCATGACTTAAAATCTCTCCCGGAGGATTTGCTTCTTTAGATATTTTAATAAAAAAAAATCCACCACCTCGGCCGGGATTGAACCCGCGACCCTCGGGACCAGATGCAAGGAACATATTCATTAGTCATCACGGCCGATAAGCCAAGTTTTAGAGAATGAAATAGTCACACATAATAAATCCTTATCAACTTGTCTGAAACATACTTTAGTCTAATAAAGTTAGTCAGGATAACAAAGCACTGATCGAGGAATAACATCTTCATTAATTTTTATGTTATGGCGTGTAGTTACATTTTCTGGCATAGAAACTTGAAAATGATATGCTAAGTAAAGATAATATAATGTACGATTAAAAACTATAAAATAGTTGAGGTAACCCTCAGCATTTTGTCGGTATCATCCCGAAAAAAAGCAGATAATTTGTACCTTTGTACTTCTGCATGATAATAATTTGGAGCAAAGATTTGTTTTAGTTAATTAAATGTTATCCTTCATTTTCTATCCCATCCAGACGAATTGTAGAACCAAGACTCTTCTCTACTTTTCGCCCATGTTGTCTCCAAGCTGTTTTCCTGAAATAAACCCAATATATACTTTATTTAAATTGATCATTTTTATATTTGAGTACATATTAACATAATTCTCTTCAGATACAAGACCTTAGTGCAAGAAGGTAATGAAATCTTGTAGCCTACTTTCATCAAAGAGTTCCTTGATCTGACGAAGATGTCGTCCAACTGTCGTCAAAATAATCTACGATATAGGTTACCTGAAAGAAGAGATTTTTATTTTTACAAAATGTATCAATTAAATGATTTTTGTCGTGAATGATAATGAACAATTTGGCTGTTTGTGTTTTGTTCGGTATGATGAAATGAATATGATACAGGGTCTATATTTTGTGTTTTCCGCAATACTTTACAAACACTTAGCCTATTGAAAATTTAATTTTGCGTCAGTGATGGACTAATATAAATATTGAAGCGTTCAGAATTGACTAGTATTATATTCAATCATAATTTAATACGATTTTACGTCCTAAAATATAAAGCAATTCAGTAGAAATTAAGCTTTTTTTCTCTAGTAAGTAAAAAATCAAAATTCATAATTAATTAAAGAAAATGCAAATACGAAATACCGTGGCAATTTCAATTTTGCTCTTTTGGGATATCAGGTTTTCTTTTTTTTTTAATATAATAAGTTATGAACCGAATCTCTCTTGCATTAAGGTCATGGTTACTGGATTTTACTATAATTTACTATTTTTTAAAAATATTTTTATTAACTACCGGTAATAGTTAATTCGGTAAGTTATAAAATTGTTGATAGTGGAATAATCCATATAATTCCTGGATTATTGTTTTAATCGTTACCGGTACATCATTTCACTAGAAGCAATGACATAAATAGAAGAAAAACATCTAAATAATTCAAGGAAATATGTACCATAATGAAAAGAATGTAATAACGATCGCAATAAATCATGTTTATATTAACATCAAAGTGTTATAATCTCTATAAGCCTACTGATCCTTTGTCATGGCATAAAATTTTGTTTCTAATTACATTACAAAATAAACAAAACATTTAATGATAAATTAATTAATCAAGTAGATGGGAAAGAAGAAGAAGAAATTAACAAATGAGGACGCCAGGAAGATGATGAACGAGCAAAAAAGAACATTAAATAGCCTAGAAAATAGAAATAGAATAAACAGTGAATAAAATCATTCTGCTTGAATATTTTCTGAATGTATCTTCGGATCATCCTACATTATGCATTTGATTTTCTTCATAAATATGTAGACGCTAGAGAGACTGTTTTCAGAATGGTAATTGGACACAGTGTTGAGATGTAGGTCTACTGTACCTTCAAGAAGTTACTCCAAAATATAGATTGACTTATGTGTAACATGATAATTTAATATTAGGCCCTACTTAGATTTTTACCTAAGATTATGTTAATTTCTATTGATTATTCTACCATAATTTTCTGCTCAAAGACGGTCTCTTCAATGCAAACTCAGCATTACAATGCCATGTTTACTGTTTTATATAAATAGCTATATAAACATGTAATAGCTTTATAAGAATTAAATTAATCGTGATATTACCCATCCAAGTGTTTTGTGCAGGCGGAAAATATGTTAACTAACAAACTGTCTTTCTCTTTCTATTCCTTACTATGTTGCCACTTCCTGTCCTTTATTACGTTGCTTGATTGACAGGTAGGGAGCTGACAAATACTATGTATTTTAATGAACCGTCGTTCTGCGCGGTCAGTGACAGAATGACTAACTTGACAACGCTGTTACTTTTGGGGTTACGTCTAGGAATGAGCTGTCCCTTCCTTGCCCTTCTCATTGCATGTTGCCACTTGTGATTTTTTGTGAGGCTGGTAACAGAGTGACGACAAATATTGTGATTTTAAATGATCCGACCACTTGAGCGTTCCGTGCTTAAATGACTAATTTGACAACCATGTTAAGAATTTTCACACGTGTTTAGAGATTCTCCCCCACATTTGAAGTTGAAAAATTTCAATACGTGATCGGATGTACGGTTTTCTCCTACATCCCTTCCACAGATTCAGTAGATCGGCGACACTAGCGCTAAAACTCTTCCCCTCCGCCCGTGAACAGTTAACTTGGATGTGTAATATCTTCTTACCTCATACTTCTATGTTTTTTTAAACACAGCACTACAGTATCAGCGACTATTGTCACCACCTTCAGCTGCTTTTCACGACTGTCAATTTTTTTCTTTTTTTATGGTAGTTTGGATAATTACCGGCAAAAGAAAAAATTGACAGTCGTGAAAAACAGCTGAAATGGTGACAATGGTCGCTGATACTGGAATGCTGTGTTTAAAAAAACATAGAAGTATGAGGTAAGAAGAAATCACGATTGATTTAATTCTTATGAATTGAACCTCATAATGTTAAAAATTCCCAAATTTGTTATATAAATGTAATAGCTTCCCTTGCTTTTCGAACATCTCTCTCGCTTTAGCATCTGGAGGCTCCACGTGGTGGGGAGTGAATTTGGATAACAAATGATTTAAGTGTTAATTCCATCAGTTGAAACTGTGTTTATTCATTGATGTCTATATTTTTCTTTTATTCGCTGTAAAGTTTCATTGCATTTCAAGGTTAAGTAGGTATGCACTAAAACGTATAATTCTTATAATCCCTAGGGCCTAGATGATTAATTAGAACTCTGTTTCTTCATAAACTTTCCGTTAATTCCTACCGAACTAAGAGAAAAAGAAATCAACAACCATAGAATTTCAATCAGTGGAAGCCATGACTGGTCCTGCGCCGTAGCCGAGCGGTTAAGGTAGGAAGCCTTGGCGCAGAGCTACGGGACTTGCGCTGGTTCAAGTCTCCATGGGGGGAAGAAATTTTCTCATGGTATTTCGGCCAGTATGGGACCGGTGCCCACCCAGCATCGTGAGGCAATTGGGTAGCTACAATAAGTAGCGGCTCCAGGTTGAGGAACCAGCTATAACGGCTGGGGGACTCGATATGCTAACCACATGTCACCCCTACACTGGCTGTTGATCATCTACCTTTGTGATTGACACATGTGGATGTGAAGGGCCAGCAGCCGGCTGGTAAAAGGGCAACCGCTGAAAAAGTGGAAAGACCCTCAATCGGAATCGGAAGCCATGACTGAAGAGGGACAAGATATTGTCTGAAACCGCCGGTATCAAAGAAATTTGAAATTATATGAGGTGAGTCGTTAAAAATATGTTCTCCACTCACTATTAAAACATTTTAATAATAATAATAATAATAATAATAATAATAATAATAATAATAATATTATTATTATTATTATTATTGGGGCACGCCGTAGCGTAGTGGTTAAGGCACTGAGCTACAAGCCGGAGGGTCGAGGGTTCGAGTCCCGGTGGGGTCAGGATTTTTAAACTGACCCAAACCTTCTGGCGGCACTATGGCCCTGGGGTCGACTCAGCCTCTACCTGAAATGAGTACCAGACGCTTGTTCTGGGGTAAAGGCGGCCGTCACGCAGGGCTGACAACCCGGCTGACATCAAGTGCCGATTGTCAAGAAAAAGTGGGAGCCCTAACCTCCTACTACCCCAAGGGCCTCCTGAGGCCTGTAGTGGGATCACTTTTAACTTTTTTTTAATAATAATAATAATAATAATAATAATAATAATAATAATAATAATAATAATAATAATAATAATAATAATAATAATATTATTATTATTATTATTATTATTATTATTATTATTATTATTATTATTATTATGGACTCCACACCCATACATGTAATTTGTGACCTTTAACCTCGCTAGGCATTATGAACGGTTGGTTATGAGTGGTTACTTCAAAGCCGATCTCAGGCCGGTATTCAAGAACCAAACTTTCCGTGAAGAGCGACTCTCAGCCCGTCTCTCCGTGGTTAATTATGTGAGTCATGCAGAACCTGCTCTAACTGGCTCACTCTATTCAACGCCATGTGCTAACAAGATATTTATTTAAAAAAGTTTCCGGGTAAAATTGAAAGGTGGGAGCCTCAGCTTATGGAAGACGGATATGGCATGGCCTAGAGAGCGTGGTTCTTGGGATACCGGCTTTAGTCTTCTTCCTGTTTTTTGCTTGAATATTTTATATACCTATTAACGTACGTTATGCCATTAATTTTGGTAGAATTGAATTATATTCAAAACTATTAACAATTCTGAATTGTTAATATAATCTTACCCAAAGCGAGGGCCTGGGTTTAACCATAATATAACTTTGCTAATTCATTAAATATATGTAGGTAGGAAGTAACACTATGAGGTGTATTTTAATTAAATTTGAGTTGTTTTTTGACTCACCTCATATTTCTTGATTTTTATGCAGACTCGTGTTTCGTCACTGAATTCGTGACATTGCCGATGCATCATTCTTGATTTTTATGCAGACTCGAGTTTTGTCACTGGAATTCGTGACATTGTGGATGCATCACATCAATCGACAATGTCACGAATTCAGTGACGAAACACGAGTCTGCATACAAATCAAGAAATATGAGATGAGTCAAACATTGTCGTTGCATCACAACTTGATGTGATTCATCGACAATGTCACAAATTCAGTGACAAAACTCGAGTCTGCATATAAATCAAGAAATATGAGATGAGTCAAACATTGTGGATGCATCACATTAAGTTGCGATGCATCAACAATGTCACGAATTCAGTGACGAAACGCGAGTCTGCATACAAATCAAGAAATATGAGATGAGTCAAACATTGTGGATGCATCACATTAAGTTGCGATGCATCAACAATGTCACAAATTCAGTGACAAAACTCGAGTCAGCATATAAATCAAGAAATATGAGGCGAGTCAAAAAACAATTAAAATTAAATTTACTAATTCATGTTGTTAAATCCTTCCAAATTATATGACTATGGCATTGAAGTCTTCTGTTAATGGGGAAGACATTTTGAGGAGTTGAGAACCTAAAACTCTATGGCATTTATTCCCCAGGTAATGGTTGCAAGCAAATCCTGAATGAGTTTGCCTCATTACATCCGTCTATGCCTTATCCGCTATTAGAGTGATCCTAACATCAACAAACGCCAATTGCATCCTTCCGCCATTCGCGCCACAATTACTGTCACTTTTGACAGAGAGATGACGACACAGCAACAGAAGACTCGACACTTTCAGTCATTTTGTTTCATCAGAATCGACTGAAGCATGACTCAAATGCATCACCCATATGTAATATACTATTTTTAAGTTGTAATTATTGATTAGGTATATTTTAGAATAATATTTAATTTTAGGAAGTGATATTTTGAGGTTACTATAATTAAATTAATTTCAGTCTGATCATCTTACCTCAATATTAATGTTGATTTGTTCTTGGAATGTTTCAAAACAATTCTGACTGGAAAAGCTGACGATAAAACAGAATTGTTTTGAAACATGTCCAAAAACAAATCAATATTAATATTGAGGTAAGATGATCTGACTGAAAATAATTTAATATTTTAGAATATTTTCTGTGTTTTGTTGAATATTATTATTTTCATTCACGAAGAATAACAAGTATATTCAGAGGACATATTTTTAATTTAATGAAGTGATCTACTTCTTTGCGTACTTATTGCTTCTACAACGTACGTCGGTGTCCATAACCAATGAAATGCGAGCAGGTCATATGGTTTCGTTTTGATGAGGATTACTTTAAGGGCGGACAGCCTTTAGTTTTAAACTAGAGTTATGTTACTTACCGGAACGTTGAGTTGAGAATGCGACATGGCAGTGGCTGCAGGACTCAGATAGTCCATATTGGTATAGTAGGCCCCATAGTTCTGGTGAGGTGGCGGGTAGCAATTCGAAGATGCCACCGATCCTTGCGTCGTCCCCGTCGTCCCGGCGCTACCGCCACCGCCGCCTCCCGAACCCACAGTCGTACCTAGTCCCGCGTAACCGGTCCGATGGTGCTGATCCAAACAGCTGTCGATGGAGGCAGGACTCCAGATGGAAGCGTTGCCGGCCCCGCTCGCGTTGTACAGTGATGCGGTGTTGCTAACCGCTGGAGGTGAGGTGCTAAGCAAGGGTTTGATGTATCCAGAGCCAGGGGAGTCTCGGTGATGTGGCGGAGGCACAACTGACGATGGAGGTGAGCTAGTCGTCGAACTGGGGTTGGTATTGTTGTTATTGTTGTTGGGTGGAGGGGATTTGTTGCAGACCGTCACCGTGCCTGATGACTTGCTCTTGCTTCCTGAGGAACCTGAAGACCTACCTCCGCCACCTGACTTCTCGCCACCATTTTGTTGTTGGTGTTGTTGTTGCTGTTGGTGTTGTTTTTGCTGTTGGCGGCATTTGGCACGACGGTTCTTGAACCATACCTGTAATTCATTATTATTATTATTATTATTATTATTATTATTATTATTATTATTATTATTATTATTATTAATATCAGGGCAAAATGCCAGTCAGAGCAAAAATAGTAATCAATAATGAAATAATAGAACAGATAACACACTTTAACTCTCTTGGTTCAGATATAACATATAGCTACGATTGGGATATAGGCCCCTACATAATAAATTTAACCTATATCAAATGATGTGTGGCACCATAAGAAGAACCCTCCGAAAGACTCGAAGAGAAACTCAGCTCAGGTTTGATAAAATTATGGCTGTTTCTGTTCTTTTATATGGATCTGAATCTTGGATACTTACAAAAAAAGATATCTCACACATTCAAGCCACTGAAATGAAATTTTTAAGATCCGAAAAAGGATGTACACGCATGGATAGATTACACAATGAATCAATAAGAAATGAACTTGAGATATTTTCAATAGTCGATAAACTAGAAGAGCACAAATGCCAATGGAAAGAACACTTAGAATGGATAATACAAGATTACCCCAAAAGATCAACACCTACAAACCACATGCAAAAATATCTTTGGGACGGCCAAGGAAACGATGGAGTTGGAACCGGAACAGGTCGCATTGACCTAATCCTGGAAAGGAAGATTATTATTATTATTATTATTATTATTATTATTTACGAATATTCCACAATACAGTGTTTTTCCATCAACCCAAAGTGATTTGTCGACAGAGATTCCTGTCTAAAGCATCTTCTTCCCTCAAATCTCTTATTATTATTATTATTATTATTATTATTATTATTATTGCCAAAAATTGTTATGGAATGGATCCCAATGGAAAGAAGGAAGAGAGGAAGACCGAAGAAAACTTGGATAGAAGGGGTACAAGCAGCTATGAATATCAGAGGAATGGAGGAAGATCAATGGATGGATAGAGAGGAATGGCGTTTGGTTTCCGGAAGACGGCGGGAGCTGCCATGATACCGGATGATTATTATGATTATTATGATGATTATTATTATTATTATTTACGAATATTCCACAATACAGTGTTTTTCCATCAACCCAAAGTGATTTGTCGACAGAGATTCCTGTCTAAAGCATCTTCTTCCCTCAAATCTCTTATTATTATTATTATTATTATTATTATTATTGCCAAAAATTGTTATGGAATGGATCCCAATGGAAAGGAGGAAGAGAGGAAGACCGAAGAAAACTTGGATAGAAGGGGTACAAGCAACTATGAATATCAGAGGAATGGAGGAAGATCAATGGATGGATAGAGAGGAATGGCGTTTGGTTTCCGGAAGACGGCGGCAGCTGCCATGATACCGGATGATGATAATTATTATTATTATTATCATTATTATTAATCTTTAAAGGTAAAGTGATCCTGCTAAAGGTCACAGAAAACTTTGGGGTAGTGGGAGGTTAAGACTCCCATTTTTTCTAGGCAATAGGCACTTGATGTCAGCCGGGTTGTCAACCCTGCGTGACGGCCGCCTTTACCTCAGAACAAGCGTCTGGTACTCATTTTCGTTAGTGGCCGAGTCGATCCCAAGGCCAATGTGCCACCAAAAGGTTTGGGTCAGTTTAAAAATCCTGACCGCACCGGTACTCGAATCGTCGACCTTCCAATTTGTAGTGTATTGTCTTAACCAACTATTATTACTTTTTTAATTCAATACCCCAGGTTGTCATTTCGATATTTCTGCTGTTCTCTCCTGGCATTGGCTTAATTTTAACCAACGTCTGAGGTTGGGGCGCTTGGAAGGCGGGGTTACGTTGCCCCAATAATATGATGGGTGATGATGGTGATATTGGTGCGCCAGGAGAGCTCCAAATCCTAAGCTTAATCTAAGATGAATATGAATGATGATGATAGCGATGGCCATATGATTTCGGGAACCGTTTGGGCCTTAAAGATTTCCTGACATTTATCTTAAAAGTGAGGAAAAACCCCGATAAAAACCTAAAAAAAAAAAATGTCCCGACCGGGGATCGAACCCGGGCCCGCTGCGTGACAAGGCAGCACGCTACCTCGAGACCACAACGGTGGACGTGGTAATATTATTATTATTATTAATATTATTATTATTATTATTATTATTATTATTATTCTCATATTCTTCTTCTGCTTCATGAAATTAGGCCTTTTGACCTGTTTTCACATCAAGTGGGATTTAATGATTCCTCCGATCTATTAAACGGGCGTCCAAGTTATTATTATTGTTATTATTAATGGATTTTCCTCATCTGCAAGACAACTGTTAGGGAAATTATATTTGAAAAGAGAAAAATACGCCTAGACTGGGGGTTTGAACCCAGGACCCTTGACTCTCTATGTCAATGCTCATCCATCTGAGCTACCTAGGCCTCCAATCTAAACGCGTATTTTTCTCTTAGAGGCCTACATATAGTTAATTCCCTAACCCCAAATGCTACGAGCCGTTGCTACAATTTTTGCAAATGGCGGCTTCTTTATTAAGAAGACTTTTTTTTTTGGGCATTTAAACATTACTTATAAAGCCAGTAGTGCTTCTTTCAATATTAATATTATTCGTTTTTAAACATCTTAATGATGGACAAAAACGAATAATATTAATATTGAAAGAAGCACTACTGGCTTTATAAGTAATGTTTAAATGCCCAAAAAAAAAAGTCTTCTTAATAAAGAAGCCGCCATTTGCAAAAATCGTAGCAACGGCTCGTAGCATTTGGGGTTAGGGAATTAACTATGTATAAGAGAAAAATGCGCGTTTAGATTGGAGGCCTAGGTAGCTCAGATGAAAGAGCATGGACATAGAGAGTCAAAGGTCGTGGGTTCAAACCCCAGTCTAGGCGTATTTTTTTCTTTTCAAATATAATTTGTCCATCATTAAGATGTTTAAAAACGTATAATATTGACAACTGTTAGGGAACTAAAATCCAAACTGTCCCGAACATTATCTGGTATTATAATCATCGATATTATAATCGTCTTGGTGTGAATGGTCAGTTTCGTCTTAGTGTTGTATTGTCTCGGAGTAGGCCCTAACATAGAGCTGGATCACTGTTTCGGGAAGGGCCTGTATGTCCTTGTGTTATCAAGAAAGTATGTAGGCATATGTGATCCATAGTTAAATATCTCTCCCGACAGATCGTGGCACTTTAAGGCCCGGGTGCCGTGCGCCATGTTAAAAGTACCTATAAAGAGAGAGGTTAAACTGCTTTAACTGAATGGAATGGAATTATTATCATTAAATCATGATTATTGTTTACATTGATGTTTTTTTCTTTCTCGTTTTCTTTCGTTTACACTGTTCTTCCTTTTTGTTTTACCTTTGTTAACCTTTTTATCTTATTCACACATACAAACACAAGACAGGACACACACCCAGACCCAAGGTGGAGATTTAAAATCCCCTACCCCGCCGGGAATCGAACCCGGATCGCCGGAGTGGAAGGTAGGGACTCTACCGACTACGCTACGGCGACGACTTTTTTTTATTCCTTCTTGTTTTACCTTTTTTTGTTAAACACTGTTTTCCTTCTTGTTTTACCTTTCTGTTAACTTTCTGTTATTCTCACATATATACACATGGACAAGACACAGACCCAGACCCAAAGTGGAGATTAAAAATCCCCTACCCCGCCGGGAATCGAACCCGGGTCGCATGTTTTCGAATTGAATAAATATGCAGTCTGTGCAATATTAAAATAGGACCTACTTGTTTAACATGTTTTAGTTACAGTGTTAAAATGACATGGAAAAGTGTAGTTTACCACAGCCAAGAAGCCAGAAAAATGTAGGTGCTGTATTGATTTTTTCTCATTCCTCTCACAAAGCAACATAACTTAGGAAAAGAAAACTTACTAGGGGCTTTACATCTTTACTTTGGATTAAAATACTATGGTAAAAGGTTATACACTAGAACTCGCAACTTACGTCCCTTTAAGTTGAGTATTCAAATGATACTTCAAACATTTGATCACATGTAGATGAAATGCCTCAATCGACTATACTGAGTGGATAAATAAAGCAGGAATTACAGGATTTTGAACGCTGAAATTATCGAACAAGTACAAAGTTTTAAATATTTAGGATGTCACATATCTTACAATTGGGAAAATGATAGGCCTATACATGAAAAAATTATAAATTTCAAAGTATGTGTGGGACTATTAAAAGAACGCTACAAACAAAAACAACAAAAGAAACAATGCTAAAGTTTTATAAGGTAATGGCAGTTCCCATTGTGACATATGGATCAGAGAATTGGGCCATGAATAGATCAGACAGAAGATTACTAGAAACATCAGAGATGAAGTTCCTCAGATACGTTGCAGGATATACTCTAAGAGACCACATTCCTCGAGAAACAATTAGGCAAGAACTCAAAATTTTCAATCTAAATGAAAAAAATACAAAACTATAAACAAAAATGGCATGAACATATTTTAAAAATGTACTCTTATAGGAAGAAGAAAAGGATGTAAATGCAAAAATATCTAAATTTTTAAGAATTTTAGGGTTAATAAATTCTATCTTCAAGCAACAGTTAGTCCAAAAGCATTCAAGACTGAAAGTGTATAAAACACAGGCTCTTCTAACTCTTTTGTATGGTAGCGAAGTATGGACGTTGAAACAGAAGGATATACAGAGACTTAGATATGCTGAAATGAGATATCTTCGGAGGACTGCAGGATACACACTACTAGATCACAAAAAAAAATGAAGACATCTCAGAAGAATTACACATGGAACCTTCAGAAAACAAAATTTCTGATTATAAGTCAAGATGGATGCAACATGTTCATCGAATGGAAGATCACAGAATACCCAAACAAATGTTAAGATATCAACCTGCAGGAAGAAGAAAACCAGGACGTCCACTCAAAAGACTTTTGGATGGTGTTTCTCTTGAGACCGAAACAGGTCAACAAATGGCCTAAATACGTGAATGTACTATGATGATGATGATGATGATGACTCTTATAGGCTAACAAAACAAGCACTCAAGCATATAGAGATGTGGGACATCCTAGATGACGATGGGAAGATGGATTTTGAGAGCGGCCTACCATGAAGATGATGACGAATTACAAACTCTACTATTTGAAAAATGACTAGAGAAATAATATAAAATAAAAAACAAATATGTTCCATTTGTGAAAATGAACTAGCAAACATTTTGGCCTCTCTTAATGACCTGTAAAATATTTAAACTGTACAAGTTTTCTTGATTGTTTAAATATTTAGAATATACCCAGTTGGGACACCAAGAGTCTCTGCAATGTGTGCTATTATGCATTGCATAGACTCTTGATGTCCCAACTCCTTTCGAAAAACGTTAAACTGAAAATATATAAAATCATTATTCTACCAGTTATATTATATGGATGCGAAACGTGGACTCTTACTTTAAGGGAGGAAAGGAGATTACAAGTATTTGAGAATAAAGTACTTACGACAATTTTTGGACCCAAGAGAGATGAACAAAAAGGTGAATGGAGAAGACTACATAACAATGAACTACATGGTCTGATCCCCAAAGCTGTTTATAATTATATACCAAGAGGACGAAGATCACTGGGCCGTCCTATGAAACGCTGGAGGGAAAATTTTCTATAGGATCGTAACAGGCCTTGGCCTAATACTTGGAAGGAAGAAGAAGAAGAAGCTAAATAAATAAATGTTTAAAATTTTTCTTTAATAGGTGTCCACCCTGTGGTCTCCAGGTAGCATGCTGCCTTGTCACGCAGCGGGCCCGGTCGGGACAGTTTTTATGGGTGAGGTTTTTATCGGGGTTTTTCCTCACCTGTAAGACAAATGTCAGGAAAACTTTAAGGCCCAAATCATATGGCCATCGCAATAATCATCATTCATATTCATCTTAGATTAAGCTTAGGATTAGGGACTCATATTACACCCATCATATTATAGGGGCAACGTAACCCTGCCTTCCAGGCGCCCCAACCTGAGAAGTGGGTTACAAGTACGCCATGCCAAGAGAGAACACCAGGAATGTCGAAAGACAACCTGGGGAATTTGCAAAAAAAATCTTTAATAGGTCATTAGCGTTGCTATTCTCCGATAATTTCCCAACGATAAGCTTAATTGCCTCAAATCATGTTTGTTCTCAAATACCATATTCGATAACGTGCGGGGCGCTTTCCTTTTGACGTAAACACACAATAAAAGTAATTTACTTTCACAGTTTGAATGAAAATGCAGTAATTATGTTTCTTGGAATATTGTAGTTGTAAATTATGTTCACATTGAAAATAGTCAAAAAGTGCATAACCTGTAAAATGTATGTCATTGTTAATTTGTACCTGGACTTTCCAAGCTTCCTGTCACCTGTACAGGGGGAGAAAGAAAGTAATTGTCAGACAATGGCAGATACGTGCCAGAATGTATGAAAATATGACAATATAACTATGGTGGGAGGTCTAGGAGATTCTCACCTTCATACCAGGTAAACTAACTCAATTCAAGAAAGACTTTGGGATTCCCTCAATAGTAAAAATCTAGTTTTTCAATTAGTATTATTTTGTCATATTATTTTTTCAGTATGAATGTAGAGAAATTAAAGAGTTAGTATTAAATAAACTTAAATTTATAAACATATGTAATGATATGAGTGCATATATTTAATTTTCGCCCTTGCTCTTTATCATATACATCATCATCATGGACAAATTCGTTTTAGGCCATGTGACATGTACGGTAAACCTAGCGAAGATGGTCTTGATCTTTCCACCGATGTTTTGGTCTTCCTTGGTCCCTGTGTCCAGTTGGGGTATATTGGAATGCCAATTTTGGAAGTCTTTCTTGCCATTCTCCTCAGATGATTTTTCCATTCTTGTTGGTATCTTTGTATATCTTCATTCAAACTTGTTACTCCAAGTTTTCCTCTGATAATAGTGTTCCTTTGGTGATCCAGTCTATTAACTCCTAACAATGATCGTAAGAAGCGCATTTGGCTTACTTGAAGTTTATGAGAGTTTCTTTTATTTAAAATCCAAATTTCACTTCCGTATTTTAGAGCAGCTTTTGATGTGATGTTATATAATCTTAGTTTTGTCTCTGTCCTCATCAGTTTACCAAAATGTCTTCGTATTACCCCATTCATTTTATTATATTTTTGTAATTTATCATATACATGGATAGAATACTCCAAAATTGGCGACAGATGAAACACGGTTCTATCCAAATTAATAGAAACCATAAAATAGACTCTTTGCTTTTTGCAGATGATTTGGTATTATTTTACAGAATTCTATACACAATTTTAATATAATTGCAAAAAGGTACAATATGGAAATCAATACAAAAAAAACTAAAGTGATGGCCTTTTGTGGGAAGTACCCTATACCTAGCAAAATTGTTTTGGACGATGAAATTTTAGAACGAATACATTAATTTAATTATTTGGTTTATTATTTAACATTTCAAGATGAAGCTGATATATCAAAGAAAATCACAAATTTTACAAAAACAACGGGGATAATTAACAGTATAATGAAACCATCTTTAGTACAGAAGAACACAAGATTACGAATTTTTATGAGGTTCTCGCAAGACCAGTATTAAGACATGGTAGTGAAGCATGGACAATACGAAGAAGAGATGAAAGCCGAATAACAGCAAATGAGATGCGATTTATGCGCCGAACAGCAGGCTACACAAAGTGGGACCATAAAAGAAATGAGGAAATTACGGAAGAGTTGGATGTAGAACCCATTCTTCACCATATACAAAACTACCAGAACAACTGGAAAGTCCACCTTCAACGAATGCCGTCTCATAGAATTCCAAAAGCCATACTTCGCTACTGCCCCCAAGGCAAAAGATCGCTGGGACGTCCAAAAAAGCACTGGGTGGAAAATTCCTCTTTGAGACCGTAACAGGCCACACGGCCTAATACTTGCATGGAATATGATGATGATAATTATTTTTCATTTTATTTATGGTTATTTATCCATCCATAGTAATTCTGCCCGAGGGCAGGTCTTTCACTGCAATCATAGCATTCTCATGCTATACTTTGCAGCTTTACTAGGGAATTGTAGATGTGGTAGCTTCCCGTTGCTTTCCACACCGGTGAAGGATGATGATAATGATAAGGAAGATGATGATGGCCATATGATTTCGGGGACCGTTTGGGTCTTAAAGTTTTCCTGACATTTGTCTCACAGGTGAGAAAAAAACCCCGATAAAAACCTCACCCCGAAAAACTGTCCCGACCGGGGATCGAACCCGGGCCCGCTGCGTGACAAGGCAGCACGCTACTTCGAGACCACAGCGGTGGACAAATGATGATGATGGTGTATAATTCCCTAGTAAAGCTGCAAAGCATAGCATGATAATGCTATGATTGCAGTGAAAGACCTGCCCCCGGGCAGAATTACTATGGATTAATGGGACTCAATTCCTAAAACTTTATATATATATATATATATATATATATATAATCTTGTAAAGAATTAACTTGCTACTTCGTATTAAAGAGGATTTGCTAAAAAATAAGTTTTAGTCCGAATGTTCGAATATTGTGTAGTTACGAATGTAGAAAATATTAAAGTGTTTGAAATTATAAATTCCTGTCTCTCGGAAACTTGCGTGATGGAGAAACACCGTTATCATATTTGAATTCAGGAGAAAAAATACTATCAGAATCACATATTTTTCTTTCTGAGACAAAAAAAAAATAAATATTTTTTTGTTGCTCAATGTAATCTATAAATAATTGTAGTGGTATGTAATTTAAGGAGGAAAAAGAAAATATACAGGTTCTTACTTACTAACTGGCACTACCGAACCCCATAGGTTCGTGGCCGCGCGGACATAAGCTCTCCATACATCCCTATCCTGAGCTAATGCTTTCCAATTATTCCCTGTATAATATACTTCCCTCAAATCATGGTTAATGTTGTTCTCCCACCTCATTCTTGGTCTACCAACTGGGCGTTTTCCCTCTGGCTTTCCTACAAGAAGCTTCCATGCAAGTCTTTCATTCCCCATATGTGCAACATGTCCTGCCCATCGCAGTCTACGAGACTTAACTGTTATTATTATATCTGGTTTCCTATAAAGACCATGTAGTTCATTGTTATGTAGTCTTCTCCATTCACCTGTCTGTTCATCTCTCTTTGGTCCAAACATTTTCTTAAGAACTTTATTCTCAAAGAGTCGTAATCTCATTTCCTCCCTTAAAGTAAGAGTCCATGTTTCGCACCCATATAATATAACTGGTAGAATACTATCCGCGGTGGACTAGTGGTTATTCTCCTTGCCTCTGGTCCCGAGGGTCGCGGGTTCAAACCCGGCCGGTGTCGATGGATTTTTTAGGATCGAAAAATCCAAGGAGCAAGTCCTCCGGGAGGGACTTTAAGCAGTGGGCCCCGAGTCTGAAGGTTTTCAGGCTCGTAAAAGATCCTTAAGCCTGGATGAAAAGGCCTCTAAGCAAAATTGACCGAATTTTCCCGTCCTAGTAGCGTACTACCTTGGTTTCCTAGATGTCAGTATGAGGCGGAACGCTGACCACGGACCACTCAAATAACATCTATACGAAAACAAGTGTAACTAAATTAGTATGGTTCAATTTCTTCCCTGTAGGGGGAGTGCGCCTAAGTCTCTGTTAAGGGAAACATGGGCTTACAAGAAGGAGGAGAAGAAGAAGAAGAAGAATAGTTTTATATATTTTCAGTTTAACGTTTTTTTTAATGAGTTGGGACATCAAAAGTCTCTGCAATGCATAATAGCACGCATTTCCAGAACTGAGCCTATGTTGTTCTATTAAAAAAAATGTTATCTATATATACTTTAGTTTAAACTGCGGTTTTAAACTTAGACAAAGAAAGCCTATAATCTTTAGTCAACCCACTTGTAATTATTAATGATCTATTTTAACTGTAAATGGGCATTATTTGCTGGGCTACCCTCACATGTTTCACCCAGAAATTTATGGGAGGAGGATGTAGGCTATATAACATTCAAGGGCTTTCTCAAACTTTCTTTTATACGTAAGTCAATTATGCAGAGGCACGTTTTACTGAGTTTCAAATATATCATGGCAGCGATAAATGAAACCCTCACAGGTAATTTTATTATAGTGCATCTTTAGAAATAGAAAAAATGTCAGCTCTATATTGTCTGTACTATATAAAAGCTTCCGACCATAAAGCGTAGCTATTTGTACATTTCTTTCACTAACTGTCGGCCTAGGCCATGATTACTCAAATCTGATTCCAAATGCTTCAACAACGATGATGATAATACGGATTAACTAAATTGGGCTCAAAACCCTGCGGTCGGAAGTTGTACAACTTATTAAACACACAACTAATTGAAAAAAAAAATGGAAATATAACATAGGTTGCGTTTATTGCTATCCCATCAACTATACCTTATCCGTTCTTAGAGTGATCCTAACATAAACGAACGCCAATTGTATCCTTCCGCCATTCGCGCCACAATTACTGCCATAATGACAGGGAGCACGTGTGAAATATATAAGACGTGAGATATATAATTCATATTTGAAGAAGAATTTATGCACTCGAATTGCATTTGCCACAAATTCATCACACTTTTCAAAAGCATATTGCACACGTTTCCTTTTTTTTTTTTTTTTTGTACCACATGTTTTTTCTTTCCGAGCACTATTAATACTTATACACGACACACTGGTAAACTCAGACGTTAAATTCACTATATCTTTTACTGGAAGTTCTGGATACTTTTCACTAAACTTGTGAAATACATTTTAATAGTGAGACAGTAAAAAATCTAGGAGTATTTGTGGATAAACATTTAAATTGGAATAAACAAATAAATAGCATTTGAAAAACTATCTTCTCAATAATCATCGTCATCATCACTCCAGGGATTAGGCAATTGCCCGTTCCGACTTCATAATGCATCAGCCCAACGTCTTCTAGGTCTTCCAACATCACGTCTTCCTCTTGCTTGATAATTTCTTGCTAACAATGGATATCTCTCCTTACTCATTCCATCCATATGATCAAACCATTTCTGTCTGTAATTCGTGACCTTATCCAATAAAGGCTGTACTTTCAATTCTTCTCTTATATCCTCATTTCTTATTCTATCAAGTCTTGTACATCCTTTTACTTGTCTTAGGAACCTCATCTCCGCCGTCTGTATTCTATCCTTCTGTTTTTTCACTGGAGCCCAAGTTTCACATCCATACAATATTGTGGGAACCGCCATAACATTATACATTTTTATCTTGGTTTCTTTTCTAATTTTATTTTTGAATGTTCTCTGTATTGTTCCACACACCGTCTGAAATTTATTTATTTTGGAGTCAATATCTCTTTCCACATTGTAGCCAACATCACAGCCCAAATATTTGAAACTAGACACCTGTTCTACACTTTGATTTTCTAAAATAATTTTGGATCTCACTGGATCTCTTCCTCTGAAAGCCATGGTCTTCGTTTTCCTTACAGAAATCTTTAGATCATATAATTTACATATTTCATTTAACGCATGCATTGATTTCTGTAAGTCGACTTCATTTTTCTGTATTATGATTACATCGTCAGCAAATAGAAGATTATTTATGCACACTTTATTATCCATTCTTATTCCTGGATTCACTAAAACTTTCCATTTATTTAAAATATCGTCTATATGTATTAAACAAAGTGGGTGATAAACTTCTTCTCAATAATACACTCATTAAATCGTGTAAGAAATTGTTTACCGTTTGCTCTAAGGAAAACGTTAGTAGAAACACTTGCAATGCCCCATTTTGATTATTGTGATACTCTTTTTACTGACCTAATACTGTTCTTACCCAAAGACTTCAACGTGTTCATAATTCTTGCATACGTTTTATTTGTGGTATACGCAGATCTGATCACGTTACACCATCCCTGGAACAATTGTCATGGCTTCGTCTACAAGATACTAGAACCATCCATTCCCTATGCCTTCTCTATAACATATTACACACATCATTACCTTATTATTTATCACACCGCTTCACTAGACTCTCTGATACACATAAATTAGATACCCGATCCCTTGAGCGCAGTGTACTTTATATCCCTCCTCATCATACTACCTATTATTCGAAATCTTTTACAGTTTTTCTTTGCTAGAACATGGAATTCCCTTCCACCCTATGTTAGAGACTGCCAAACTTTACCATCTTTCAAAAACAAATTGAAAATAAAATTACTAACAGAAACAACTCACTAATATTACTTTTTAAAAATTAATAATGTGTTTTTTTCATTATTCAATAAAAATAGATTTAAGATTTGTTAATATATTTACATAATGCCTTGTATAATAAGCGATAGATTAATTCATTGTAGTTTATTACTTTCTTTGTATTTTTCTTTTTCTTTTTTTTCTTTTATGTATAGTAGATTCAAGCTGTTATTCCTTTCTGTATTCATTCTATCATTAATTTAATTTTATTGTATTATTATACAGTATTTTCATTATTATTCAATTTGACAGACTATTTAACTCATGCCCCAAATGGGAGTCAATGACCAATCACGTTTCAATGATTTCTGTTTTACAACCAATCAGAGTCGTGTTTCACCAAATATTTATCAGTGTTATAATTACCATATTAAAGAAAGCTCCTCCTTACAATATTGCGTTCCTTTGGCAATAAATAGTATGATCTGGTTGCAGTGATAAACAAATGAAGCAGTAGAAGCGTACCTATCGTTTCTCATTTGTTTTCAAACATCGCCGTTTACATTAAATATATAAATATTTTAAAAATAACTATAGTTAAATAATGATTTGTGAGTAAACAGCTTAATTTTATTCGTTAAATAGTCCTAACAAATGCCACTCTTGATTTCCAAATTCTCTAGATAAATTCACTCCTCACTTCGTGAGTCGTGAATTTATCGATAATTTGGAAATCACTCGTGGCATTACTTATGATAATTAATTGTTTAGTATATACTATTATTGTAATTTTTTGTATTTAAATGTAACATATGTTTGTCCTGGTGAGTGGAAGAGAAGGCCACATGGCTTTGACTTCACCAGGCTAAATAAATCTATTCTAAAATCTATTCTAAAATAATTGTTTTTTTACCACTATTTATAGGTTTGCCAGACTTATGTTTTACAAATTTAGATGGCGACAAGGCAACAGAAGACTCGACACTTTCAGCCATGTTGTTCACTGAAGAATGACCCAAATGCATCATCCATATGTACTAAACTATTTTAAGTTGTAAATATTGATTAGATATATTTTAGAATATTTTTGGAGAAGAACTGCCAGAAAATTTCGACTGGAAAAAAATTAGAAATACGAAATTAGAAAATGGATGAATGCAGAAAGAAATATAATGGATGAGATTGGACACAGAATGGTATGAACACGTAAGAAGAATGCAGGATGGAAGACTACCAAAGGCTGTCTACGCATGGAAAACTGAAAGAAGGAACAGAAAAGGAAGACCAAGAACAACCTGGAAGAACAACATTCAAAATTCAAGGAGGAAATTTGGTGTAACACATGAAGACACAGAGGACAGAGAACGATGGAGAACTTTAATTAAGGGAAATTTGTGAATGTTTGTTGTAAACTATCAGTTCGTAGTCATTTATATTTATTTATTTTTAATTCATATTAATTACTCAGATTGGTTGGAGAAAACCCTCAATGATGAGGAAAATTCTCAAAATGAATGAATATTTTATGTATTAATTAAATAAAAATAAAACGTAGTTTTATTTGATTTTCATATTTATTATATAATTCAGCGACAGCTGTTTCGGTACACTGTACCTTCTTCAGACATGTTAACAAATTATGAATTGTGTTACAGCAATATTTATTTAAATTTTTAAATTTAACAAAGGGGATTCATTAAATCAAGTTGAGAATTTAACAGTCTGTTACTACTCTTCGATTTATTAATTTCTACAGCCTACAAAAGATCTAACTTCTTACCCTTATCACAAACATGTAAAATTTCAAAATTTGGATGGAAACAGTGATTAAATTGGAATAGGTGGTTAGCATACGAGTATTTTGAATATTTTTATATGTTTTGAATATTATTTTCATTCAAGAAGAATAACAAGTATATTCAGAGGACGTATTTTTAATTTAATCAAGGGAACTACTTTTCCGCATACTTATCGCTTCTATGTCGGTGTCAATAACCAACGAAAAGCGAGCATATCGCGTGGTTTTGTTTTGACGAAGATCACGTTAAGAGTGGATAGCATATCGCAACAAGACGTGGTTGAGACTTGATTAAAGTGAGCTATGAATTAGAGTTGTTGAAATACATGAAATGCACATAAAAAGTAAAATAATTTAAGACTTTTTTTTTGCAATATTCCAAAGAGAAGCAATTCTTCTTCTTATTCCTTCCAAGTATTGGCCAAGGCCTGTTACGATCCTATAGAAAATTTTCCCTCCAACGTTTCATAGGACGGCCCAGTGATCTTCGTCCTCTTGGTATATAATTGTAAACAGCTTTGGGGATCCGATTTGAACTCATTCTTTCTAGATGGTGTATCCAATTTAATTGGTACTGTTTAATATATTCCAAAATTGGCGTAGTCTTCGATTCTTTTAAGATATCGGTGTTCCTTTTCCGATCCCATCTGGTGTAACCCGCCTTCCGGGAAATTCTCGTATAAGACTTGAAAGCATAATAATAGTCCCTTCGATTGGTTGCTGGCCAAAGGAAGGCAAGACCAGTGATGGGGCTGCCATCTTATAACCTCTGGTCAGGCTTTTCTGGAGAAGAAAAGAAAATAAAGGAAAGAAGAAAGGAAAGACTCCCTAGCCCTCGGATGCCCTAATAGCATCGGGGTCGAAAAAACAAAGAGTTAACCAAGAGAGGTTAGATAGTAAAATTAAAAGAGTCTGGTATAAGTAAGTGGAAGAAATGTTTTGCTCAGCTTGGGCACCTTGTGGTCGCCATCCACATATCCCCTAGATGAGGACCCCTGAGGATAAGAGAAGAAATAATTCAGCAATGAAGCACAGTACCTTCCCCCGCAAGCTGCTTATTGCCAGAAGAATGTGGAATAAAACTAACTCCTTGGCGCGACAGGCCTACAAGCCGGCTGCTGGCCTCCTATCCACATGTGTTAATCACAGAGGTAGGGAATCATCCAGCAATATAGGGGTGACATGTGGTAAGCATGTCGGATTTCCCAGCCATTACAGATAGTTTTCTCAACCTGGAGCCGCTACTTATTGTTGCTACCTAAAGTCTCACGATGCTGGCCGGAATTGATAAATTGTAAATTTAAGGCTGATCGTATTGGAGGGAACGCTAAGATGTTCCTGTAGAGTAGGTGATGAAGTTATAACATTTGTTGTAGCTCCGGATTTAAGTTAAATTAACTTTTAATAAATGTTAATAAGTGTTCTCAGGATTAATCCTAATGCTGAGGAAATAGATATCATGCCATGAAAACATTTCTTTCCCAATGGAGATTCCAACCTTCGTAAGTCCCGTGGCTCTGTGCGAAGACATCTTGCCTTAACCATTCGGCTACTGTGCGGGACAAGTATGTGGAATAATAATAATAATAATAATAATAATAATAATAATAATAATAATAATAATAATAATAATAACAACAAAGCCCCGCTCCGTAGCCGAGTGGTTAAGGCAGGAAGCCTTGGCGCAGAGCTACGGGTCTTGCGCTGATTCGAGTCTCCATGGGGGAAGAAATTTTCTCATGGTATTTCGGCCAGTATGGGACCAGTGCCCACCCAGCATCGTGAGGCATTTGGGTAGCTACAATAAGTAGCTGCTCCAGGTTGAGAAAACCAGCAATAACAGCTGGGGGACTCGACATGCTGACCACATGTCACACTGGCTGATGATCATCTATCTCTGTGATTGACACATGTGGGTGTGAGGCCAGCAGCCGGCTGGTAAGCTAAGGGCCTTCTAGGCCTGTCGCGCCAGGAGTTTCAATAATAATAATAATAATAATAATAATAATAATAATAATAATAATAATAATAATAATAATAATAATAATAATAATATATTAAAATTAATAATAATTTTTTATTTATATACAGAATTTTAATGTTTACACATCTTTCTGTGCCTAAAGTTTTATTTTTCTTCTCCACTCGTCTCTCTCCATCCAATCCATGTCCTCCAGTCCTCCTGCTCTCATTCCAGTTCTTATTTCCTGCATCTACGAGTTACGAGGTATTCCTCTCCTTCTTCCAGGTGGACACCATTCCAATGTTTCCTGGGTAATCATTCTTCTTGCATTCGTCGTACGTGCCCATACCAATTTAATTGCTTAGGCCCTATACCGTATATAATCTTCTATTGAATAACCAATATAGACTAATAATAATAATAATAATAATAATAATAATAATAATAATACTAATAATAATAACAATAATAATAATAACAATAATAATAACAACAACAATAATACTTACTCACTGGCACTATCGAACCCGTAGGTTCATGGCCGCGCGGACATAAGCTCTCCATATATCCCTGTCCTGAGCTAATGCTTTCCAATTATTCCCTGTATAATATACTTCCCTCAAATCATAGTTAATGTTGTTCTCCCACCTCATTCTTGGTCTACCAACTGGGCGTTTTCCCTCTGGCTTTCCTACAAGAAGCTTCCATGCACGTCTTTTATTCCCCATACGCGCAACATGTCCTGCCCATCGCAGTCTACGAGACTTAACTGTTCTTATTATATCTGGCTTCCTACACAGACCATGTAGTTCATTGTTATGTAGTCTTCTCCATTCACCTGTCTGTTCATCTCTCTTTGGTCCAAAAATTTTCCTAAGTACTTTATTCTCAAATACTCGTAATCTCCCTTCCTCCCTTAAAGCAAGAGTCCATGCCTCGCACCCATATAATATAACTGGTAGAATAATAGTTTTATATATTTTCAGCTTAACGTTTTTTGAAAGGAGTTGGGACATCAAAAGTCTCTGCAATGCATAATAGCACGCATTTCCAGAATTGAGCCTATGTTTAATTTCTTCGTGCGTCTCATTCCTATTTGTGATTATTGTTCCTAGGTATTTGAATTCAGCCACTTCCTCAAAATTTCCCTCATTTGTCATTAGCTGTCCATTTCCATTATATATTGAATTTCTACGTGTGACCATATATTTAGTTTTACTGATATTTACTTCCAGTCCTAATTTCTTAGTGTTACTCAATAGTGTGTGCGTGTTGGCCTTTAGTATCTCCTTGCTATCGGCCAGTAGTACTACATCATCAGCATAAACTAACAGCTTATTGATACCATTCAGTTGTAAGCCTTCCTCATTCTCTAAAGATTTAATGGCATGCTCTAGTACAAAATTAAATAGTAGAGGAGATAGTGCATCTCCTTGCTTCAACCCATTCTGGATTACAAAAGTGTCTGAAAACTGTTTGCCTACACGCACCCTACTCTTTGAGCCATAATAATAATAATAATAATAATAATAATAATAATAATAATAATAATAATAATAATAATAATAATAATAATAATAATAATAATAATAATGTGTGGTATTGTATGAAAGCTGAATGAATATAATCTTATATTAATGACCAGTGAACCATAGTGAAAACATGGTATTAGGAAACGGTTGGAGTTCCTTTTGCGAATGTGACAACTGGGGCAGAGAAGAGAACACGAGTGTGCATATAGGAGCAGATAAAATAGCAGTCTCCCTCACAAACGGCACGTACGTGACAACTCTGTGGCGTGTTGACAATGAATATCAAGTGATAAATGACTTTATTTCTGTTTTCGTCGTGAATACGGCCCTTCTCAAATGCAACTTGCAAGCAAATGGCGAATAAGGGGTGTTACATTGGAATTCGTACTTTAAGACTAAATGTTTATTAAATAACTTATATTGATTACTTACTTACTCACTCACTGGCACTATCGGACCCGTAGGTTCATGGCCGCGCGGGCATAATCTCTCCATACATCCCTATCCTGAACTAATGCTTTCCAATCATTCCCTGTATAATCTACTTCCCTCAAATCATAGTTAATGTTATTCTCCCACCTCATTCTTGGTCTACCAACTGGGCGTTTTCCCTCTGGATTTCCTACAAGAAGCTTCCATGCAAGTATTTTATTGCCCATACGTGCAACATGTCCTGACCATCGCAGTCTACGAGACTTAACTGTTCTTATTATATTTGGCTTCCTATAAAGATCATGTAGTTCATTGTTAAGTAGTCTTCTCCATTCACCTGTCTGTTCATCTCTCTTTGGTCCAAATATTTTCCTAAGTACTTTATTCTCAAATACTTATACTGCCTTTAATAAATGATAGTTTAAAAAACACTAAAACAACACGCTTTATTAGAAAACCAAACTAAAAAATTAAAATAATTTTAATATCCAACACTCTTGGGATAAAATTAAAGTGGTCAAGAAAAAAATCATCTCCAACACATCTAGAATAAAACTAGAGTTATCTACAAAAAAAATAATTTTACCATCAAAAGCTTGGGGTGCTTTTTATGGTTTTTACGTTTTCTTCTTAGAGACTTCACTTTTACCAACATATCTGTTTATTATCAAATATATTAATTGACATAGAGCACCACGAAAACTAAACTCGAGGTTGAGGAGTTTTGTCACACAACTAAGCCCTATAACCCCACGTATTTTCTTTCTCTTATCAGTGATAGAAGGTCAATCGATCTTTACTCTTGTTGGATTTTTTTTTTCAAATGCCCCAGGTTTGTCTGTCGACATTCCTGGTTTCTCTCCTGGCATGGCGTACTTGTAACCCACTTCTGGGGTTGGGGCGCCTGGAAGGCGGGGTTACGTTGCCCCGATGATATGATGGGCGATGATGATGATGATGATGATAATGGTGCGCCTGGAGAGTCCCTAATCCTAAGCTTAACCTAAGATGAATATGAATGATGATGATTGCGATGGCCATGTGATTTCGGGAACCGTTTGGGCCTTAAAGTTTTCCTGACATTTGTCTTACAGGTGAGGAAAAACCCCGATAAAAACCTCACCCAGAAAAACCCCGAGACCACAGCGGTGGTTGGAAATTGTTGTTTCATATATTTATCTGTTTATTAATCATGAAACGATTAATAACGTTCCGCCGTAGAGTCATCTTCTTGGCCATAAAAAGGTAGAAGTTAGCAATGAAAACAAGTTTCTACAAATTACCGGTAACATTCTTGTTCCGAACTGATAAAATCTGGGGAAGAAAAATTGATTGACAAGATACATCGCTTGCTTACTATGACTTGGGAAAAAGAGGCTCTCCCAAATGAATGGAAACAATCGATTATCGTTCCAATCGATAAGAAAGGAAATAAAACTTATTGCAACAAATACAGGGGCATCTTATATTTTCACTAATGATGTAGTGGCCTATTATTTCTCACTCTACCTGAGTGACACTGAGGAATTGGGGCTGGAAGTGAATATCAGTCAAAGTAAATATAAGGTCACACAGAGAAACGCATTGTATAATGGAAATGGACAGTTAATAACAAATGAAGGAGCTTCTTAAGAGGATGAATTCAAATTCTAAGGAACAATAATTACAATCAGGAATGAGGTGCACGAAGAAATTAAACATGGGCTCAATTCTGGAAATTCATGTTATGCATTAGAGACTCCTGACGTCCTAACTTCTAACAAAAAACATAAAACTGAATATACAGTATATATATATTATATATACTTACTTACTCTTACTCACTGGCACTATCGAACCCGTAGGTTCGTGGCCGCGCGGGCATAAGCTCTCCATACATCCCTATCCTGAGCTAATGCTTTCCAATCATTCCCTGTATAATCTACTTCTCTCAAATCACAGTTAATGTTATTCTCCCACCTTATTCTTGGTCTACCAACTGGGCGTTTTCCCTCTGGCTTTCCTACAAGAAGCTTCCATGGATGTCTTTCATTCCCCATACGTGCAACATGTCCTGCCCATCGCAGTCTACGAGACTGTTCTTATTATATCTGGCTTCCTATAAAGACCATGCAGTTCATTGTTATGTAGTCTTCTCCATTCACATGTTTGTTCATCTGTCTTTGGTCCAAAATTTTTCCATCATAGTGAGGCGATAATACCAAGGCTTCGTAACCAAAGCTGTAAAGCAAAGTAAAATAATCCCACAACAGGCCTCGGGAGGCCCTAGGGGTAGTAGGAGGTTAAGGCCTCCACTTTTTCTAGACAATCGGACTTGATGTCAGCCGGGTTGTCAGCCCTGCGTGACGGCCGCCTTTACCCTCAGAACAAGGGTCTGGTACTCATTTCAGTTAGAGGATGAGTCGACCCCAGAGCCATAGTGCCGCCAGAAAGTTTTGGTGTTTAAAATCCTGACCCCACCGGGCCTTGAACCCTCGACCTTCCGACTTGTAGCGCAGTGCCTTAACCACTACGCTACGGCATGCCCCCACACAAAAGCTGTAAGTCATGGAAATCGAAGCCAGAATCCGGCAATGGTAACCCACTGTGCGGAGCAGATGGATTCCCTGGATTAATAAGAATGGAGTGGAGTGAGGAAGGACGGCACAGATGACAGGTAATGAGAGTTATCCAATATACATATTCAGAAGTTGCATCACTTCCCCATTGCTTAAATGAGAGATTTGGCACTTGGTTTTAGTGCCTTGCAGTTAAAAACGGCAGATAATTTTTTTATGGATATGGCCTTTGTGGATCACAATGTTTCTCTGGAATACATTTCAAGATAGGTTTCGGAATGGAATGGTTGACAGTTCTTTTGTCAGAATGAAAACTTGTAGGTCTACTTTCCTCTACCACCCAAGAAGTTTGAGATGTGTGAAAATAAGGCATTTTATCTTCATTTTTACAGCTATTCTCATTCTCTCGAAGACGTGTAATTCGTTCTAGGTCCATCCATAGTAATTCTGCCCGAAGGCAGGTCTTTCAATGCAATCATAGCATTTTTATGCTGTGCTTTGCAGCTTTACTAGGGCATTATGGGTGTGGTAGCTTTCCATTGCTTTCCACATCGGTGAAGGATGATGATAATGATAAAGATGATGATGTTGCAGGATGATTTTCGGAGACCGTTGGGCCCTAAGCTTCCTGACATTTGTCTTACAGGTGAGCAAAACCCCGAATAAACCTCACCCAGGAGCCCGTCCCCCATTGAGTTTAATTCCTCTAAAAAATACTCAATCTTTTCTTCTCCCTTAAAGTAAAAGTCCATGTATCGCTTCCATATAATGTAACTAAACAAATAACTGTTTTAAACATATACATATATCCATCTATAGTAATTCTGCCCGAGGGCAGGTCCTTCACTGCAATCATAGCATTTTCATGCTATGCTTGCATCTTTACTAGGGAATTGTAGGTGTGGTAGCTTCCTGTTGCTTTCCACACCAGTGAAGGATGATAATGATGATGATGGTCATATGATTTCGGGGACCGTTTGGACCTTAAAGTTTTCCTGACAATTGTCTTACAGGTGAGGAAAAACCCCGAATAAATCTCATCCAGGAGCCTGTCCCGACAGAGAATCGAACCCGGGTCCGCTGCGTGACAAGGCAGCACGCTACCTCGAGATCACACCGCGGTGGACTCTTCCTACGTATAGGGTCTAATTGTTGAAGCAGATTTATTATACAGTCCTCTGATTATTATTTAGGATTTCTGGAAAATCATTAAATATAAATTACCTGAACCCTGGACTCTGGAAGGTTAATCTTGAGGGCCACTTCCTCTCTCATGAAGATATCTGGATACCTGGTCTTGGCAAACAACGCCTCCAGGACATCCAACTGCGCGCGTGTGAATGTCGTCCTCTCACGTCGCTGTTTTCGTGGATTACCTGCCCAAAATAGCATTAAACTAAAATGTTAATCACTTCTGTCTACATACACTATCAATAGTAAACAATGTTGTACTTGCTAAAAAATGTAAACATAATAATAAAGGTTATAGCTTGAATAAATCAATAGTTTAATATAAAACTTAAAGGGATTAAAAAAACGAAAAAAAAAAACTATCAACATGGCAGTAAAAGGAGAGAAAGAAGTGAAGCGGAGAGTGAGGATCCAGTATTACCTAAAAGAGATAATTCGATAGAATCTATAGGGTTTCCAGTATAAAACCGGACACTCTGCGGCTGGCAGAGTGAAATGCGGACGAGGAGAGAGCGCAGCCTGACGGGTGAAACCCCGTGAGGCGTGTCCGGTTTTATATTGGAAGCCCTGTATATTTAGCATTCATCGTACAAACATTTCCGTTTATGTAATTTGATTTTTATGTAAATATATTAAGATAATTTAATAAGTTGGTCGAATTATTTATAAGTAATATATATCATCATCCGGTATCATGGCAGCTGCCGCCATCATCCGGAAACCAAACGCCTTTATATAGGCCTATATATATATTCCCGCGCCGTAGCCGAGTGTTTAAGGCAAGATGCCTTTTCATGAAGGATTTGTAAAAGTCATCCATACTTTTGCTCATAAGCAGGTCTAAGATATAAAAGTTTTCAATTTTATCTAACTGATACTGTCTTGGCTTCTGATACAAGCGGTAATATTAAAAATAGAAAATTATGACGTGCTTTACATAATATGAAAAAAAATGATGAACGGTATTGCAATTGAGCCTATGTTTAATTTCTTTGTGCATCTCATTCCTATTTGTGATTATTGTTCCTAGGTATTTGAATTCAGCCACTTCCTCAAAATTTCCCTCATTTGTCATTAGCTGTCCATTTCCATTATATACTGAATTTCTACGTGTGACCATATATTTAGTTTTACTGATATTTACCTCCAGTCCTACAAAATTTTATAAATAATCATCTAGGAATCTACTGACTTTATTTTATATCATTTTAATTTTGTTATGTTCTATCTTTTGTTAGTATTGGATCAAACCATGATTGCATTTTGTTTAGTCTGTATTTTAATAACATCTTAAAATTGTAATAAGTATGCAAATTTTTGTATAATTCTACTATTAGCTGGTTGAGTGGAAGAAAAGGCCTTATGGCCTTAACTCTGCCAGCTAAAATAAAGCATTATTATTATTATTATTATTATTATTATTATTATTATTATTATTATTATTATTAACATCATCATCATCATCATTATTATTACTACACTGTTACATATCGCAGTAAGAAAATTAAAAAATAATGTTGAAAATATAAACGTATGCACATCATCTAATCAATAGCATTTGATGTATTTTACAACCTGTGTTGCGTTATACATGCAGTGGGCTGCATTTCCCTGAATGTCCCAAAGTCTTTTTTTTTTTCTTCAATGGTGCTGAAATTACCAACTTGACTTTTCTTTTCCATAGGGCCTATGACATTTCATTTCAATTGGGATGCATAGTATAATTCTAGTAAACAGATGGATGAAAATATATAAACTAAATAGACCTACGTTTACCGCCACTAAACATAAGAAAACAATAATGCAAATCATTAATACTTTATTTTGACGCTGTTGTCAACAGTTAATTCCACAATTAACTTCGTACATAAACTTTCCTGCATCTTTAACTAACTAAGTAACTAACTAACTTACTCACTGGCACTATCAAACCCATAGGTTCATGGCCGCGCGGACATAAGTTCTCCATACATCCATATCCTGAGCTAATGCTTTCCAATAATTACCAGTATAATCTACTTCCCTCAAATCATAGTTAATGTTATTCTCCCACCTCATTCTTGGTATACAAACTGGGCGTTTTCCTACCAAAAGCTTCCATGCAATAGGCTATCTTTCATTCCCCAATCGTGCCACATTTCATACCCATCGCAGTCTGCGAGACTTAACTGTTCTTATTATATCTGGCTTCTTATAAAGACCATGTAGTTCATTATTATGTAGTCTTCTCCATTCACTTGTCTGCTCATCTATCTTTGGTCCAAAAATTTTCCTAAGAACTTTATTCTCAAATACTCGCAATCTCCTTTCCTCCCTTAAAGTAAGAGTCCATGTTTCGCACCCATATAATATAACTGGTAGAATAACAGTTTAATATATTTTCAGTTTAACATTTTTTGAATGGAGTTGGGACGTCAAGAGTCTCTGTAATGCATAATAGCATACATTTCCAGAATTGAGCCTATGTTTAATTTCTTTGTGTATCTCGTTCCTATTTGTGATTATTATTTCTAGGTATTTGAATTCAGCCACTTCCACAAAATTTCCCTCATGTCATTAGCTGTCCATTTACATTATATAATGCATTTCTATGTGATCATATAGGCTATGTAGTTTTATTGATATTTACTTCCGTCCCGCGCCATAGCCGAGTTGTTGAGGCAGGAAGCCTTGGCGCAGAGCTACGGGACTTGCGCTGGTTCGAGTCTCCATGGGGGGAAGAAATTTTCTCATGGTATTTCGGCCAGTATGGGACCGGTGCCCACCCAGCATCGTGATGCATTTGTGTAGCTACAATAAGCAGCGGCTCTAGGTTGAGAAAACCAGCTGTAACGGCTGGGGGAGTCGACATGCTGACCACATGTCACCCCTACACTGGCTGATTATCATCTACATCTGTGATTGACACATGTGGATGTGAGGCCAGCAGTCGGCTGGTAGGCTAAGAGCCTTGTAGGCCTGTCGCGCCAGGATTTTTTTATATTTACTTCCAGTCCTAATTTCTTAGTGTTACTCAATAGTGTGTGCGTGTTGGCCTTTAGTATCTCTTCGCTATCGCTTCCTGCATCTCTACTCACACAATCTCTGACAAGTAAACCATACATCATGTGATCTGTAGTTAGTCGAACGTTTCTGTAATCTTTGGCAGACATCGTTGTCAATCAGTGGTATCTAGGGCAGACAATTCAATTCAATAGAGTTCTGACATTAAAAAAATAAGAGAATGCTATATATATAAAACACATTTGAAATTAATGTTTTCATGAGATGCGAGGACACATTAGCTGCTAATTGACCCTGATTTAATCGTATTTGGAGACTGGGGTGCTAATGATAACGCGCTGATTGGATTATTCTCACAACCCCTATGCTTTTGTATAGTGGGGGGGACACACGTGATGGAATTGCTTGCCGAAATTCAAGTAACAGCATACACTCCTATCAATACAAAACATACCTGTCTCATTTATATTACGACTAATGTTCTCTTATATAAGATTTTTTTTATATACAGAGTGATTCAAAAGGTTGCTCATAAATTTCAGGAGCTTATAGAGTGGTCGAAATATAACAACTTTTGATTAGTAACTTATGGTCTGGAAAGTAATACTGGGTCAGTACTGTACAAGTCCTCGAATGTCCGGACGACAAAATTTTATTTTGTGCACACACTTGAGCAAATGAAAATTTATTCATGAATTTGGTTTTACAACACTAGATGTTCATAATCTTCGCAGATGATCAAGTACTTCTAGCGGAGAATGAAGATGATTTGCAGAGATCAGTGTTTAAATTGCAGAATACCCTGGAAAAATACAACATGAAAATATCTGAAAATAAAACCAAATCCATGGCAATCACTGGAAAGGGACTTTCGAGAGTAAAAATAATAATAAATAATAAACCAATAGAACAAGTAACACACTTTAATTATTTAGGTAATAATATATCACAGTTTCATAATCAAAAATATGTGGAAACAAATTTAGAAAAATATAACAGATTAAATGGTATAATTAGGAGAAATTTTGGAAAACAAATGAGGAAAGAAATCCAATTGAGATTTCATAATGCCATAGCCAAACCTGCTCTACTATACGGAAGTGAATGCTGGACACTTCGAGCAAAATATAAATCCCGCATTAATAGTTCACAAATGAGATTCCTCTGATCATTAACTGGAGTAACATTAAGGGATCCCTCCATGGTATCTTTACCTTGTCGTGGTGGAGTGGCTTGTGTGCTTAAATGATCCTGAGAGCTATGCCGGCGGTAGCATTGCTGCCGATAGGGTTACCCATGCCGGACTGGTCGAAGGTGATAAGCCAGACGAAATAAGTACCTTGGTCGAAAGAGTGACGATCTTTCACCGTAAAAATACAACCGTCAAGAAATGCGGACATGGGTTCTACTGGGGTAAAATTTTCCGGAGGTCAAATAGTCCCCCATTCGGTTCTCCGGGCGGGGACTACTTCAGGGAACCCATGCCAAAGGCTCAAACACAGGGACATGTTCCTAGGAACATGGAATGTTAGGACTTTATACAATAGCGGGGCACTAGAGATATTAACGCGGGAATTGGATAAATCGCCCTTGGATATAGTCGCTTTACAGGAAGTTAGGTGGCCAGGAGAAGGTAGTCAGGAATCAGGAAGCTTTGCATTATACTATGGGGGTGCAGAAAGACCTGCATTTGGAACGGGTTTTTTAGTCAGAAGGAGGATCCTATCCGCTATCCGAGATATTAAGTTTGTTAGTGATAGGATATCATACATAATTCTAAAGGGTAAACGACATGATTTTATAATTGTAAATGTACATGCCCCCACAGAAGATAAAGATGACAACATCAAGGATGAGTTCTATGAAGAATTAGAATGCTTATTTGATAGCCTTTCACGATATCATATGAAAATTGTCTTAGGAGATTTTAATGCAAAAGTGGGGCAGGAAGATATATTCAAACCAACAATAGGCAAATTCAGTCTTCACGAAGATAGTAACGACAACGGGGTTAGATTAGTCACATTTGCCACATCAAAGAATCTCATTGTTAAGAGCACAACATTTCAGCATAAGGATATTCATAAATACACCTGGACGTCCCCAGATGGAGAAACTCGGAACCAGATAGATCATGTATTAGTGGATAAACGCTGGCACAGTAGCATCATTGATGTTAGATCAGTTAGAGGGACAGACTGCAATTCAGATCATCATCTGGTCAGGGTGAAAATCAGACAACGGCTATCGCTTATGAGAGGAACAAACGCTAAAGATGATTCTGTAAAATATGAATTAAAAAACTTGAAAAATGATGAAATGCGGCAAGAATACCAAATCAAAATTGCTAATAGATTTGAAGTACTGGAATCTTCAGATGACAATGTGGCAAACGAAGAAGAAACTGATATAAATAAAGAATGGGAGGCTATAAGAGATACTATTAAATTGTCAGCATCAGAAAGCATTGGTTGTTTAAAAAAGAGGCAAAACAAGAAATGGTTTGATGAGGAATGTGCCGACATTGTAAAGAAAAGAAAGGTAGCAAAAATTAAATGGTTACACGAGCCAAATGAGGTAAATTTAGAGCAATTGGGTAGTGTTAGACGGGAAACCACCAAGTTACTAAAGAGTAAAAAGAGGGAATATTTGAGAGAGAAGATTAATGATCTTGAAATGAATGCAAAAAATAGGAACATTAGAGAATTATATCAGGGAATTAGTATAGAGAAGAAAGGGTTTCAGGCTAGAACAAACATAATTCGGAATGAAAATGGGGATATGATTGCAGATTCCAAGAGTATATTAAATAGATGGAAAAGTTATTTTAATCAGCTATTAAATGTACATACAGAACAGGACATTGAGGAGGATAAGTTACAGACAGCAGAAATGCTAGTCGCAGAGCCAAGTGCATTAGAGGTTGAAATGGCAATTGAAAAATTGAAGATGTATAAAGCATCAGGTTCAGATGAGATCCCAGCAGAACTGATAAAATCAGGGGGAGAAAAATTGATGGACAAGATACGCTGGTTGCTTAGTATGATTTGGCAAAAAGAAGCTCTTCCAGATGAATGGAAGGAATCAATTATCGTACCAATTTATAAGAAAGGAGATAAAACTGATTGCAACAACTATAGGGGCATCTCATTACTTTCAACTTCGTACAAAATTCTAACAAATATATTAGTAAGCAGACTTACTCCCTATATTGATGACATTCTAGGAGATCATCAATGTGCATTTAGAAGAAACAGGTCTACAACAGATCAGATTTTTAGTATAAGACAGATTTTAGAAAAGAAATGGGAATATAATGGTACTGTACATCAACTATATGTAGACTTCAAAAAAGCATATGATTCAATTAAGAGGGAGAAGTTATATAGTATCCTGCTGGAGTTCGGAATTCCCAAAAAGTTAGTTAGACTTATACGAATGTGTCTAAATGGCTCAACGAGTAGGGTGCGTGTAGGCAAACAGTTTTTAGACACTTTTGAAATCCAGAATGGGTTGAAGCAAGGAGATGCACTATCTCCTCTACTATTTAATTTTGTACTAGAGCATGCCATTAAATCTTTAGAGAATGAGGAAGGCTTACAACTGAATGGTATTAATAAGCTGTTAGTTTATGCTGATGATGTAGTACTACTGGCCGATAGCGAGGAGATACTAAAGGCCAACACGCACACACTATTGAGTAACACTAAGAAATTAGGACTGGAAGTAAATATCAGTAAAACTAAATATATGGTCACACGTAGAAATACATTATATAATGGAAATGGACAGCTAATGACAAATGAGGGAAATTTTGAGGAATTGGCTGAATTCAAATACCTAGGAACAATAATCACAAATAGGAATGAGATGCACAAAGAAATTAAACATAGGCTCAATTCTGGAAATGCATGCTATTATGCATTGCAGAGACTTTTGATGTCCCAACTCCTTTCAAAAAACGTTAAGCTGAAAATATATAAAACTATTATTCTACCAGTTATATTATATGGGTGCGAAACATGGACTCTTACTTTAAGGGAGGAAAGGAGATTACGAGTATTTGAGAATAAAGTTCTTAGGAAAATTTTTGGACCAAAGAGAGATGAACAGACAGGTGAATGGAGAAGACTACATAACAATGAACTACATGGTCTTTATAGGAAGCCAGATATAATAAGAACAGTTAAGTCCCGTAGACTGCGATGGGCAGGACATGTTGCGCGTATGGGGAATGAAAGACGTGCATGGAAACTTCTTGTAGGAAAGCCAGAAGGAAAACACCCAGTTGGTAGGCCAAGAATGAGGTGGGAGAACAACATTAACTATGATTTGAGGGAAGTAGATCATAAAGGGAATGATTGGAAAGCATTAGCTCAGGATAGGGATGTATGGAGAGCTTATGTCCGCGCGGCCATGAACCTACGGGCTCGATAGTGCCAGTGAGTAAGTAAGTAACATTAAGGGATAGAATGAAAAGTGATGAGATAAGGATGCAGTGGAATAGTAGGGAAATGGTTGAACATATACAAAATTATCAGATTAAATGGTTCCAACACGTCCAGAGAATGTCAAATTCCCGTTTACCAAAGATGATTTACCACCTTAACCCTAAAGGCAAAAGAGACCTCGGAAGACCCTTCAACCGATGGAAAGATCAGTTTTTGTAGTCGCATAACGGGCATCATCACCCAATACTGCATTCGGAACACGAGATGTTCAAAATGCCTATCACCACATTGAATACAGGCATGTTCTTCCACATGAGCAAGAACTTCCTCTTCCATACCGACTAGTCGCGACTTTTCGAATCGTGCCATGAACGCAAGGAACCTGTCTCCCCGAGTCGGTGGTGAACGTTTTGAAACGTTCGAGGATGTGGTTGACGTCTGTTCGGATATTGTGCGCTGTACAGGCCTTGAGCTTCGCGTGCATTACCATTTGCTTGACGGGACATTCCATACGAAATCGGCAAAAAAAAAATTGTGAAAATTCAACTCACATCTTTAAAAGTTTACCATTTTTTTACAGTGAAACTTTATGGCATGCTGAATATCTGAACCGAATTTTAAGTCTTCGCTTGGTGTAATTAAAGAGTAATAGAGCTGTCAATTTATCGTATTATTTTAAATAGTCTCTTTTATAAAATACATTTCTCGAAGTATGGCTATTTCCTCAACTTGAAAAGATAGTCACATTATAGATGATTTTATGCTCTATCGCTTGAAAATTAGTAGGCCTATGTTAATATTTACGTTTTTCTGAAGGGCGTAAATGCAATTAATATGCAATTGACCTTCCTCACCAAAAATGTTATAAAATAAAAAAGTGCCACATTATTACCTGAACACCAGTTAATTTTTTGTAATTAGTATTAAAGTGGAGTCTTGAAAGGAAACTACCGAAAATAATTATTATTTTTCCTAAAATCTCCTATGTGTTGACTGCCCGCAATACCTTTCGCGTGAGTGGAGATCGCTCGCTCGTACAAACAATGACGGAGCTACTTGGTAATAGTCCTTTGGGCACTTACAAATATTTTTTATTGTTATCATAATTACATTATTTTTATTATCAGTATTACAATTATTACATTATCATCATCATCGTGGACAAGTGGTTACTCTGCACGCCTCCGATTCCGAGGTTCGCGGGTTCAAACTCGATAGGAATCAATGGCATTTTAAAGGCGTAACAATTCTGAATGTAGCTTTCTCCAGAAGGAAGGAAATCCGTGAGTCCCGTGTCGTAAATTTATGGTACGTAGGAGAACCTCGCGCTTCAAATAAATTGCTACATAATAAACGTCTTTAAATATAACAATCTTTATTCATATATTCAGTAGGCTGTTAATTTTGTGCTGATTTTGGCTAATGTATAGTTTAATTTAAATTACTAAGCACCTAAGAATTCAAGCTGGTAGGCCTATTAAAAATATTTTCTACAGAGTAGTTTTGTGATGTGTTGTAATATTTTGTACTTGTACCCTGCACCAATGTCTGACGTTGAATATTGTAAGTAATGTCAAGCTATCGATAATAATTTATAACAATTTTCATGCTGTTACAAGTAATATTTAAGAGGTATAAATATATTTTATTGGCTTGGTATCACTTACTGATCTTGCATCCCCTACTCATGACATATCTAAGATGATATTAAAATGCACGCTAATATTAGCTTTTATTATAAGCTAAATTATTATAGTGTTTAATTTAATGTCTAAACTTCCCATTATTCTCCTTTTATAACACAAAATGTATACCTCTACGATTATTCTCTCATTCCAGAAATTGTAAAATTACATATTAACACATAATATTGTTAATAACTATTGTATACTAATATATGCATAATTAAAATTATATTTAACTTCTAACTCACCATTCAGTCTTTGTAGATCTGCAAACTTGTGAGTTAAGAACAATAATATATTTTTAATTTGACTGTGACACTTAAAATGACGAGATGCACTAAACATACATACTGATGTAAATAAACTGTCTAGTATGTAATCTGAACTTGAGAATTGTTGACGTAAAACAGATGTTTAAGGAAGACTTGTTGACACTGCATTATTATCGTTTGGTAGGAAGTGGTACGAGTATTAAAACATTCGGTTTTATTTGGAAGTGATATATTATAACAATACTATTTCGTCAAAGTTTTCAGGGTATAATACACTGAATAAAAAGTTATTTTAAGACTGAAATTAGTAATTATAACATAATAAAAATTTATACCAGTTTATTCAATGAATGATGAAAGAGTTTTTATTATATAATATTACATTTAAACTGTAATGAAAAATTTGTAACAAAATAAATAATTTGTTTTAAAAAAGGACAGAAGACTACGAGTATTCGAGAATAAAGTTCTTAGGAACATTTTTGGATCAAAAAGAGATGAACGGACAGCTGAATGGAGAAAACTACATAATAGTGAGCTACATGATCTGTATAGGAAGCCAAATATAATAAAAACAGTTAAGTCTCGTAGACTGCGATGGGCAGGACATGTTGCACGCATGGGCAATAAAAGACTTGCATGGAAGCTTCTTGTAGGAAAGCCAGAGGGAAAACACCCAGTTGGTAGACCAAGAATGAGGTGGGAGAATAACATTAACTATGATTTGAGGGAAGTAGATTATACAGGGGATAATTGGAAAACGTTAGCTCGGGATGGGATGTATGGAGAGCTTATATCCGCGCTGCCATGAACCTACAGGTTCCACTGAGCCAGTGAGTGAGTTATAAATAATTTGTTTAATAATTCACAGTAAACGTAAGTAACAGAGCTCTTTATTTGTCACTTCAGCAATAAAATTTGATAAATAAATATCTACTGCGTAAGAATTAAAATATAGCCACTTTTATAAATTTACGGTACTGTTCCATTGAGCAGAACATATAATAATCTATTCGATTTAATGGCAGTTGAAAAAGTCACTGATGAAACTCTTTCAATAAAGTACGCGCGCGACCTTGGTCGTGAAATGAATCTGCTGCGCCGTGGTCCCGCGAGTTTTTTTTACGAAAATAGAATGAAAAAACATTTATATTGTCTGAACTATTCAACTCTCCAAAAGGCTAATTGCTGGAAATTAATCCTTATTACGTGAGTAGTATCCTGTATTTTTTCCGTTTTCATTTTTTGATATGTACTGCAGTAAACCGCCATAAAACAGAAAATTGACACCGAAAATAAAAATATCCTAATTATAAAAATAACACCCTTAAACTACATGATATCACCTATATAAATATGTTTGAAACAAATTTTTGCTGTTTACTGTTTCAGAAATATTAATTAGTAAAACGTTTTAGTTTATGATATTTACGATAATTTTAGATCATCATAACTATGAACCTATAAATGATAAAAATTAAATTTCTGTATTAATACTTTATAAATGTATTCACTATATTTAGGGATACATAAAATTAAAAAAATAAATTGCAAGATTTTTTGTTGTCCGATTTGATATGGATTGTCCCCTACCATACATGAAATGCAAGTCTCGAAGTTCTGACAACGTATATACATATATTAAATATCACAGAAATCACAAATCTTCAAAGTAATGCAGTAGTGGACCTCTACAGTGCACTGCAGATACCGTACTGAAATGAAAACAACCTACAGAGCGCGCGAATGACTATCAGATGTGAACGGAAGAGTACACAAGTACTGTACTGCACTAAACGGTATGACAACAGACGGAGCCTCTACGATACAGTAGTGTATCGAACCCAGCGTTCCTGACTTTCCTAGGCTTGTACTGACCCGGATTACTTTCCAGACCATAAGTTACTAATCAAAAGTTGTATTTCAAACCCTGTACAAGCTCCTGAAATCACTCTGTATAATTCTCGACAATACATTTTTCATTGGTATTGACTACGTTAAATTTGAAAAGTAAGCCGCGGTGGACTAGTGGTTATGCTCCTTGCCTCTGGTCCCGAGGGTCGCGAGTTCAAACCCGGCCGGGGCCGATGGATTTTTTAGGACGGAAAAATCCAAGGAGCAAGTCTCCGGGATGAACTTTAAGCCGTGGGTCCCGAGTCTGAAGATTTTCAGGCTCGTAAAAAATCCTTAAGCCTGAATGAAAAGGCCTCTAAGCAAAATTGACCGAATTTTCCCGTCCTAGTACTACCTTGGTTTCCTAGATGTCAGTATGAGGCGGAATGCTGACCACGGACCACTCAAATGACATCTATACTAAAACAAGTGTAACTAAATTAATATGGTTCAAATTCTTCCCTGTAAGGGGAGAGCGCCCAAATCTCTGTAAAGGGAAAACATGGGCTTACAATACAAACAAATTTGAAAAGGAATTCATTCATTTTTCTTGCTTTTTTACACAGATATCAAAAGTCTCTGCTGGGCTACACATGCTCTATAGATCTTGTCATTGGTAAAACTATCAATGTTTTTAATTGGCTGAGTTATTACTTCTGGTCGATTCATGGTTATAGCTGATGATGCAGACCGAAACCAAACACGTGAAGTGCCGCTCGTTTATTAGTTTTAAACTTAACAAGTAGTGGAACTATTAGTTAAAATAATTTCAAATTACTCCCTATATTGATGACATACTAGGAGATCATCAATGTGCATTTAGAAGAAACAGGTCTACAACAGATCAGATTTTTAGTATAAGACAGATTTTAGAAAAGAAATGGGAATATAATGGTACTGTACATCAACTATATGTAGACTTCAAAAAAGCATATGATTCAATTAAGAGGGAGAAGTTATATAGTATCCTGCTGGAGTTCGGAATTCCTAAAAAGTTAGTTAGACTTATACGAATGTGTCTAAATGGCTCAATGAGTAGGGTGCGTGTAGGCAAACAGTTTTCAGACACTTTTGAAATCCAGAATGGGTTGAAGCAAGGAGATGCACTATCTCCTCTACTATTTAATTTTGTACTAGAGCATGCCATTAAATCTTTAGAGAACGAGGAAGGCTTACAACTGAACGGTATTAATAAGCTGTTAGTTTATGCTGATGATGTAGTACTACTGGCCGATAGCGAGGAGATACTTAAGGCCAACACGCACACACTATTGAGTAACACTAAGAAATTAGGACTGGAAGTAAATATCAGTAAAACTAAATATATGGTCACACGTAGAAATACATTATATAATGGAAATGGACAGCTAATGACAAATGAGGGAAATTTTCAGGAATTGGCTGAATTCAAATAGGCCTACCTAGGAACAATAATCACAAATAGGAATGAGATGCACAAAGAAATTAAACATAGGCTCAATTCTGGAAATGCATGCTATTATGCATTGCAGACACTTTTGATGTCCCAACTCCTTTCAAAAAACGTTAAGCTGAAAATATATAAAACTATTATTCTACCAGTTATATTATATGGGTGCGAAACATGGACTCTTACTTTAAGGGAGGAAAGGAGATTACGAGTATTTGAGAATAAATTTCTTAGGAAAATTTTTGGACCAAAGAGAGATGAACAGACAGGTGAATGGAGAAGACTACATAACAATGAACTACATGGTCTTTATAGGAGGCCAGATATAATAAGAATAGTTAAGTCCCGTAGACTGCGATGGGCAGGACATGTTGCGCGTATGGGAATGAAAGACGTGCATGGAAACTTCTTGTAGGAAAGCCAGAAGGAAAACGCCCAGTTGGTAGATCAAGAATGAGGTGGGAGAACAACATTAACTATGATTTGAGGGAAGTCGATTATACAGGGAATGATTGGAAAACATTAGCACAGGATAGGGATGTATGGAGGGCTTATGTCCGTGCGGCCATGAACCTACGGGTTCGATAGTGCCAGTGAGTAAGTAAGTAATTTCAAATTACAGCAAGAACCAGACAAGCGTTATGTAAAATCTTCACAAAATTGAAAGAGGAATCTAAAACATTTGGTCTAATAATAAATCAAGAGAAAACAAAATATTTAAAATGTAGTAATCACAATAGAAAATCTGAAAATCTACAAATTGAGACAGTATAATCATTTAAATACTTAGATACGAAAGTAAATGGACATAATACATTAGAAGAGGAAATTAAGGAAAGATTGGTATTTTGCAAATAGAACCTCATTTAAAAGCAAATTAATATAAAAAACTGCAAAAATAAAGTTATACAAAACACTCGTTAGTTGAGTAATCATATATGCTTGTGAAACTTCGGTCATAAAGAAACAATAAAACAGAAATTACTATGGAAACCTATAGGAGGCAGAACTGTTGGAAAACCAAAAATCAGATGGAAGGATGACACAATGAACGATTTAAGGAAAATGAAAGTGACTAGTTTGAATATGGCAAGAGACAGATTGGCATGGAGGAGGATTGTTGAGAAGGCCAAAAACTTTCACCTTTGAAGTTGTCGTGCCTTAAGATGACGATGATGAATTTCAAATTAAATTATGTTTTGTTAATACTGTTATGAAACCTGTTGTTTTATAAACAATCTATATTTATATAAAAGCGAATGTATGTGTGTTTGTCCTTTATGCATTACTATACTATTTATTCGATTGTGATGGAACTTTTTGCAAAATGTTCAGGAGTCTCCTGGGATGGTATCAGGCTATAAGAGAGTTATAAAACTCCTTCACCGTTAAAAATCACCCTTTGTAGTGAAAAACGTGTTTTTCGGAACCTTTTGGATGCTTGAAAGGCTTACGCTGCCTAAACCATAACATATACCCCCAAATTAATGTGCACAGAATTGAATATTAAAAAAAAAATATACAAAAAAGTCCACGACAGCATATCTCTATATTCTACGGATAACTCATAATAACCATTTTTATCTTTCAGCTCATTGATGCCAAGATCGGGATGGTTAGATGCCCGTGCCAGCGTAGCAGCGCACGGCGGGTATTTTTTACGGATAACTCTCAATAACCATTTTTGTTTTTCAGTTCATTTATGCCAAGGAGATCGGGATAAGTAGATTCTCGGGCAAAGCCGGGTAATCAGGACGGGGTATCTAAAAATAATTACGATATAAATTTATAAATATTTTTCTTTTTACACGCTTTATATTAGCTTGACCTGTATCTATCTATCTATATATATATATCTATCTATGTAACTGAATCTTTCAACGCGATTTTCACCCACTTAAAATAATTGGATCGACTTGAAATTTTGTATACTTGTAAAGGACCCGTGACAATACAATAATTTCATATTTATTTTCTAAAATCGTAGCCAGAATCATCAGAAAATAAAAAAAAAGTGTCTTTGTATTTATGTAACGGAATCTTTGAATACGATTTTCACCCACTTAGAAATATTGGATAGACTTGAAACTTTGTATACTTGTAAAAGACCCGTGACAATACAATAATTTCATATTTAGTTTCTAAAATCCTGGACAGAATCATCAGAAAATCAGAAAAAGTGTCTTTATATTTATTTACTTCTTCAACTAAACATAGAAACACATTTAATTCATTTAGGCGTTGCAGCGCACGCCGGGTTTGTAAATCAATGTATCTTAATACATTTCCAATTTAAGGGTTAACGATCACATGAAAGTGGGTCAGAGATGTGAGGATATACGGTAATTTATAACATGACTAATTCATTTGTTTTGTGCGTCAGACATGGAGAAATGCATGACACTGTCATAAATGTGGCTTCATCCTTTAGTTTTAAATCATCATTTTGCGTGCTCTTTGGCATTCTAGATCAGGCGTTGCATCCATACAAGTACCTTTGTACGTTGTCTACGGTCATAATGTATAGCTTCCTCATCTAAATTTAATATTATTCTTAAAACATCATTACAACTAGGATATTGTATTGAGTTACATTTCTTTTCAGTTTTTGGTTATCATCATTATTACCATCGTATTTCGCACATGAAATGAGGCCATTGTGGACCTGCTTCGGTTCCAGCTAGAGTTCAGGTCGTCACCGTCTCCGAGGGTTGTTTTGGAGCATTTCTTGAAGTGCACTAATTGCCGCCATTGGAGATGTATGTTGAAGCCATTTCTCTGTGTATGTGGAGACTTTTCTTATAGTCCTTGCGGTATGTCGTCATTCCCTCTTGTGGTTGAGAAGTGTCGGCATATATCCTGGAATTCGTCGCGGGAATCTCATTTCAGTATCTCATATTCCTCTGATATATTACGAACTTTGAAGAAATGAAGATATCGAGGCTGTACCCATTAAAAATAGGTATTTTTTCCCCACAACAATATATTACTAATATCTTCAACATCTATAAAGAAAATAAAATCTCTGTTAAACGACATGGCAAATTATCTTCTTCGGAAAAGATCAACACTGGAGTAAGACAGGGATGTGGACTTTCACCGGTGCTTTTCATTATATATATATGAATAAACGAATGGAGGAAAACACAACGAGGATATATACCCATCAATAGGAACCTCAAACTCGATGCTATTCCTTTTGCAGACGATTTAGCTCTTCTGGCACTTTCTGAAAATTATTTGCAACGATCAATTTATAATTTACAAAAAAAACACCAGATTACGTTTATATAACACTTTGGCTAGACCAGTGTTGACCAGTGGTAGTGAAGCATGTACACTAAAAAGACAACATGAAAGCAGAATAACGGATTGTGAAATGAGATTCATGCGCAGAACAGCGGGTTACACCAGATGGGATCGGAAAAGGAACACCGATATCTTAAAAGAATTGAAGACTACGCCAATTTTGGATTATATTAAACAGTAGCAACTAAATTGGGTCCACCGCTGTGGTCTCGAGGTAGCGTGCTGCCTTGTCACGCAGCGGGCCCGGGTTCGATCCCCGGTCGGGGCAGTTTTTTTGGGTGAGGTTTTTATCGGGGTTTTTCCTCACCTGTAAGACAAATGTCAGGAAAACTTTAAGGCCTAAACGGTCCCCGAAATCATATGGCCATCATCCTTACCATTATCATCATCATCCTTCACCGGTGTGGAAAGCAACGGGAAGCTACCACACCTACACAATTCCCTAGTAAAGCTGCAAGCATAGCATGAAAATGCTATGATTGCATTGAAGGACCTGCCTTCGGGCAGAATTACTATGGATGGATGGAACTAAATTGGAAAAACCATCCTGAAAGAATGAGTTCAAATCGGATCCCCAAAGCTGTTTATAATTATATACCAAGGACGAAGATCACTGGGCCGTCCTATGAAACGCTGGAGGGAAAATTTTCTATAGGATCGTAACAGGCCTTGGCCTAATACTTGGAAGGAAGAAGAAGATAAGGATATATTGTAGCCTAATACCTATATTTTAAGCTTCAAAATTATAAATGTTTTTGAATGTTTTAAGTTACAGAATGCTCAAAATAACAAACCACTTGACTGTTATTACCTGCTGGGTATCCCATACTGGAATGCAGGGAGTCCATTGTGGGCATTGCGAGACCGATGCCGTTGACGGAGTAGGGTGTGGATTTGAGGTAGGCCATGCTGGCAGTTGAACCTGAGCCGCAGGGGCTGCTGAAGGGTGGAAACGCGAGCTCTCCATCAGGATTGCACCTGTACAACATGACAATAACGTATATTAACAAAAATCAGGCCTACAAAAGTATTCAAAGAAATAAACACGATTGAAAATCCTTTAGTAGGCTAAGGATTTTAGACTAAACATGCTATTGTGTTGATGGTAAATTAAAAATGTAAATAGTCAAATAATTAAATATTAATATTAATATTAATAATAATAATAATAATAATAATAATACTTTATTTATTCTGGCAGAGTTAAGGCCATAATGCCCTCTCTTCCACTCAACCAGCACATATACAAATAAATATTTGACAAATATAGACATACACTATACTAATTATAAACAGTTAAAGATACAATAAATGTAGCAATGTAAATGTCATGTACAAACAACATTTTATAGGCTAATAACAATAATGATACGACAATAATAATAATAATAATAATAATAATAATAATAATAATAATATAAATATGATACATTATACGGGAAACACCAATTAATATATATATATATATATATATATATCTTACACTGGATAATAATGAAGTCGAGTTTAGAGCAAATATAAATTTAGATTTCTTTTAAAAGATGCCAATGTCCGGCAGCCCCTTATTTCTTGTGGTAGGGAATTCCAGTTGCGAGAAGTGGAGATGGTATATGACATGGAGTGATGTGATGTCCTATGTTGCGGTATATTAAGTAAGAGACTATGTTGTGTTTAAGTTATGGTTTGAGGATAGATACTGGAAACGGGATGATAAATAATTGGGAATCGAGGTATGTAGGATCTTAAATAGGAGAATTAGACAGTGCGATTTTCTTCTCTCTTTTAGATGTAGCCATGACAATTCGTGGAATAATGGAGAAATGTGATCGTCATTTCGAACATTAAATATGAATCTGATACACATATTATGGACACGCTGCAGTTTGTCCGACAATCCGTCACTTATGTCAGTTAGTAGAACGTCACACTAGTCAAAATGCGGCATCACTAAAGTTTGGATTAAAATTCTTTTATTTAAACCAAATCGAGAATTCAGAAGAAATAAGATTAAAATAAATCGAACGAGTGAATGCTGTAACTATGATAAGGGGTAGTAAATAAATAATAGCCTAGTTTAAAACAACTAAAACAACGCGCTTTATTAGAAAACCGAATTAAAAAAAAAATAATAATTTTAATTTCCAACACGCTTGGGATAGCATTTATGTGGTCAACAAAAAAATCATCTCCAACACATCTAGAATAAAACTAGAGTTATCTACAAAAAAGTAATTTTACCATGAAAAGCATGGGGTGCTCTTTATCAATTAATATATTTGATGATAAACAAAAATTATGGCATTTCAAGGTGTAGATCCTGTCAGAAGTAAAATTGTACTGGACAATAACATTTTGGAGCAGGTGAATAATTTTACATATCTAGGATGCAATATCTCATATGAAGAAGAAAAGGATGTAAATGCAAAAATATCTAAATTTTTAAGAATTTTAGGGTTAACAAATTCTATCTTCAAGCCACAGTTAGTCCAAAAGCATTCAAGACTGAAAGTGTATAAAACACTGGCTCTTCCAACTCTTTTGTATGGTAGCGAAGTATGGACGTTGAAACAGAAGGATATACAGAGACTTAGATCTGCTGAAATGAGATATCTTCGGAGGACTGCAGGATACACACTACTAGATCACAAAAAAAAATGAAGACATCTTAGAAGAATTACACATGGAATCTTTAGAAAACAAAATTTCTGATTATAAGTCAAGATGGATGCAACATGTTCATCGAATGGAAGATCACAGAATACCCAAACAAATGTTAAGATATCAACCTGCAGGAAGAAGAAGACCAGGACGTCCACTCAAAAGACTTCTGGATGGTGTTTCTCTTGAGGCCGAAACAGGTCAACAAATGGCCTAAATTCGTGAATGTACTATGATGATGATGATGATAAACAGATATTGGTAAAAGTAAAGTCCCTAAGAAGAAAATGTAAAAACCATAAAAAGCACCCCAGGCTTTTGATAGTATAATACTTTTTTTTTGTAGATAACTCTAGTTTTATTCTAGATGTGTTGGAGATGATTTTTTTGTTGACCACTTCAATTTTATCCCAAGCGTGTTGGAAATTAAAATTATTTTTCATTTTTTAGTTTGATTTTCTAATAAAGCGTGTAGTTTTAGTTTTTTAAACTATTATTATTTTTATTTTCAGTGTAATTGATTGTCATAAACCGGAATCCCATGAAAATTTAATTGCTTACGATATTTTTAGTGTCTAGGCACGATTATAATTATATTTTTTAAAATTATTTGTATCTAACATTATTATAATATTTTTGAATATTTTAATATAGATAAATAGTCATAGTTAATCTATCCTTCTCATTTTTTTTGGATAAATTACAATGTGGTAAGCTTACAAAATTGCCATTAATATTTTACAAAATAAGATAAAAATGTAAATATCTTTAAATTCGATAGTATTGTAGTATGAGCTAAAAGTAATACTCTTCTAAAAAACCCTGCGGGCCGGATTTGAACCTGCGACCTATGAATTACTGAAATTATATACCACTACAGTCCACCACTCTACCAACTGAGCTATCAGAGGTGATGGACTAAAATGTCGATAAGTCCGCAACCTATTATACCGGTCATTTTTTTGATGTCCTGATGATCCTGGCCAGGATATTAGAAAAAAAATTATGAAATTATTCTATTGTCATTGGTTCTTTACAAGTATACAACGTTTCAAGTCGATCCAATGTTTTTAAGTGGGTGAAAGTCGTGTTGAAAGATTCCGTTACATAGATACAGGTCAAGCTAATACGCGTATAAAGCGTGCAAAAAGCTCTACAAATGAAAGCCATTAACACCTAAATAAACTGAACGACCCATGAATAGATGGAAAGATGATGTTGTAAATGAATAAAGTGGATGAAGATAGAAATTTGGAACAAATGTGTCTAGGTTAGAAATGTGTGAAAAATATAAATGAGAAGGCCAGAGCATTCTCCAGTTGTAGTGTCTTATTAAGAAGAAGATTGCTGTCACTGGCTAGCATATAAAATTGGGGATCTGATGTAGATAGTGTGACATATTTTTTAAATAATAATTTCAGTTTATTTCATTGAAATAGATTGATCTAAGGAGATCAGGTGGTTTTTGTTTCCGATTCCACGTTGTAAGATAAGATGACATACAGTAGTGCAACTAGGAACCTATTTTCGGTCTCTATGATTAGATCCAACTTATATTAAAACAGTAGGCCTACCGAATAATACACAATCACTATTTGAAACTCAGACTTCATTACTAACAAGGGAACTTCAAATCATTGTAATTTCTCCCAGAGAAGCATTGTGATGAATCAAGGCCGTGTGCAAAAACTTATCTGCAGTTTTTAACTGCAAGGCGTTAAAATGCAGCGCCAAATATCCTATTTAAATTACAGGGAAGTAATACAACTCCTGATAAGGGGATTGTTTGCCTTTCGCATCATAGTATAAATTAGTGTATTTATATCCTTGTGTGGTCAAAAAATATGCATATGATTCAGCGAGAGAGAGAGAGAAAAAAAATTTCTCGCTACAAGCATTGTTACTGTAAGACCCAGCGGCGCGAGACATGCAAAAGTACTTACAAAGGGAGAGGTTAAATATATATATATATATATATATATATAGAGAGAGAGAGAGAGAGAGAGAGAGAGAGAATCAAATCCATGTTCTAATTAATTAAATTAACTAACTAACTGACACTGTGTTTGAGCCTTTGGCATGGGTTCCCTGAAGTAGTCTCCGCCCGGAGAACCGAATGGGGGACTATTTGACCTCCGGAAAATTTTACCCCAGTTGAACCCATGTCCGCATTTCTTGAGGTGGGAGAACAACATTAACTATGATTTGAGGGAAGTAGTTTATATAGGGAATGGTTGGAAAACATCTTAGGATAGGGATGTGTAGAGAACTTATGTCCGCGCGGCTATGAACCTACGGGTTCGATAGTGCCAGTGAGTAAGTAAGTAAGTAACTCACTGGCACTATTGAACCGGTAGTTTCATGGCCGCGCGGACCTAAATTCTCTACACATCCCTATCCTAAGATGTTTTCCAACCATTCCCTATATAAACTACTTCCCTCAAATCATGGTTAATGTTATTATCCCACCAACTGGCCGTTTTCTCTCTGATTTTCCTACAAGAAGTTTCCATGTCCCTCTTTTATTCCCCATTCGAGCCACATGTCCTATCCATCGTAGTCTACGATAGTTTAACGTTATTTTTGAAAGAAGTTGGGACGACAAGAGTCCTTGTAATGCATAATAGCATGCATTTTCAGAATTTAGCCGTTTATTACTTTGTGCATCTCATTCCTATTTGTAATTACCATTTCTAGGTTATGATTAATTACTAAACTTTAATTTAGGAAGCTCATTGAAAGACCTTTACTTAATAAGACGTTGTGAACAGCCAATAAAGAGACTTTGAAAGTTTGCTGATTGATTTCGTTTCGATTCCATTTACATCAACTATTGACTATAAATACGCAGTTAATTTTTTTTAAACCGCATTTCATTACAATTTAATACATAATTCATGTTATAGGGAAGGTGAGAGAAGGCTGTGGGATTATCGAGATCATATTTCGGTGTCAGAATACGTGAAAAACAAACTACGTTATGCTTGTCTTCTTCTTTAACGTGCAAGTCAAGATGGTATAAGAATACCTTTGCTTCAGTGGGAAGTGGGGGGGGGGGAAGCAACTAAATCTTAATAATAGTTTGGCAACGAGACGTTAATATGATATGAGTCACCCTTATAATCGCTGAAAGGGAATACGTATAAGGATCAAGGGTAAAAAAAGGAATTATACTTTTTATGTTACTGAGGATTAGGAACTTCACTGGAAGAATCTTCTTGTTCAGAAACCGCTGTTCTAAATCAAATGCAGCGACGAGGGAATGGACTATAGAGTGTGCCGAAAATGGCATTTCGTGTTCTGATAGGTCAGCAGCGTGAAGTTAAAGTGTCCCGTTAACATACTAAGAAGAACGAAGTTCTATATTGCGTGTGTATGTATATATCCCGATTGTAAAGTGATCCCACTACAGGCCTCAGGAGGCCCTTGGGGTAGTAGGAGGTTAAGGCTCCCACTTTTTCTTGACAATCGGCACTTGATGTCAGCCGGGTTGTCAGCCCTGCGTGACGGCCGCCTTTACCCCAGAACAAGCGTCTGGTACTCATTTCCGTTAGAGGCTGAGTCGACCCCAGGGCCATAGTGCCGCCAGAAGGTTTGGGTCAGTTTAAAAATCCTGACCCCACCGGGACTCGAACCCTCGACCTTCCGGCTTGTAGCGCAGTGCCTTAACCACTACTCTACGGCGTGCCCCCTGTATGTATATATATATATATATATATATATATATATATATATATGACACTATAAGAAAAATAAAGGACTGGACGGGATTTGAATCCGGACCTCTGGATTGATATTCCGGGTTCAAATCCCGTCCAGGTATTTATTTTTCTTATCAAGTCATATTAAGCTTGCAATGCTCAATGTAAAAAATTTACTTATAAAACACACACACGCACGTACACACGCGCGCGCGCACGCGCGCACACACACACACACACACACACACACACACACACACACACACACACACACACACACACACACACACACACACACACACACACACACACACACACACACACACACACACACACACACACACACACACACACATATATATATATATATATATATATATATATAAACAAACAAAACAAGCAATAAATGCTTTAAAGGCTCTGTTTGGTGGAGCAAAAATATGACAAAAAATAGAAAATTACAAATATATCAAACCATAATTCAGAGCATTTTAACATATGGTGCTGAAGTCTGGCAAATTCCTACCAGGGAAATGAAAAGAATTTGAAGTACAGAAATGGATATTTTAAGAAGATCAGCTGGAAAATCTAGAATTGATAGAATACGAAATAAAGAAATAAGGAAATTATGGGTGTAGAAGAGGAGCCGGACATCATAGACATTATAGAAAAGAAAAGTCCACGCAGCGGACACGGGTTCGATCCCCGGTCGGGGCAGTTTTTCTAGGTGAGGTTTTTATCGGGGTTTTTCCTCACCTGTAAGACAAATGTCAGGAAAACTTTAAGGCCCAAACGGTCCCCGAAATCATATGGCCATCATCCTTATCATTATCATCCTTACCATTATCATTATCATCATCATCCTTCACCGGTGTGGAAAGCAACGGGAAGCTACCACACCTACACAATTCCCTAGTAAAGCTGCAAGCATAGCATGAAAATGCTATGATTGCAGTGAAGGACCTGCCTTCGGGCAGAATTACCATGGATGGATAGAAAAGAAAAGATTACAGTGGTATGGCCATGTCAAAAGAATGCCAGAGCAAAGATTGCCTAAAATGGTTATGGAATGGATCCCAATGGAAAGGAGGAAGAGAGGGAAGACCGAAGAAAACTTGGATAGAAGGGGTACAAGCAGATATGAATATCAGAGGATTGGAGGAAGATCAATGGATGGACGGAGAGGAATGGCGTTTGGTTTCCGGAAGACGGCGGCAGCTGCCTATGATACCGGATGATGATGATGATGATATATGTTAGACCAGCCTCATGGGCTAGTGGTCAGTGTTTCTGACTACTGTTCATGAGGTCCCGGGTTCGATTCCCGGTCAAACCATAGGAATTTTTGCTTAAAAGGGAATTATTCCTGTGGTTGCCCATGGTCTGGAATTTAGGTTAAGTTTAGGTTAAGAACTCTCCTAGCGCTTCATTATCATTTATCACCCTTCTTATCATCGGGGTAATGTAACTTCGCCTTCTAAATGCTCCAACTTCAGAAGTGGGTTACAATTACGCCAATGCCAGAGGAGGAAACCAGAAATGTCATAAAAGACCACGTGGTGGTATTAGACAAAAAAAAAATATAAAAAAAATATGTAAAGGAAAAAACATCTAGAACCAGGAGATTCGATGGACCGACAAAATTGGGTATTAGATATCGAACGATGTCAAAGACATTAACCTATATATATAATACCCAATTTTGTCGGTCCATCGAATCTCCTGGTTCTAGATGTTTTTCCTTTATGTAGCCTATACATACATTCCCTGACCCTCTTCATAACTTCCATTTTTATTAATTTTAATTCCTAAATAGATGATGATCTCACTACAAGATTTTATTGTTTCTCCAGTCTCCAAAATTAAATTTTATTCTGGTTCACCAATTGATAAATATTTTGTTTTTTCCATATACAAAATTAATTGCCATTTATTATATCCTTTTATTAATTTTCTGGTCATTTAGGCCTATTTTAAATCTTCATAAACTTGTTCAATTAATAATTAATCATCTGCAAAATGTAAGTTGTATAAAGTTATATTGCTTCAAATAGGAATTCCCATGCTTAAACATTTTCTCCTCCACTACTTCAAAATTTCATGTACATATATTTTAAACAGTCTCGCGCTGTAGTCGAGTGGTTAAGGCAAGAAGCCTTGGCGCAGAACTATGAGACTAGCACTGGTTCGAGTCTCCATGGGGGAAGACATTTTCTCATGGGATTTCGGCCAGTATGGAACTGATGTCCACACAGCATCACGAGGAATTTTGCTAGCTACAATAAGTAGTGTCTCCAGGTTGAGAAAACCAGTTATAACGGTTGGGGATCCGACATGCTGACCACATGTTACCCTTACACTGACTGTATGATCGTCTACTTCTGTGATTGACATATGTAGATGTGAGGACAGCAGCTGGATTGTAGAATCAGTGACAGACAAAAACCTTGTCCTTTATTTACCGTAAAACCATGTGACAATTTATAACCAATTTTAATTTTGTCAAAAAGAATTAATATAGAAAATAAAGTAAATAAATTCCAGGCTATTTGTGGAACCATAAAAAGAACCTTAGGTCGGAAAACAAGGAAAGATACGAAACTTAAATTATATAAAACAATGGCTGTTCCTTTGTTGTTGTATGGAAGTGAAAATTGGATAATGAAATCAAGGGATAAAAGCAGGATACAGACTGCAGAAATGCTGTTTTTACGTAATGTGAAAGGATGCACAAGAGCGGATAGAATAAGGAATGAAACTATACGAGAAGAATTAAATATATATAAAATTGAAGATAAAATCAGCGAAAATAATAAGAAGTGGACAGAACACATAATGAGAATGAACAACGAAAGAATACCAAAAAGAAGCTTCCTGTATAATCCCAGAGGAACAAGAGATGTTGGTCGACCACGTAGAAGATGGACTCCACATTTAACTTCGCCAGAACAGGCTGCATAGCCTAAACCTTGTAGTAGAAGAAGAGAAGAAGAAGAATTAATATGCTTTTCCTAAAGACACGAGAGTAAGCTAGAAGGTTCTAGTCGAATTTAACCAGAGGACATTTCTCAGTATTCATTTTAAAGCAAACTGTGTGACATGCGAGTAATTCTGGACACGAAGTATAAAAAACTTGCTTCAGTGACTTCGTCCCTATCTCTGCTCTACTTTCCTTAGAGCTTAAAGACGACGATTCGAACTTATTTGGTGATTAATCCATGATGGGATGCTCTTTTTGAGCTGCGTTTATTAATATTCTAATGATCCATAGTGGCGAAAGTACGCTTTTAGGACATATGTTCACTTTCATAAAAAATGAAATTAGTGGCGGCTCGTGAGTTCGCTGCCAAGCTATTATTAAGATTTAGTTATTTCCTCCCCTTCACCGAGGCAAAAGTATTATTGTACTATGCTGATTTACATGTTCAAATAGAAGACAAGGATCACATAATTTGTTTTTCACGAATTTTGAAATACAAAAATACGAACTCGATAAAACTGAGCAACAAAAAATAATATTTTTTTGTCTCAGAAAGAAAAATATGTGATTCTGATACCTAGTATTTTTTCTCCTGGATTCAAATATGATATCGAGTTTTCTCCATTGCGCAAGGTTTCCGAGAGACAGGCATTTATACTTTCAAACACTTTAATATTTTCTACATTCGTAACTATACAATATTCGAACATTCAGACTCACCTAGAAATCAAATAAAATCAGTTAAAATATTTTAGTAGTATTGATCACCTAGAAAGTAAGAAATGACGATTTTCTGTTATATTTCCCCTACGGAGCATCCCTCTTGATGGTCCAACAATAATCGGCCAGCATATTAGGATTCCATTTGCCTTGATATCACTTTTCCATAGCTGAAACGATTTGAATGAGCTCATTTGGTTTTATTTTTCAATGGACAAATGGACGGAAAAACGTTTATTAAAAAAATAATTACTTAAATCCATTAATTGAAATTGAAATAAAAAACTGTGGGTTATGGAGAAATTCCGAATAGATATTTGAAAACATAATAAAAAACTGCATTAAGTACAACTAGGCCTATTGGTACTCATGAAACAAAAATCAAGTTCGCCAGTGTAATCAAACAGCTTTCCCGCGTCTTCCCTAACTCACCACTATATAAATCTTAATGAATTATGGGTCAGATAAAAAATAAACATGTCTCACATTGTAGGTTTCAATAGGCGTCTCTCGATATGTTATTAACTGGCCCGAAAATAAGTAATCCCCAGGTATAAGCCAATAGGCCTATAATGTTAACATTTATCATTATGTCTATCTAATGTCGTATATAGGCCAATATATAATTATATAAGCTATAAATTAATTCATTACAGTTTATTAATGTCCACCGCTGTGGTCTCGAGGTAGCGTGCTGCCTTGTCACGCAGCGGGCCCGGGTTCGATCCCCGGTCGGGGCAGTTTCTCTGGGTGAGGTTTTTATCGGGGTTTTTCCTCACCTGTAAGACAAATGTCAGGAAAACTTTAAGGCCCAAACGGTCCCCAAAATCATATGGCCATCATCATCATCCTTAGCATTATCATCATCATCCTTCACCGGTGTGGAAAGCAACGGGAAGCTACCACACCTACAATTCCCTAGTAAAGCTGCAATCATAGCATGAAAATGCTATGGGCAGTTTATTACTTTCTTTGTGTTTTTTTGACATAGGCCTATATATAGTAGATTCTTGTTATTTCTTTGTGTATAATATATTCTTTAATTGGTTATAATTTTAATTGTTTTTAAATATATAGTATTATTAAACTTTATTTTGATTATTGTTCAGTTTGATCAGATAAAACTGGTCAACATGATTTTTGTCTCATGAGTACTTATTGCAGTTTTTTATCATGTTTTCAAATATGTATTCGGAATTTCTCCATCACCCACAGTATTTTTATTTCAATATCAATTAATGTATTTAAATAATTCTTTTTTTAATAAACGTTTTCTCGTCCATTTATCCATTGTAAAATAAAACCAAATGAGCTAACTCAATTGGTTTCAGCTATGGAAAAGAGATATCAAGGCAAATGGAATCCTAATATGCTGGGCGATTATTGTTGGACCATCAAGAAGGATGTTCCACTAGCAAAATATACCAGAAAATCGTCATTTGTTGACCTGTTTCGGCCTCAAGAGAAACACTATCCAGAAGTCTTTTGAGTGGACGTCCTGGTCTTCTTCTTCCTGCAGGTTGATATCTTAACATTTGTTTGGGTATCCTGTGATCTTCCATTCGATGAACATAATACATCCATCTTGACTTATAATTACAAATTTTGTTTTCTAAAGGTTCCATGTGTAATTCTTCTAAAATGTCTTCATTTTTTTTGTGATCTAGTAGCGTGCATCCTGCAGTCCTCCGAAGGTATCACATTTCAGCAGATCTAAGTCTCTGTATATCCTTCTGTTTCAACGTCCATACTTCGCTACCATACAAAGGAGTTGGAAGAGCCAGTCTTGAATGTTTTTGGAATAACTGTGGCTTGAAGGTAGAATTGATTAACCCTAAAATTCTTAAAAATTTAGATATTTTTGCATTTACATCCTTTTCTTCTTCATATGAGATATTGCATCCTAGATATGTAAAATTATTCACCTGCTCCAAAATGTCATATTACAAAGCGAAGTCTGCAGAGTTATGTAAAATTATAGCTAGAAATAGAATAACTATGCAGGAATTGAAATAAGATTGCAGTCTCTCGTCCATACTTTTCAATACGCTAACCGTGCACAAATAGTTTATATAGGGCCTAATAGAATAATGGGATAACGAAACAAACAAGATATGATTACCAATGAATGAACAATATACAGGGCAAGTCAAAATGTTGTGCAGGTTTTCAGAAATTTATTATGTGAAATGTAATGAACATATAATATTGTGAGACATATTGTATGAAAGGTAAACTCTCAAAGTTTTTTTTTAAATATTCACAGATGTTCTATGTGAGCGCCTTTTGTTACACGACAGATGTCAAGCCGATATTCAATCTCCTGCCAAACTTTCTGTAGCAGTCCGCGGTCGATATCAGCAATGGCTGCTGTGATGCGGGCACGCAGTTCATGCAGTGTTGTTGGAAGTGGTGGTACGTAAACATGATCCTTTACAAGACCCCACATGAAGAAATCACACGGGGTTAGATCTGGTGAACGAGGTGGCCAATGAATGAGTTGTTGATCACCCTGAGATGCACGGCCTATCCAGCGTTGTGGTAAAGCCGTATTCAAATGGTCTCGAACACTGCCATGGTAATGTGGAGGGGCACCATCCAACTGCAGAATGAAATCTGGACTATCCGCTTCAAGCTGCGGAAGGAGTCATTGTTGTAGCATATCAAGGAAAACATGTCCGTTCACAGTACGTTCATGAAAGAAAAAGGGCCCATAAACCTTTGCACGGGAAATGGCACAAAAGACATTCACTTTCGGAGAATCGCGTTGATGTTCCAGAGTTGCATGGGGGTTACCAGTTCCCCAAATCCTTACATTGCGTCTATTCACTTTTCCTGAAAGGTGGAAAGTCGCTTCATCACTGTAAACTACCCTCTCATGGAACTCATTCTCTTCCATTAATGCGAGAAAATCAACACAGAAGGACGCTCGCAAAGCATAATCGGCGGGTTTTAAGGCTTGAACCAGTTGCAAGTGGTAGGGTTTCATCTGTAAACGTTTCCGGAGAATCCGCCATAGTTTTTTGTGGTAGTTGAAGTTCTGTCGCTCTCCGGTAGGTGGATTTCTGTGGACTCCGCACGAAGCATGTGCGAACGCGTTCGACTGTTTCTTCACTCGTCGACGGACGGCCAGTCGATTTTCGTTTACAGATACAGCCTGAATCCCTAAATTGTGTGTACAACTTACGAATGGATCTCCCATCCGGCGGGTCTTTATCGTATCTGGTACGGAAATGTCGTTGAACACTAGTCACAGAGTTGTTTACATGGTAATCAAGCACACAGAAAGACTTCTGATCCCCAGTCAACGCCATTTTCCTTTACTGCTCTGCTGTTGACATCTTGCGGGTGAACGCGGAACTTTAGAAGTGGACAACTAAACTTTGAGAGTTTACCTTTCATACAATATGTCTCACGATATTATATGTTCATTACATTTCACATAATAAATTTCTGAAAACCTGCACAACATTTTGACTTGCCCTGTATAGTTGGACCAACGGATCTGTGCCCCCGTAAGAAATGCGAACTAAACACTAATTCCGTTTCTCCCTCTGTAAATTATTTCCCTCCCTTCATCCTTGCCTGTCTCTATTTTCTATCTCTCTCTTTCTCCCCTCCCATTATTCACAGTTTTGAGCTTTCTTGCGGGATATTATTTGCACCCACAGTCCAGCGTTGTCAACTCAATATCAGTATGTTATGTTATATAGTATGTAAATTGTAAATTATTATCATTAGCTTAATTCATAAGCATAAATTAGAATTCCTGTATAGTATCAGTATGTTATATAATATGTAAATAAAATCGTAGCATGTAGTAACTTCGCCATAGCCGGTCGCTAGCCCGGATGAGAAAGAAGGAGAGCACATGATTGTGTATTCATACTTAAAATGTTATAATTTTGTTAGGACTTCAAGATTACGTTCCAAATCTAACCAAATAAGACGAGGTGAAGGAGAAATATTTATGACGAAACATTATCTTTAAAAACAACATATGTAAATTCCCTTCACGTAATTTCCATTTAACCAACAAATATCCACTATTATAATTATATCCATTAATCGTAGAAATCAATCAGTGTCATTAGACCTACTTAAATTAAATATGAAAACGTAATAATCAACCTTACAATATTCAAGAGCCTGACACCGGGGGAAGTTTGGCAACGTCCCTACTCGGTCAGTTACAGTGGCTTCTATTTGACGTAGTGGGAGGGGAGCGCGGTGGAATGGTGTGAGAACTGACGTGTAATTTTCGAAGAACGGTGCCAGCGCTACAGGGCGCAGATCCGTTGGTCCGACTATACCCTACAACTATACTCTGAGCTGATGACCACTTGAACTAGTAGAGCCAGACGATGATTTACAAATTATGATTAATAACTTAAATGACATAAAAATGTTTTATTTATTCTGGCAGTGTTAAGGCCATGATGCCTTCTCTTTTACTCAACCAGCAATAGAGTAAACATTTAACATTATATTTTCGAACACTAAGACTGAAGTAGGCCTAATGCTTTTAGAGGTATGAACCGTGTTAGAACACACATTGCCATTGAACACATAAGTAATGATATGGAGAATATGGTAATATTAACCGTGGTTCGGCGGAAGTGAATTATGTAGGCAATAATTGGAAAACATTACCTCAGGATAGGGATGTATGGAGATTTATGTCCGAGCAACCTTAAGTTCTGGGTTCAATAGTGTCAGTGAGTTAATTAGTAGCAGGCTACATATTATTAAATAAAAACTAATATATATGCGTAGCATTAGAAATTCCATCCATATAATTCTGCCCGAGGGTAGGTCTTTCACTGCAATCATAGCATTTTCATGCTTTGCAGCTTTACTATAGAATTAGGCCTATAGGTGTGGTAGCTTCCCGTTGCTTTCCACACTTATGAAGGATGATGATGATAAGGATGATGATGATGATGGCCAGATGATTTTCGGGGACCGTTGGGCCCTAAGCTTCCTGACATTTATCTTAGAGGCGAGGAAAAACCTCGAAAAAACCTCACCCGGGCCCGTTGCGTGACAAGGCAGCACGCTGCCTCCAGACTACAGCGGTGGACACATTAGAAATTAATGAATTCAATATAAAAAAACTGATCAATGTTAGGACACAATGGGCACAATAGGCTATATCTGTGGTATAAATACACGGTGATTACAAATGATTGGAGCGATTTCATGATTTTATTGTAGCGATCTTATTTGACATATCTTCACAGAACTTTAAAGTTATGTATAAAAACTCATAAGGTTTTTTTTTTTGTTTTCTCTCGCAGCCGTGTTTCAGCTTTAAACCGAGAGAGCGCAGCAGTTATCAAAGATGGCGACAGGCGAGGAGAAAGCATATGCTGTGCTTGAATTTCATTCAACTCAATCTGTGATAACTGTGCAACGACACTTCAGAACGAAGTTCGAGAAAGATGCACCGAGTGCCAACTCCATTCGGCGATGGTATGCGCAATTTAAAGCTACAGGATGCCTCTGTAAAAGGAAATCAACGGGTCGTCCTTCAGTGAGTGAAGAAAAGGTTGAGAGTGTGCGGATGAGTTTCACACGTAGCCCACAGAAATCAACACGAAAAGCGAGCAGAGAGCTGAACATTCCACAACCGACCGTTTGGAAGATCTTGCGGAAAAGATTGAAGCATAAACCTTACCACTTGCAATTTCTACAAGCCCTTACGCCCATTGACAAAGTGAGTCGGTTTGAATTTTGTACACAAATGCAGCAGTTTATGGATGAGGATGGTTTTTGTGAGAAACTTGTCTTCAGTGACGAAGCAACATACAGACTTGATATCTGCAGAATCACCAAGGGGGAGCATATGGAGCACCTGTAACATCTAAAAAAAACCTGGGAAGTTGCTCTATGTATCTGTAAAAGTTCGTGAAAATATGTCGAATACTACAGCTACCATAAAATCATGAAATCGCTCCAATCATTTGTAATCACCCTGTAGATACCAGTGACAGCATTTTACGGTAAACTGTATTCTATTTGGCAAGAGAAACTTAATAAGACGAAAAAAAAAAGATGGACAGACCAATAAATCAATAATTTTGGAGTAGGAACGATCGTTGATGTTGATGAACTTAAAATTTACGTCCATTCACGTAAATAACAGTATATACTTTGTGACACACACTGTACATAAACACCTATCTAAGCTAGGATACAATGGATACCCAATGTGCAAGGATGAAAGAGAGAGATACAGTAGCATGTATAGACCGGGCAGCTGCATGCAGCCCGCTATTGTTGGAGAAGGGTGAGGGTGGTACATAGGCACTCCCCTGCGCAACAATGAACAGCAATTATTCGGGGTAATCGCGCGTAAAAGCGCGGGGCGGGTGTATTCCAAACGATAGATATATATTCAACACCGAGAAGGCTCATTTTGTTATGTATACACAAACTCTTTCCTCCTGTTTATATACCTACTAGCTATTTGCACATTAAAACGATACATCTTACCTATTGTTTAATTTTATGCAACGTTTAAGATTTTTGATCATAGTTCAGGTAAATATTAAAGTATGTAATGACCCATCTACATCTAAAACAAAAATATTAGCTCTGAAAGTAAAATGTGTAATATGAACAAAAATAGTGATAAACAATGTAATTATAGACCAAGTTCAGAATTTTAATTATTTGGGATGTCATTTAGGCAATGGCAGAAATTTAGATAAACACACTAAAATACAACGATTCAATTATCTATGTGGCACAATTAAACACACTTTATTGAATAAGACTAGAAAATAAACTATTTTGAAGTTTTACAAAGTATTGGCAGTTCCATCTCTTGGGTGTGAAACCTGGACATTAACAAAGGCAGATAGTAAACAGGGGCACGCCGTAGCGTAGTGGTTAAGGCACTGAGCTACAAGCCGGAGGGTCGAGGGTTCAAGTCCCGTTGGGGTCAGGATTTTTAAACTGACCCAAACCCTCTGGCGGCACTATGGCCCTGGGGTCGAAACAGCCTCTAACGGAAATGAGTACCAGACGCTTGTTCTGGGGGTAAGGGCGGCCGTCACGCAGGGCTGACAACCCGGCTGACATAAAGTGCCGATTGTCTAGAAAAAGTGGGAGCCTTAACCTCCTACTACCCCAAGGGCCTTCGGGTCTGTTGTGGGATCACTTTACTTTTTTTACTTTTAGATAGTAAACAAATAGAGGCTGCTGAAATGAAGATGTTGAGAGCAATAGCAGGATACCAAAGGACCGATAAAAATTAAAACGAAGATATAAGAACAGAACTTAATATATTTAATCTATGTGAAAGAATAAAATATTATCAAAATGCTTATCTTGAGCACGTATTACGAATGAATGAACAGCGCATACCAAGAAGAATGTATAATTATAAACCAAAAGGTAGAAGAATGTTGGGAAGGCCATTGAAGAGATGGAAGGACCAATTCGACCTATAATGAGATCGGAACAGGCCATTGGGCTTAATCCTTGTTGTTGTTGATGATGATGATGACGACCCATCTCCGCAGCTTAAATTTAAAGTTGAGGGCGACTGGGTAACTCAGGTGCGTTTATACAACTTAACTTCTTCATATTCAAAGAGTCCACTGCTGTGGTCTCGAGGTAGCGTGCTGCCTTGTCACGCAGCGGTCCCAGGTTCGATCCCCGATCGGGACAGTTTTTCTGGGTGAGGTTTTTATCGGGGTTTTTCCTCACCTGTAAGACAAATGTCAGGAAAACTTTAAGGTCCAAACGGTCCCCAGAAATCATATGGTCATCATCATCATCATCATCATCATCATCATCATCATCATCATCATCATCATCATCACCATCCTTCACCGGTGTGGAAAGCAACGGGAAGCTACCACACCTACAATTCCCTAGTAAAGCTGCAAGCGTAGCATGAAAATGCTATGATTGCAGTGAAGGACCTGCCTTCGGGCAGAATTATTATGGATGGATATTCAAAGAGTCCACCGCTGTGGTCTTGAGGTAGCGTGCTACTTTGTCACGCAGCACGCCCGGGTGCGATTTCCGGTCGGTACAGGCTTCTGGGTGAGGTTTTTTCGGGGGTTTTCCTCACCTGTAAGGCAAATGTCAGGAAGCTTAGGGCCCAACGGTCCCGGAAAATCAATCGGCCATCATCCTTATCATTATCATCATCATCCTTCACCGGTGTGGAAAGCAACGGGAAGCTACCACACCTATAATTCCCCAGTAAAGCTGCAAAGCAAAGCATAGATGGAAGACCTACCATCGGGCAGAATTACAATGGATGGATATTCAAATAATTCCTTAAGCACCCTTAATATTAAACTCTGGATAAACTCTGTAATAAATAACACAATACGAAGGACACACTAGCGCCGATGTTAAAGCCCGAACCACTGTTTTTGTCAAATTATTTTTTCACAATCGGCTGGGTAGACTAATCTTTAGTCTTCTTATTCTTCCTTCCAAGTATTAGGCCAAGGCCTGTTACAATCCTATAGAAGATTTTTCCCTCCAGCGTTTCATAGGACGGCCCAGAGATCTTCATCCTCTTGGTATATAATTATAAACAGCTTTGGGGATCCGATTCGAACTCATTCTTTCAAGATGGTGTTTCCAATTTAGTTGGTACTGTTTAATATATTCCAAAATTGGCGTAGTCTTCAATTCTTTTAAGATATCGGTGTAGGTATGGAACCTCTTTCGAAAGTTTATGATCTAGTATACTCCTAGATAAGTGGCTATGAATAAAGATAGTTTGATAGTGCACTGTCGCAACCACCATTAACAAATTTACTAACTATTAGTCTCCGTTTGTTTTTTGTTCTTGAGATATTTGGCCCTAAAGAAGGTCTAAATTTTGATATGACAGATTTTGTTAGGCACTTTGATCCACGCTAGTGACTCCTAAAGTGGACTTCCTTTCATCGGATTACGTTTTTTGGATTTAAAATAAAAAGTTGTGCAAGACATAGAAATAAGAGGATCCTACTTGCATTTGCTTTGTAGTAACGAAGATTTTAAAAATTGAATGTTGTTCTGTTTCTGGATTCATCAAAAAGGTCTCCGTATGGGGCATAGTTTCCCAAACACTTGATATTATGATTTGAAATTTTGCAGAGGTTCATTTTTAGGGTGGACCTGAAGCCACACCAAGTTTCAGGAAAATTGGTGATGGTCGGCGTGGATGATATTAAAAATTAAGACTACCTTAGATGGAATGACCCTAATAATGTAACAACAATAATAATATGCATATAGAGTCCACCACTGTGGTCTCCAGGTAGCGTGCTGCCTTGTCACGTAGCGGGCCCGGGTTCGATCCCCGGTCGGGACAGTTTTTCTGGGTGAGCTTTTATTGGGGGTTTTCCTCACCTGTAAGACAAATTTCAGGAAAACTTTAAGGCCCAAACGGTCCCCGAAATCATAAGGCCTTCGTAATCATCATCATTCATATTCATCTTAGATTAAGCTTATGCTTAGGGACTCTCCTGGCGCATCACTATCATCATCATCACCCATCATATCATCGGGGCAACGTAACCCCGCCTTCAGGCGCCCCGACCTCAGAAGTGGGTTACAAGTACGCCATGCCAGGAGAGAACACCAAGAATGTCGAAAGACAACCTGGGGCATTTGCAAAAAAATGCATATATAGTCCTACAATATCCCAATGCTATTATTACATTTTGTGTACGGTACTTCAGAATCTTCTGCACATATCATTTTATACTTCTCTTTAATATGAAACATTTAATGTATGGATATAAAAAAATAAGACACGCAAGGGTTAGAGCGGCGCATGTCTTCTTCAAATATTTGCACGGGCGCTATGAAGTGAATAGAAACGCTCATATCACAGCAGGAACAGTTCTACATTTACTGGGTCAGGCGAGGGCTCATTTCAACCAATAAAGCCGTCTTGTGGTAAAGTTTCAGTGGCGTCTGTGTATCCCATTTGTGATTAGTCCTTTAGTTACAGTAGTTCTTTATTCGGACTGCCCTGAGCACCACGACCTGAAAGATGTATTTCGCTATCCAAGTATATCTGATGTATAGGATCTGATCTATCTGACAGACTACAGCGTGCTCATAATGCGTGCATTCGATTTATATTCAATCTCCGTCGTTATGACTACGTGTCTCCTTTATTTCAGGCCTTATCATGGCTACGCCTAAATGACAGAAGAACTTTACATTCACATACCTAACAATTCCAAATTCTGCACACATATTTACCAAGTTATTTAACAACACGTTTTCAAAATTTATCGGCTCATTACAATTTAGGAACAAGATCATAAGACTCTTCTTTACTTTTGATACCACAGCACAGGACATGTCTATACTCTGAATCTTACACAATATCTATGACTAGAGCATGGAACTCACTTCCCAGTCATGTCAGAAACTGTCAATCGCTATCATTATTTAAATCCAAATTAACTGATATCTTAAGTTCGACACAATGAAAACATTAACTGCATAACAACTATATAGAGCATTCCATTAATAATCATCTAGGAAGCTACTTACTTTATAATTTTATTATATTCTATGTTTTTGTTAGTATTAGCTAGTATTAGATCACATCATCATTGCATTTTGTTTAGTCTGTATTTTAATAATATCTTAAAATTGTAATATGTATGTAATTTTTGTATAATTCTACTATTCGCTGGTTGAGTGGAAGAGAAGGCCTTACGACCTTAACTCTGCCAGCTAAAATAAAGCATTATTATTATTATTATTATTATTATTATTACTATTAGATTATATTAAAACTCAGCAATTAAGATGGTACAGACATGTCCAGCGAATGGAAGAGGATCGACTACCAAAATCTGTTTTGGAATGGAAACCTGAGGGAAGACGAAGCAGAGGAAGACCTAAAACCTCCTGGAGTCAGGGAATAGTTTATATATGAAGGAGAAACATCTACAACCTTGAGATTGGATGCACCAACAAAATTGGCTATTAGGAATCGGACGATGTCAAAGACATTAATCAACCGATGATCTATCTATCTATCTATCTATTATTATTATTATTATTATTATTATTATTATTATTATTATTATTATGAGTGATGGCCGCCTTTTCCCCCAGAACAAAGAATCTGATATTCATTTCCGTTAGAGGCTGAGTCCATACGAGTAACTAAAAAATGAATAGACGTAGGTCCTGAGGGTCTGCTGTTTACCATACTTGCCTCTGATACCGAGATTCGCGTGTTCATATCCGGCTGGGGTCGATGTGTATTTTTCAGAGTGAAAATAATATGACTTCCTTCAGAAGGGAAGTAAAGTTGTGGATCCAATGTTGTAAATTTTACGGCATGTAAAAAAATCTGAATCCTGAAAATTTAAGTTTCCAGGTTAAATTCCTCGTCCTTTCATACCCAGCTTTGAATTACGACAGCAATGATCTTAGCCTTAAAGAGTGTCGTTATAGTATACAAAACTGTAAAACTAATTAGATTTGGGGTTTATTTCTGATTATGAAGAATGTTTTAAACGATGTGTGCAGTGATGATGAAATAGAAGAGGCGTGGAAAACTGGACGTGATGAATTAATACCGAAATTAATACAAATTACAGTATCATTATCAATATTTCAAATTTTTTTTTTTTTTACTTATCGCACTAGCGCTTTTGGTCATTTTTAAAGTATTGAGATTTCTTCTGTTTTCATAGCAACTAAGGTTGTTTGCGGGAATGTCAAATTACGATGCACATCAACAATAACAGCACCTATACAATATTAGTTACATAGTGCAAAAAATAATAATTTACCTACCTAAAATTAATAAACAAACATAAAATGGGAGAAACTAAAATAATGGATGAATTAATACACTGATATAAAATAGAACGAAATAAAATAAGGGAACGCTATTAACACTGGTCAACATGATTTTAGTGTCATGAGTACCAATAGTTGAACTTAATGCAGTTTTTTATCGTGTTTTCAAATATCTATTCGGAATTTCTCCATCGTCCACATTTTTTTATTTTAATTTCAATTAATGGATTTAAATAATTTTTTGTTAATAATTTATTTCGTCCATTTGTCCATTGTAAAATAAAACCAAATGAGCTGACTCAGGAGATTTCAGCTATGGAAAAGAGATAATAATAATAATAATAATAATAATAATAGCTTTATTTTACCTGGCAGAGTTAAGGCCTTAAGGCCTTGTCTACCACTCAACCAGGTTTAAAAAAATACAAACAAAAAAATAGTCTTAAATCTAAATTACAATATATATATATAAACGATTACAAGTTATGAATACAATACAATTAATATTTATAATGTATTTTGATTTACTCTAAATTTAACGAATTAAATATATAATATGTACAATATATATAAAAAACAGGAAAAGATTAATGACATAGTATAAAATTAAATAAATAGAGAAAAATTAATTATTAGACAACAGGTAACTGTATAAGCGTGACTTAAAGGTACCAAGTGTGCGGCAACCCCTGATATCTTGAGGAAGGAGATTCCAGGAGCGGGCAGAGGCTACTGTGAAGGAAGTAGAATAGGAGGAAGTGCTATGAAGAGGAATTGTTAGCAGACTGCTATCTTGTGACCTAGTGTCAATATTGTGGTAGGAGGATAACTTCTCAAATCTAGACGCCAGGTAAGTAGGAATGTAGGAATTCAGAAGCTTGAAAAGTAGTGAAAAGAGAGTGCAATTTACGTCTGTCAGTAAGACGGAGCCAAGAGAGGTTATTAAAGTGTTCGGAAATATGGTCATAACGGCGGATATTGAAAATGAATCGAATGCAAGCATTATGAACACGCTGCAGTCTCTGCGACAAGTCATAGTTTAGATCATTATATATAATGTCACAATAATCGAAGTGTGGTAACACAAGATTCTGGACAAGGATTTGTTTTAACGAAACTGGGAGAAAATTCTTTAAACGTCTAAGATAATGTAAGATGGAGAAAGTCTTTTTACATATGTGTTTCACTTGTGTTTGCCAGGTTAAATTTGCGTCTAGATGTAGTCCAAGATCTATTACTGAAGAAGAATAAGGGATAATTAATTATTTATAGTAATGTTTGGTAGTGTAGATATGTCAAAGGTTGTAAGCAGTCTTTGTTGTCCCATTAGATATCAAGGCAAATGGAATGCTAATATGCTGGCCGATTATTATTGGACCATCAAGAGGGATGCTCCACAGACGAAATATAGTAGAAAATCGCCATTTCTTACTTCCTAGGTGAGTCCGAATGTTCGAATATTGTGTAGTTACGAATGTCGAAAATATTAAAGTGTTTGAAATTATAAATGCCTGCCTCTCGGAAATCTTGCGTGATAGAGAAAAACCGATATCATATTTGAATTCAGGAGAAAAAATACTATCAGAATCACATATTTTTCTTTCTGAGACAAAAAAAAAATTATTTTTTGTTGCTCAGTGTAATTCAGTCAATAGAAATGGTGTAATGAATTGAACGCCACTGATTGGTAATAGCTGCGGTGAGCACCAACCCGCTCATAAAAGGAATTGCTTTGTGTCCTTACACGCGTCCACTTGTTGCAACGAGGGTGGAATTAGTATTGGAACGCGTCTTGTATGAACATTGGAGAGCATTTACTTCCAATCCAGTACACACTCTTCTAATCATTCCATGGCTTAACTTGGACATCTGCGCTTCTTTGCTGATCACATAGTAATTTTCTCGTCTTAATTATTTGTCGCCATTGTAACCAATGTAATATCCCCTTTATGGACCGTGACAACAAGCAAAGTAAATCAGAATATCAGCACCGTGCTTATTTCCAGATGTTCGTCGAGAAAATTGAATTCTGCCCCAGAACAGTATTTAGGCCTATTCCTTGTCCGCTCTTAAAGCGATCCTCGTCAAAACAAAACCATGTGACCTGCTCACTTTTCATTGGTTATGGACACCGACGTACGTTGTAGAAGCAACAAGCACGCGAAAAATTAGTTCTCTTCATTAAATTAAAAATATGTCCTCTAAATATACTTGTGAATGAAAATAATAACATTAAAAAAAATAGACTGGATCACCAAAGGAACACTACTATCAGAGGAAAACTTGGAGTAGCAAGTTTAAATGAAGATATCCAAAAATACCAACAAGAATGGAAAAATCATCTGAGAAGAATGGCAAGAAATAGACTTCCAAAATTGGCATTCCAATATACCCCAACTGGACATAGGGACCAAGGAAGACCAAAACATCGGTGGAAAGATCAAGACCATCTTCGCTAGGTTTACCGTACAGGCCACATGGCCTAAAACGAATTTGTTCATGATGATGATGAAAAAAAATAGAAAATATTCTAAAATATACTTAATCAGTAATTAAACTTAAAATAGTTTATTACATATTGGATGATGCATTTGAGCCGTGCTTCTGTCGATTCTCGTAAAACAAAATGGCTGAAAATGTTGAGTCTAATGTGTTGCTGTATCGTCATCTCTATGTCAAAAGTGACATAATTGTGGCGCGAATGGCGGAAGGATACAATTGGCGATTGTTGATGTTAGAATAACTCTAAGAGCGGATAAGATATAACTAAAACTTTGTGGTTCACATAACTCTATACTAAATATAATAATAATAATAATAATAATAATAATAATAATAATAGGCCTAATACTTACTTACTCACTGGCACTATCGAACCCGTAGGTTCATGGCCGCGCGGACATAAGGTCTCCATACATCCCTATCCTGAGCTAATGATTTCCAATCATTCCCTGTATAATCTACTTCCCTCAAATCATAGTTAATGTTGTTCTCCCACCTCATTCTTGGTCTACCAACTGGGCGTTTTCCCTCTGGCTTTCCTACAAGAAGCTTCCATGCACGTCTTTCATTCCCCATACGCGCAACATGTCCTGCCCATCGCAGTCTTCGAGACTTAACTGTTCTTATTATATCTGGCGTCCTATAAAGACCATGTAGTTCATTGTTATGAAGTCTTCTCCATTCAACTGTCTGTTCATCTCTCTTTGGTCCAAAAATTTTCCTAAGAACTTTATTCTCAAATACTTGTAATCTCCTTTCCTCCCTTAAAGTAAGAGTCCATGTTTCGCACCCATATAATATAACTGGTAGAATAATAGTTTTATATATTTTCAGTTTAACGTTTTTTGAAAGGAGTTGGGACATCAAGAGTCTCTGCATTGCATAATAGCATGCATTTCCAGAATTAAGCCTATGTTTAATTTCTTTGTGCATCTCATTCCTATTTGTGATTGTTGTTTCTTGGTATTTGAATTCAGTCACTTCCTCAAAATTTCCCTCATTTGTCATTAGCTATCCATTTCCATTATATACTGAATTTCTACGTGTGACCATATATTTAGTTTTACTGATATTTACTTCCAGTCCTAATTTCTTAGTGTTACTCAATAGTGTGTGCGTGTTGGCCTTTAGTATGTCCTCGCTGTCGGCCAGTAGTACTACATCATCAGCATATAATAATAATAATAATAATAATAATAATAATAATAATAATAATAATAATAATAATAATAATAATAATAATAATCGTCATCAGCATCAAGGATTAGATCCGCTGGTCTATTCTGATCTCATGTTAGAATTGGTCTATCCATCTTTCACTGGGTCTTCTAATATTTGTTCGTCCCAGTGGTTTGTAATGAATCTGTTTCGGAATTCTATTGTTATCCATTCTATTGATGTGGTCCATCCATTCATCTCTGTATTGTGTAATTCTATCTAATAGTTTGAATATATTCAGTTCTCTTCGTATATCCTCACTTCGCCGTTGACCCATTATTGTATACACTCCTCAGAAACCTAACTTCTGACGATTCTATTCTTCGTTCCTGATTTTTGGTTAAGATCCATATAGAAGTGTTGGAACCGTCATTGGTATATAATATTTTAGAAGTGTCTCCTTTGTAGTTCCTTTGAGTCTTCGTTTTATGGTGCCACACATATAATTTGGCTAAATTTATTTATTTTTTAAATTTTATAATAATAATAATAATAATAATAATAATAATAATAATAATAATAATAATAATAATAATAATAATAATAATATTAATATTAATAATAATAACAATAATAATAATAATAATAATAATAATAATAATAATAATAGGGGCACGCCGTAGCGTAGTGGTTAAGGCACTGAGCTACAAGCCGGAGGGTCGAGGGTTCAGTCCCGTTGGGGTTAGGATTTTTAAACTGGCCCAAACCCTCTGGCGGCACTATGGCCCTGGGGTCGACTCAGCCTCTAACGGAAATGAGTACCAGACGCTTGTTCTGGGGTAAAGGCGGCCGTCACGCAGGGCTGACAACCCGGCTGACATAAAGTGCCGATTGTCTAGAAAAAGTGGGAGCCTTAACCTGCTACTACCCCAAGGGCCTCCGGGTCTGTTGTGGGATCACTTTACTTTTTTAATAATAATAATAATAATAATAATAATAATAATAATAATAATAATAATATACTACAAGTAAGGCCTTTTATGTCATATAATGTTTATAATAAATAGGCCTATTTAATAAGGATATATGTTTAATTTTCTAGTTGCAGTGGATGAACAAAATAAGCATAACCAAACATTTCTCATTTGTTTTCAAGCATCGCCGTTTACATTAAATATATAAATATTTTAAAATAACTAGGCTATATTTAAATAATGATTTATGAGTAATCAGCTTAATTTTAATCGTTAAATAGTTCTAACAAATGCCTCTTGATTTCTAAATCCTCTAGTAAATTGGAAATCACTCGTGGCATTACTTATGACTATGTAACTCATGCCCCAAATGGGAGTCGATGACCAATCACATTTCAATGATTTTTTATTTACAACCAATCACAGTCGTGTTTCACCTAGAATTTATCAACGGAAGTTTATCATATTAAAGAAAACTCCTCCTTTTTAACATTCTGAATAGGCCATAGCATTATTTTGCAGTGACTGACTCTCTAAGAAATACGGCTACCAGATTTTACATATAGTGAATGCGGGAGATAATATAAAAACATTTGTAGCAATTGATTACACCACAAAAAAAAAAAACTAGTGTTTGCACTTTCTTAAACGAATTATTTTCCCAGGAAATAACGTTGCAGAAAAATATAATTGACATATTTACATCATGGGACAACAGAAATTAATTAATACCTATAACGTTGGTTATAAATTTCTTCACTAGGGTGCATTCTTACAATATTGCGATCCTTTGGCAATAAATAATATGATCTGGTTGCAGTGATGAAAAAAGAAGCGTATCAATCATTTCTCATTTGTTTTCAAACATCGCCGTTTACATTAAATATATAAATATTTTAAAATAACTATAGTTAAATAATGATTTGTGAGTAAACAGCTTAATTTTATTCGTTAAATGGACCTAACAAATGCCACTATTGATTTCCAAATTCTCTAGATAAATTCACTTCGTGAGTCGTGAATTTATCGATAATTTGGAAATCACTCGTGGCATCACTTATGATAACGAAATATTTCACTATTCCCATTACAACAAAGTAATATAGATACAAAGTTATGTTTTTTTTCTGGAAACATCTGGTAACTATAGTTATAGAAGTTGTAGAAGAGAACGGTACCGGTATTAAATTACTGATCTGTGATACGGTTCAATGTTCTACAAATAAGCCTTTATAGGTAGATACGCTCGTTTATTTTGCGAGTTCGTCAAAGCATAATCGATCGTACTTTCTCTGCTTGATGACTTATGTGGTTTAAATTTCTATTGTCGTATGCCGGATGCATTGTGCGGGACAAATGCTAGCAATCAGATTAGCATGTACTGCAGACATGAGTTGATGAGGTACCTGCACACGTGACCATCATCCCGCTCCATTGTTTCCTCCCATATTCATTATCATACAACAAAGAGCCATACATATAGGCTTCTACCAATCAAAATAAAAAAAAAAGCATCTGTATCAACGAAATATCCAATACTTACTTTTCTTATGTATATCATTTTAAGTTATTACATTTGAGATGAAAACTATAGAGGCATAAGCTTACTAAGTCCAGCATACAAAATATATGCAAAAATGATCAACCAAAGATTAACAACTAGACGCAAAAATATCAGAAGAGCTGACAGGTTTTAGGAAAGGAAGAAGCTGCACAGACAACGTATTCACTTTAAAACAAATAATAGAGAAGCGAAGAGAATTCAACTTAGAGACGCACATCATCTTTATAGATTATAAGAAGGCCTCTTATAAAGTGTCTAGACCAAAATTATGGAACATACTAAGTGAAAAAGAAATTCCACTACACTTGATAGCAGTAATTAAGAAAATGTATGAGAAAACAAAAATAAATCAAAGGGAACCAATACATATAACAGGAGGAGTTAGACAAGGTTGTCCACTATCAACCACTATTTTTAACATTTATTTCGACGACATGATAAGATCATGGAAGCAAATGACGACTGAGGGAATTAACTTAGGAAATATAGTAATAAAAACAGTAGCCTTTGCAGATGACCAGATTTTAATAGCAAAAACAGAGGACGAACTACAAAGAATGCTATATAAATTAAATGAAATATAAAAAAAATACAACATGGAAATATCCTCACAAAAATCAAACTTCATCCAGTTCGGACAAAGATAATATTAGAAAACAAATCAATAGAACAAGTAGTAAGATATAACTTCCTAGGTTGCGAAATATCATACACAGCGGAAACAGATATAAATAACAAACTAAATAAGTTTAATTATATAACAGAAACACTAAAAAGAACTTTGAAAAATAAAGCAAGGAAAGACTCTATAATGAAATTATACAAGACAATGGCAGTGCCTATTATTACTTATGGACCCGAAACATGGATAGTGACAACACAACAATCAGCCAGAATACAAGCTGCTGAAATGAGATTCCTCAGACCAATAGCAGGATATCAAAGAACAGACAAAAAACACAACACAGAAATAAGACAACTAAAAGTAGAGGAATTAAACACAACAATAGAAAAATACAGAACAAACTGGAATGAACACTTGGCAAGGATGACTGAGAATAGAATACCAAAAGCAGCATACAGCTATTCACCACGAGGAAGAAGAAGATTTGGAAGACCAAAGAAAAGATGGAAAGAGCAGCAATTTAGAACCGGAAGAGGCTAGTAAATAAGCCTAAACCGTGAAGAAGAAGAAGACATTTGAGATGATTTAATTTTAATTTCCATTAATATTGGTTGTACCAAAAAAGGTATACTCATACAAGGGAAACCTACATTTCTCCCAAACAAGCGTGGTGATGTACTAACGCTGTAAACATTTTGATCAAAGGAATTTTTAAGGGGTAGTGACATGTATATAAACTTTTCTAACCAATTCTCATCCTCATCTTCTGACGGTACAATCCGTTTTCACAAACGAGGCTCTGAGGACGGAGTCACGGCGGTATAACAGTTCCATCGGGTACTGAGTAAATGCGGCTTCCTAAAGTCTGTCCAGAGACTAAAATGTAGCAGTCCTACCACTGGACTACTTAGCGTCGGTCCAGTAACCCGTCCTAAGGAATCTCAACTTTACTTGCAAGTCTCATCACGAAATCCAGAAGGAATTGAAATTGACAACCCACAAACAAAAATTACGGCATTTCAAGGTGTAGATCCTGTCAGAAGTAAAATTGTACTTGACAATAACTTTTGGAGCAGGTGAATAATTTTACATACCTAGGATGCAATATCACTACATGGTCTTTATAGGAAGCCAGATATAATAAGAACAGTTAAGTCTCGTAGACTGCGATGGGCAGAACATGTTGCACGTATGGGGAATGAAAGACGTGCATGGAAGCTTCTTGTAGAAAAGCCAGAGAAAAACGCCCAGTTGGTAGACCAAGAATGAGGTGGGAGAATAACATTAACTAGATTTGAGGTAAGTAGATTATACAGGGAATGATTGGAAAGCATTAGCTCAGGATAGGGATGTATGGAGAGCTTATGTCCGCGCGGCCAAGAACTTACGGGTTCGATAGTGCCATGAGTAAGTAGGATGCAATATCTCATGTGAAGAAGAAAAGGATGTAAATATAAAAATATAAAAATTTTAAAGGATTTTAGGGTTAATAAATTCTATCTTCAAGCAACAGTTAGTCCAAAAACATTCAAGACTAAAAGTGTATAAAACACTGGCTCTTCCAACTCTTTTGTATGGTAGCGAAGTATGGACATTGAAACGGAAGGATATACAGAGACTTAGATCTGCTGAAATGAGGTACATTCGGAGGACTGCAGGATACACACTACTAGATCACAAAAAAAAAAAAAATGAAGACATCTTAGAAGAATTACACATGGAATCTTTAGAAAACAAAATTTCTGATTATAAGTCAAGATGGATGCAACATGTTCATCGAATGAAAGATCACAGGATACCCAAACAAATGTTAAGATATCAACCTGCAGGAAGAAGAAAACCAGGACGTCCACTCAAAAGACTTCTGGATGGTGTTTCTCTTGAGGCCGAAACAGGTCAACAAATGGCGTAAATTCGTGAATGTGCTATGATGATGATCCATTTTTATACATCTGTAAATCTGTTTAATAAAGAATAAAAAATACCAGGTTTTATTTATTACGTTTCTCGGTCTTTTACTTTGCAAAACACGGGTTCTCTATTCCACATCACTTCTATTCGACTTCTTTGTTAGCAGTTATATTAATTAATTTATACTCAGTATAGTATAGTAGATGTTGAAGCGACTCAAAATTGAAATCATACAGTGAAACCTGTCTTAGCCGGAACCTTTATAAGAAGGAAACCTGTAGAGATGGAAAAAAATCTCCAGCAGAATGGTACGATTTTATATGTAAAATCGTCCTGTATAAGCCGGAATGCTTAATAACGCGGGAACGGAATGGTTTTTAAAGTACCGATAGTTAATTTTTACCTCAGTAAGACGGAAAATTATTCTTAAGCACGTTCTAATTACAGTATAATGACCACACGTGAAAATTCTGCATATGGCGCTACTGCATTATATCGTTTTACCTTCTTGTGTTGCCATTGTATTGCGGGGATACCCTTGCTTATGTCTGACAGCGGGGAATCCCTAGCTTTTCCTTGCCTGCTTACGTAACCTGCAAGGGAGTTGGGAATCTCTTCAGTCTTCCTGTAGTTGAGTTCCTTCTAGTTTTTGTGTAATAAAGTTGTTTTGTATTGCCGTGCAAATTGTGCTGTGTTACATACACTATTTAGACTGTATTTCAGATCAATACGTTATGTCTTTAAAGTGTGCATGTAAAACCCTTACACTGCGTGAGAAAATCCAAGCTTGTAATTTGGGAACCCTTTATAAGAAGGAAAACTGCCAAGATGGAAATATATTTAAGGAACCGTCATGTTCCTTCATAGACAGGTTTTACTGTAATAAACTGCATGGCCCTCTATAAAGTAATTATAACTCCCAACTATTAATTTTCAAACAAACAGAGCAGGACGTTTCTGAACTTTGGTGTGGAATTATTAAGTTACATTAAACATTATTCCGTTAAGCCATTTTCCCTGGTCACCCGTTTCATCACACTTCTATATGCAACACTGGCTACACAACACACTGTTTAGATATGCTCTATATAAATTACATTTCATAACTAAATTTCTCGACAGTGGGTCGTAGTTTACATATTACACAAACTCCTGTCTAATCCTTCATATGCAAAACTTCTCCTTTATTTGCTAGAGATCCATGGTTCATACATCAATTATGGAAACACGATTTCACGAAACATACGCAAAATTACGAGCAGATATTTAGATACATCTGATATACACCGTGTCCCATTCAAACCTCCCACATTTTAATTAATCATAACTCTCAAGGTATGCGGAATTGTGAAATGAGGTTGGTATTAAAAGAAAGAGAAACTCAAAGAATTTTTGTTTTCATTGTTGGAGTTAATTCATCTGTCGCATGTTGGACAATAATGACATAAAACAAAATGTCGACTCCTCAGCAACGAGCACAAACTGTTTTCTGGTATGCAGAGATGAAGTCAATAATTACAGTGCAAAGAAATTACAGGAGAGAATATGGAGGAAATGCACCTGATGGGAAGATCATTAAGGCATGGCTTGAGAAGTTTCTGGCGACTGGAAGCGTTAAAAAAGAATCAGGAGGTCCCGGTACATGTGTTTCAGAAGAAAATATTGAAGAAATTAGAGCAGGATGGTACACATATAGGGTGTTTTAGCGTGTGGCAATGAACATTCTTTGAGTTTCCGTTTCTTTTAATACCAACCTCATTTCATAATTCCGCATACTTTGTTAGTTATGATGAATTAAAATGTGGGATGTTTGAATTGGACACCCTGTATATTAGTATAGCAATTTATTCGGTATAGGCCTACTTATAAAAGCTGGATTATTTCAAAATGTTATTGAGAGCTAATTTTATCTAACTAATTCAAAACCAGAGTTTCATGGCCCCGCGAATATAAGCTTTCCATACATCTCCAACCTGAATAAACTTTTTCAACCATTCTTTGCACAATTCATCTTCTGCCTCAAATCACGGTTAATGACATTCTCCTACCTCATTCTTGGTCTACCTATTGGTCGCTTTCCCTTTGGCTTCCCTACAAAGGTTTCTCTAGAAGAAGTTTTCATGCCCCTCTTTCATTTCCAATTCGTGCCACGTGTCCTGCAATCGCAATATACAAGACTCAAGTGTTCTTATTACATCTGGTTTCCCATGAATATAATGTAGCTCACTGTTATGTAATTTTCTCCATTCATTTATCTGTTTATATTTCTCCGGTCCAAAAGTTTTTCTAACTACTTTATTCTCAGATATTTCTATTCTTATCACCACTCGTGATATAAGAGATAGTTTGTGCTGTATTCTAAGCTGGGCAGCATATTAAAGTGCCGAAAATTCTGCTCAACTATAAATTATATTCATTTTCACTGATATAGGCCTAACGCACACACAGAAGATGGTCTGAACAATTTTAACAATTCTAGCTTTCATTAAACCGGAACTAGCCAACAGGCTTAATCCCTGGATGATGATGATGATACTCATTGATTTTCACTGATATACTCATTAAAAAGACGACCATTCTTCTAATATTGAAACAATCGTTATAATTTTCAACTAATCATAAATACTATAACTTATAAAAGGTATAGTGATCCCACTACAGGACTCAGGAGATCTACAACTAACTTCAGGTTCTCCAGGATTCCGGTGTCCGAAGACATCTTGATCTCTTTTACTCGACGAGATGGGGTTTTCTTTTTGTTTGTAATTCTAATCAGTCCCGCGCCGTAGCCGAGCGGTTAAGGTAGGAAGCCTTGGCGCAGAGCTACGGGACTTGCGCTGGTTCGAGTCTCCATGTGGGAAGAAATTTTCTGATGGTATTTCGGCCAGTATGGGACCGGTGCCCACCCAACATCGTGAGGCAATTGGGTAGCTACAATAAGTAGCGGCTCCACGTTGAGGAACCAGCTATAGCGGCTGGGGGACTCGACATGCTAACCACATGTCACCCCTACACGGGCTGTAGATCATGTACCTCTGCGATTGATACATGTGGGTGTGAAGGGCCAGCAGCCGGTTGGTAAAAGGGCAACCGCTGAAAAGTGGAGAGACCCTCAATCGGAAATATAAGACACGAAATTTGCTTCTTCGCTTTCCATCTAAATAAAGTAATGCTAAAGATTTTGTGCTCTAAAAATAAATTAATCTTGGCTGTGAGCCCGCAAAGCTCGAATCTAATGACAAGCATTACAACAAGATGACCGATATCTAACTAACTCACTGGCTCTTTCGAACCCGTAGGTTCATGGCCGCGCGGACATAAGTTCTCCATACATCACTATCCTCAGCTAATGTTTTCCAATCATCTCCCACTGTAATAATCCAGTTTCCTCAAATCATGGGTTTTATTCTCCAACCTAATTCTTGGTCCTACCAACTGGGCGTTTTCCCTTCCCCCCCCCTCGGTTTCCCTCCAAGACGCTTCCATTCACCTGTATCATTCCCCAATTTCGTGCCACATGTCCTGCCCATCGCAGTCTACGAGACCTAACTGTTCTTATTATATCTGCCTTCCTATACATATCATATAGCTCACTATATCGTACGTTTCTCCATTCACGTGTCTGGTTCATCTCTTTTTGGCCTAAACATTTTCCTAACAACTTTATTCTCAAATACTCATGGGCCTATTCTTCTTTCCTCCCTTAAAGGAAGAGTCCATATTTCGCATCCATATAATGCAACTGTCCACCGCTGTGGTCTCGAGGTAGCGTGCTGCCTTGTCACGCAGCGGGCCCGATTTCGAACCCAGGTCGGGACAGTTTTTCTGGGTGAGGTTTTTACCGGGGTTTTTCCTCACCTGTACGACAAATGTCAGGAAAACTTTAAGGCCCAAACGGTCCCCAAAATAATATGCCCATCAGCATCATCATCATCATCCTTCACCGGTGTGGAAAGCAACGGGAAGCTACCACACCTATGCTACAAGCATAGCATAAAACATGCTATGATTGCAGTGAAGGACCTGCCTTCGGGCAGAATTACTATGGATGGATATATATATCATGTAGCCCACTATTATGTAAGTTTTCTCCATTCACCTGTCTGTTCAACCCTTTTTGGCCCAAACATTTCGTAAGAACTTTATTCTCAAATAATCGTAATCTTCTTTTCTCCCTTAAGAGTCCATGTTTTGCATCCATATAATATAACTGGGAGAATAACGGTTTTATATATTTTCAGTTTAACGTTTTTTGAAGGGAGTTGAGACGACAAGAGTCCCTGTAATGCATAATAGCACGCATTTCCAGAATTTAGCCTATGTTTAATTTCAACCTTGGGACTGGGTGTGTGTAATGTCTAAGTTGTACCCATTGGGTTTAATTCCTCTAAAAAAAATTCTTTGTGCATTTCAATAAAAAATTCAATTAACTTATTTTAAAAAAAAGCTACAGTTGATAATACCTAAATGTATTACGTAACTTTAACAGAGATTTTTGTTCAAAATTAGGCTATAGAGATCTCTGTAATGTATTTGTAATAAATGTATTCGATATTTATTTATCTACTAATTTTGCTGTTCGTGTAGTGCAAATTTGTCATGTTATGCTACTGTTGTATGCTGCTGACGCAGGGAATTAATTAGATGTCTGGAGGAAAACAAACAAACTGCGAAAAGAGATGATGCAGTGTTAATTGGAATTTACTTACCCAGCTGTGAGGCTGTTAGGCCACATGGGAGACCTGTAAAAATGAAAACATGTGTTTCATAATATATCACATTTGACACGGCATAAAATCTAATTACATTGCCAGATTCTGCTACATGATGCATACTGTGCTAGAAATGAGTAATTAATATTTCCGGCTTAGATATCTCACAATAAACAGAGATATACAATAGTCAACTATTATATTGGTTACTTGCAATGTTTTACTCTAATTTCTAATGAATAGAAGTAATATAGGCATATTCTAATTAAAAAAAATAACTGATATAGTCTATATCGGCGGTTCTCAACCTTTTTCGACTCGCGAACCCCTTCCACAAAGATTTGAGTTGGGTGAACCACTGCCTTTTAAATATAATACAGTAGATATGCATTCAATTCAATTCCAAGCAAAATGTTTAATAACCTTACTTATATTTGAAAAGAAAAATATACGCCTAGACTGGGGTTAGAACCCAGGACCTTTGACTCTCTACGTCAATGCTTCTTCCATCTGAGCTACCTAGGCCTCCGATCTAAACGCGTATTTTTCTCTTATACATAGTTAATTCCCTAACCCCAAATGTTAATAGCCGTTGCTACGATTTTTGCAAATGGCGGCTTCTTTATTAAGAAGACTTTTTATTGGGAATTTAAACATTACTTATAAAGCCAGTAAGTTAGTGCTTCTTTCAATATTAATATTATTCGTTTTTGAACATCTTAATGATGGACAAATTATATTTGAAAAGAAAAATATACGCCTAGGCTGGGGTTTGAACCCAGGACCTTTGACTCTCTATGTCATTGCTCTTCCATCTGAGCTACCTTGGCCTCCAATCTAAACGCGTAGATGGAAGAGCAATGACATAGAGAGTCAATGATCCTGGGTTCAAACCCCAGTCTACGCGTATATTTTTCTTTTCAAATATAATGTGTCCATCATTAAGATGTTTAAAAACGAATAATATTAATATTGAAAGAAGCACTACTGGCTTTATAAGTAATGTTTAAATTCCAAATAAAATGTCTTCTTAATAAAGAAGCCGCCATTTGCAAAAATCGTAGCAACGGCTCGTAGCATTTGGTGTTAGGGAATTAACTATGTATAAGAGAAAAATACGCGTTTAGATTGGAGGCCTAGGTCGCTCAGATGGAAGAGCATTGACATAGAGAGTCAAAGGTTCTGGGTTCAAACCCCAGTCTAGGCGTATATTTTTCTTTTCAAATATAATTTTTTCATCATTAAGATGTTTAAAAACGAATAATATTAACCTTAACTTAACCCTTAACGGTTAAAACTTAAAGTTACTCTAGTTACGGCTTAGAAGTTACACAATTTGTAGGCCTAGTTGTAGCGACATGAAATGTATTTCGCTATCGCTCGGTTTTTAAACATTTTCCTTGATTCTGTAAAAAAAAAACACACTTCCCAACCTCCCGCCGTACTATTGTATGTATTGTAGTTTTTGAATTGTTATTTTTATATATTAATGATTAATGCGTGCTTATGGGAGTCTTGATAATGTTTAAGGGGACCGACTCGTGAATTTGAATTTTTTGTTTGTTTTCATCTGATTGTTTTGAAATTTTTATCACATAGGCCTACATTATATGCTTTTAGAAGTGTTTCTGTGAAGATTGGTGATTGTAAGTACAATAGTTTCAGAATTATGATTTTTTAAGTAGGCCTATATATTCTTTAATATTTTCTAAAAAATGCTCCTCACGACGTTTTTTTAAATGTTCTCTCATGGAATTTGAGATTCAGAGTCTTTATAATTCCACTAAATACATTTGCTATACAGAAAAAAAAAATCATAAAGGGAGGTTACTGCTTATTTTTCATAAGTAATACCACGAGTGATTTCCAATTTATCTAGAGAATTTGGAAATCAAGAGTGGCATTTGTTAGGACTATTTAACGAATAAAATTAAGCTCTTTACTAAAAAATAATTATTTGAATATAGTTATCAGTATTTTAAAATACTTATATAGTTAATGTAAACGACGATTTTTGAAAACAAATTAGAAATGTGAGGTTATGTATTCACTGCTACTCGATCATATTATTTATTGCCAAATAGGAACGTAATATTGTAAGAATGCACTCTAGTGGAGAAATAATGAAACACATCAAACTATTATAAACAACAATATAGGTTAATCATTTATATTTTGAATAAACAACTCAGTAAAATCACTGAATCTATTAATTATGTGCTATATTCAATGTATTTGTTGGAGAAAAATAATGGTCTAACCTGTTCAGAATATTAAAAGAGGAGCAGCTTTCTTTATCACAAAAGCAGGAGCTGATAAAGAGAAATCGATAAAGAGCGAGCTGAAACACGACTGTCATTGGTGTAAAACAGAATTCATTGAAACGTGATTGGACATTGACTACCTTCTGCGACATGAGATAAATAGTAATTTTAAAGAAATTACCAACTCTCATGCATTTCCATCTCAATTTAAAAGAACACAGCCATAGTAATTCTGCTCGAAGACAGGTCCTTCACTGCAATCATAGCATTTTCATGCTATGCTTGCAGCTTTACTAGGAAATTGTAGGTGTGGTAGCTTCCCGTTGCTTTCCACACTTGTGAAGGATGATGATGATAGCCATATGATTTCGGGGACCGTTTAGGCCTTAAAGTTTTCCTGACATTTGTCTTACAGGTGATGAAAAACTCCGATAAAACCTCACCCAAAAAAATGCCCCGATCGGGGATCGAACCCGGGCCCGCTGCGTGACAAGGCAGCACGCTACCTCGAGACCACAGCGGTGGACTAAAAGAATACATATGTCTTAAATTATTAACTGCATATTAAATTTGAATTGGCATATATTGGGGAGACTAACCACAAAATTTTACTTTGATACCATAAAAAGTGCATCGTAAGGGATATTTTAGTTTTGTAAAATAAAAAAAAAATGGAAACAGAAAAAAAATGGATATTAACCCTTAAATTCGTAATGTATCCTTTTGGATCCATCAGTTGGTTCAATCAATTTAATATTTTTAATACATCAGAAGAAAACGAACAAAAATAACCACTTAAATGTGTGTATAATTATACAATATATCTAATAATAACAATTATACAAGATTGCGTTTTCACTGCGGTCCGCCACGTTTAAATACGTAACTAACAGACGAAATTTGTGTTTTGTTAATTTAAGGGTTAAAGTTTAAGTAATAATGCTGACCGTGCAGGGATATTTAAACTCTTACGTCACGGACTCAATTTTGTTCCTACAATAAAAAAAATACATGAAAATGATCCTAAATAATCATATTTATTAATATCAGGTAATTTTTTTTTTGGAAAAAGAAGGTTGTAGGGTAAAATTGTTTAATGCGGGCAATGTACACAATCGCATTGAGGCTGTGAGAAACCACACAACATTGCTAAGCTTTCTCTCATGCGCAAAACCCTCTTTCAACCCTGCTTGCTGCCTCAAAAACACATATGACCCTCTTTCCACGCAATATTTGCAATAGCTCCCGGTTATTCGTCTGACTTTTGACATCTTCCTTGATTTATTGCCCTAAATCAAATATATTAACAATGTGTGTAACATATGGCACAAACAAACTCACCCTTAAGCAATGCAATGCTGATGCGTTAATTTTTGTGGGGTCATTCTGAAGTGTTGAAAAACATGTTTGGAGAAGAGATTCTAACACGTATTGTTACTGTAACTATTGATGGATAGGTTGTGGAAACCCACCATATAATATATTTTCGTGAGGTTACAACCTTAGGGATCTATCTGGGGTTTTCTCTTTTTTTTTCAGTTGATTCATTTAAAGTTTGGAACTAAATGTAATATAAGGTGCTATAGTAATAACACTGGTCAACATGATTTTTGTCTCATGAGTACCAATACTTGTACTTAATGCAGTTTTTAATAGTTGTACTTGATGCAGGTTTTATCGTGTTTTCAAATATGTATTCGGAATTTCTCCATCGCCCACAGTTTTTTTTTATTTCAATTTTAATTAATGGATTTAAATAATTAATTTTTTAATAAACGTTTTTTCGTCTATTTGTACATTGTAAAATAAAACCAAATGAGCTAACTCAGGAGATTTCAGCTATGAAAAAGAGATATCAAGGCAAATGGAATCCTAATATGCTGGCCGATTATTGTTGAACCTTCAAGAGGGATGCTCCACAGGCGAAATATAGCAGAAAATCGTCATTTCTTACTTTCTAGGCGAGTCCGAATGTTCGAATATTGTGTAGTTACGAATGTAGAAAATATTAAACTGTTTGAAATTATAAATTCCTGTCTCTCGGAAATCTTGCGTGATGGAGAAAAATCGATATCATATTTGAATTCGGGACAAAAAATACTATCAGAATCACATAGGCCTATTTTTCTTTCTGAGACAAAAAAATCTTTTTTATTGCTCAGTGTTATTGACCTACAAAATACTCAGATATTATAGCCATGAATGTTAGACAAAATGTAATAGTTGTCTTAAAGAAACGACTCTTAAGAACTATTTAACATGGTTGGATGGATGGATGCAAAGTGGAGCATTAGACCTGCAAAATGATTACCAGCCCGGGTTCCTGTCCTAAAGACATTAGCAACAGCTTAATACTCGTATTAATGTATAATTAATTACTTTAGATGTAATACTAATACTAATAAAATTCATATCAAATCCCGTGATCGATGCGTTTCTTATTTATAGTGTAAAATCATTGACGTGATCTCTCGAACATTCGACCTTTTTTTCGTAATAATCTAATAATCTTAATGAAATAATACATTACGATACGAGGTTGGGAAGTGGTTTTTACAGAATCGAGGAAAATGTTTAAAAACCGAGAGATAGCGAAGTTTTTAATTTCCGAGATTCTGTACAACACTTAACTAACGCCTGCATTGTACATTATTTTTTTGCACGATGGTGTTTTCAAAATAATAAATAATAATAAAATAATAATATATTTGTTGGAAATATATACTTTCATTATAAACAACTGACTAACGTTAACAGTGAGGGCAATATTTATCAGTTGAAACTACAAGAGGCCGTGATACCAATCATTCATAAAATGGTGGCAAGTACGTATTTATTGTTTTATATTGTTTCAAATAAAGTTCAGATTATTTAAAATGCAGTGATTTGTTTTGTATAATGTATATTAACATTACCTTTTGGATATATTTTTATATACATTGTACATAGAGGGCAGTGGTTTTACTTTCCACACGTGGCTTGCAATATGTAATATTACAGTATAGTTATTTAGGTTGGCAACCCCAAAAGGTAGGAAGTTAAACTTTCAATTATGGTCGCCATTGCTGCAAGTACGACAAAACACACTATCTCAAAATAAGTTATAGGCTACAGAGATAGTGTCAACTGTCAATTATGGTCATTCATAAAAATAAATGCAATGCAGCAGTATGACAGCACATTGAAAAAAAAGAGCGTATCTCCAAATTGTATTATTTTTGTCAAAACCGATTACAGTAGGCCTACCGATATACTGAAATGTTTTACGACAGACGTATCATTTTCAGAATGACGAGATAATAAAAATGTTATTACAGTATTCGTTTCTATATTTTGACAGAATTCATCGTAATAACATACGAAAAGTCATAACTAAAAATGCTACCCTTCTTTTTCAATTTCCATAAAGAAGAAAGGAAATTCTGAATCCTAGAGGCGAAATAAAAAAAGCTACGAGAATTGACTCTTGACACAGGTTTTCAAATTTTCCTAATATCATGAAGCCATCGAACCATAGTAAGAGAAGATGCTAGGACGGAAATAATATAAAAAGCGAACCACCACATTCGATGCATGGGAAGATGATGATGGAGGGGGAGGCAAGAGTCTTTTCGCATCAATACTCCTGCAACAAGTTCGCATGGGGAGAGAGATTCAGAAATATAGAAAGAAGAGTACTTCTGTATATTACTTCTGGAACACGAATAACACAATAAACACTACAAGTATAAAGAAATCTATACAATACAAGGCAGGTACAGTCTTGGACTAGAAATCAAGTGGGATATTGTCTACCTCTTCATTGCGCATACTTGGCCCTGAACAATGGATGTACATGATGATGATGGGGCTATTGACTACGTGTTTGCGAGGCACTTACCCCGTATCCAGAGCCAAACTATTACATCCTACAAACCCACCATAAACACATAAGTGGAAGATTATATAGGGTCTACGATCATATTTAGTTTTGTCCATGTATGTCCTATTACACTGTTCTGCATGGAGTTTGTTTTTTTAAAAATAAATGAGCATTTCTGAATCACAATTTTCACACTGATTGCAAAAATGATATCCGTTTTCACGTACCACGTCAGAATTTTTTACAATTAAAAATGTTATGTCTTCTTCTTCTTCTTCTACTACAAGGTTTAGGCTATGCAGCCTGTTCCGGCGAAGTTAAAAGTGGAGTCCATCTTCTACGTGGTCGGCCAACATCTCTTGTTCCTCTGGGATTATACAGGAAGGTTCTTTTTGGTATTCTTTCGTTGTTCATTCTCATTAAGTGTTCTGTCCATTTCTTATTATTTTCGCTGATCTATGTTTTGAATATGTTTCATAATGTACGAACTGTCCTAATATTACAGTGCGCTTGCTTATCGTTTGTTGGAAAGGCCCAACAGTTTATAATTTCAACTTTACTACTTAAAATGTGAAATAATATAACGATTATTATATTTATATTATAAGTTATGTTTATATTTATTAAAATCTACTAACTATACCCGCCCTAGGTCCGTACCAAAATTTGCTGTTGTGTAAATAATCCAAATCTGTTTCGATATATATATATATATATATATATATATATATATCTTAACATATAAAAATTACCTGTCACGTTGTTTGTCCGCGATGGAATCCTAAACTACTGAACCGATTTTAATAAAATTTTGCACACTGCGTGCAGTTTTATCCAACTTGAGACTTAGGGTAGTTTATAACTAAATTTATAGTCTCATTATTTTTTATTGTCCCGCGCCGTAACCGAGCGGTTAAGGTAGGAAGCCTTGGCGCAGAGCTACGGGACTTGCGCTGGTTCGAGTCTCCATGGGGGAAGACATTTTCTCATGGTATTTCGGCCAGTATGGGACCGGTGCCCACCCAGCATCGTGAGGCAATTGGGTAGCTACAATAAGTAGCGGCTCCAGGTTGAGGAACCAGCTATAACGGCTGGGGGACTCGATATGCTAACCACATGTCACCCCTACACTGGCTGTTGATCATCTACCTCTGTGATTAACACATGTGGACGTGAAGGGCCAGCAGCCGGCTGGTAAAAGGGCAACCGCTGAAAAGTGGAAAGACCCTCAATCGGAATTATTTTTTATCGCAAATTATTTGTTTATTATTTAACAAAGGGTTATAACTATCCGTGAGTTCCATACGATTCTAACAGATGGCGGTGTAATTATCTGTGAGTTCCATACGATTCTAACAGATGGCGGTATAAGGTAATTGGTTTATTATTTAACAAAGAGAGATCTAGATGGCTGTGTTTTTTGTTGCGACCGCAAATTTAAATTGAATTACAAATATTGATAGATAGATAGATAGATAATTAATTGATTATTTCATAATTTAAGAGTGTTCAGTGCTTATTTTATTTTCAAAATTATTAATTTCGTGTGTAAGTATTAGTTTTAAGCAATCTGGCTGAAAGACAGCAACTTAATTTATATTTTTAACGTATACCTTAGCCACAGCAACGCGTGGCCGGGACTTCTAGTATATATATATATATATATATATATATATAAGTTATATATATAAATATATATGTGTGTGTGTTAGTAAACAAAACATATAACTGCTTTTGTAAAGAAAACTTACTTTCAATACCTTGACATTAAGGAGCAAGTCCTCCGGGAGGGACTTTAAGCCGTGGGTCCCGAGTCTAAAGATTTTCAGGCTCGTAAAAGATCCTTAAGTCTGAATGAAATAAACCATATAAGAAAAGATAATATTTTTCGTTGACAGATGAATATAATTTGAAAGAGATATGCATGTGTTGTACTTTATATATATTAACAGTGCATTAAATAGAGCAGTTATTAAGTTGAACATAGTGTTATATTACAGGAGTGGAGTCAATACAAATTTTAATGTGCAAATTATTTAGCTTTGTGATTAACCAATATACAATAATGAATATCCACACAGCTCATTCCATCGGTACAAAATGCAATAATTATGTGTATGGGCTTAACACACATAAATCTTTTACTTCACAATCCATTATGTTAATTACAATTTCAAATCACATCACCAACTTGACGAGCTCTCGACTGCGTGCGCATTTTCAAATGAGGAAATGGGGCAGATTTTCCAAGTGAAGGATTATACAAATCCGCGTATTATTGTTTTCAAACCCCGGTGATGACACGAGAAAGAACTGATTCATGACACAGCTCTCTTTGTAAATAATTAGAACAACAACCCCCCCGAGTAGTGTTTTTCATTGTTATCACTCATAAGAGTCTGTTCATCGGTTAGTGTACGTATTCCACTCTGCTAAACAGTGCTCTTCATATACAATTTCCATACTAAATCCACGCATAACAATCTTTTTATATAATAATAATTATAAAAATAAAATAATAATAATAGTAACTCTATCTCACTGGCACTATCACACCCATAGGTTTATGGTAAAAATAATAATAGTAAAAAATTAAATAATAATAGGCCTACTAGTAAAACAATAATAATAATAATAATAATAATAATAATAATAGTCATAATAATAGTAATAATAGTCATAATAATAGTAATAATAATAGTAATAATAATAATAATAATAATAATAATAATAATAATACACACACACTTACACACTGGCACTATCGAACCCGTAGCTTCATGGCCGCGCGGACATAAGCTCTCCATACATCCCTATCCTGAGCCAATGCTTTCCAATCATTCCCTGTATAATCTACTTCCCTCAAATCATAGTTAATGTTGTTCTCCCACCTCATTCTTGGTCTACCAACTGGGCGTTTTCCTTCTGGCTTTCCTACAAGAAGTTTCCACGCACGTCTTTCATTCCCCATACGCGCAACATGTCCTGCCCATCGCAGTCTACGAGACTTAATTGTTCTTATTATATCTGGCTTCCTATAAAGACCATGTAGTTCATTGTTATGTAGTCTTCTCCATTCACCTGTCTGTTCATCTCTCTTTGGTCCAAAAATTTTCCTAAGAAATTTATTCTCAAATACTCGTAATCTCCTTTCCTCCCTTAAAGTAAGAGTCCATGTTTCGCACCCATATAATATAACTGGTAGAATAATAGTTTTATATATTTTCAGTTTAACGTTTTTTGAAAGGAGTTGGGACATCAAGAGTCTCTGCAATGCATAATAGCATGCATTTCCAGAATTGAGCCTACGTTTAATTTCTTTGTGCATCTCATTCCTATTTGTGATTATTGTTCCTAGGTATTTGAATTCAGCCACTTCCTCAAAATTTCCCTCATTTGTCCTTAGCTGTCCATTTCCATCATATACTGAATTTCTACGTGTGACCATATATTTAGTTTTACTGATATTTACTTCCAGTCCCAATTTCTTAGTGTTACTCAATAGTGTGTGCGTGTTGGCCTTTAGTATCTCCTCGCTATCGGCCAGTAGTACTACATCATCAGCATAAACTAACAGCTTATTAATAACATAATAATAATAATAATAATAATAATAATAATAATAATAATAATAATAATAATAATAATAATAATAATAATAATAATAATAATAATAATAATAATAATAATAATAATAATAATAACTATAAAAAACAATAATGCATCCATAGAAATTCTGCCCGAAGGCAGGCCTTTCACTGCAATGATAGCATTTTCATGCTATGTTTTGCAGCTTTACTGGGGAATTATGGGTGTGGTAGCTTCCCGTTACTTTCCACAATAATGATAATAATAATAATAATAATAATAATAGGAATAATAATAATAATAATAATAATTATAGGAATAATAATAATAATAATAATTATAGGAATAATAATAATAATAATAATAGGAATAATAATAATAATAAAATAATTGGGCGATGGAGATTGGAATGATATAGAGATGTGGAGAAGAATGACAGTAGATTAATTGAGCGTAGGACGACGTTGTGAAATCTGTTAAATAAATAAATAAATACATATTTTTTTAAAAGTTCATTTAATGACTTTGGAGTGTATTCATTAAAAATAGATTGTATTAATATATATATATATATATATATATATATATATATATATACACAATCAAGATGTCCAATTCACCAAATAATGTTTTAAAATGGTCAACACAGATATCTGGTGTTGAGAATGACAGCTGGGCTGTGGAAACGTGTTGACCATTTTAAAACATTATTTGGTGAATTGGGCATATTGACTGTATATATGTTTTAATATTTTATCACCAAGAAGATCACTTGTGTATTAAATAGATTGTTTTAAGTTTAATATGGAGGATATTTTGATGCACTCGAAAATTCGAAAAAATGCACAAAATTTTCGAAAAATGGCTTTAAAAAACGACAATTTTAAATAAATAAATAATAATAGTAATAAATTATTTATATACAGATTTTCAATGTTTACACATCTTTCTGTGCCTAAAGTTTTATTTTTCGTCTCCACTCGTCTCTATCCATCCACTCCATTTCCTCCAGTCCTCTTGTTCTCATTCCAGTTCTTATACCTTGCATCCACGAGTTTCGAGGTCTTCCTTTCTTTCTTATTCCAGGTGGACACCATAATAATAATAATAATAATAATAATAATAATAATAATAATAATAATAATAATAATAATAATAATAATAATAATAATAATAATAATAATAATAATAATAATAATAATAATAATAATAATAACAATAACAATAACAATAATAATAATAATAATAATAATAATAATAGTAAAAAAATTATTTACATTACGGCCGAAGCATAACTGATGCCGGAATTTCGAAAACAATTCGTAAAATAGTTTCAATCCATGCAATGTATGTAATTTTATTTCATATCATTTCGAATTTCGTTAGTTTAATTAATAAACATTAAACTATGTAGAAAATGACATCCTTAAAATATGCTCACAATGAGTGGTTCGAAAGTAATTTTAAAATTATCAGGATACTGTATATGACTATAAAAATATTAATTATTGTGGAAACTCGCAGTTGGGAATATGCAATCAGTTATTGCTATTTGCAGTACTACTTGTAAGACATAAACAATTGAAAGCTGATTCAATCAGTACCTCCAACTGGCCCAATGAAATGCAGATTTTATCATTACTGTTAACAAAACTTTTTTTGTTTTGTTAGCCTAGAAGAGTCCTTTCTTAAAATATGTTCATGTCATTTTTTGTTTATAGTTTTGCATTTTTTTCATTTAAATTAAACATTTTGAGTTCTTGCCTAATTGTTTCTCTAGGAATGTGGTCTCTTAATCCTGAAACGTATTTGAGGAACTTCATCTCTGATGTTTCTAGTAATCTTATTTCTGATCGACTCATGGCCCAATTCTCTATCCATATGTCACAATGGAAACCGCCATTACCTTATAAAACTTTAGCATTGTTTATTTTGTTGTTTTTGTCTGTAGTGTTCTTTTCATAGTCCCACACATACTTTGAAATTTATAATTTTTTCATGTATACCATTTTCCCAATTGTAAGATATGTGACATCCTAAATATTTAAAACTCTGTACTTGTTTGATAATTTGATCGTTCAAAACTATTTTCGATCGAACTGCATATTTTCCCCGAAAGACCATTGTTTTTGTTTTCTTCGTTGAAATCTTGTGATTATATTTCTCCATGGTTTTCTAGAGCAGTAGTGTGGGTTTTTTGTAACTGATTTTCTGATTCTGCACATATGACCTGATCGTCTGCAAACATAATTGTGTCTACGATGGTAGTTCCTAGTTTCAAAAGCTGTTGTTGTTTTCAAATGCTGGGCCTTGGCACCGAAGCCATTAGCGTTCTTGCTCTCCAATATTTCTCTATGGTGGATCCAACAGGTAATACTTCACAGGTTTGTAGATGTTCTTCATTCATTTCTTCGTCTTTATTGCATAGAGGACAATTTGGATTCGTGTAGATTCCTATTTTATATAGGCCTAAATGTTTGACCAAATAGTCGTGTTCTGTAAGCAGTCTAAATTTTGCTACTGATGTTTTACGTGGAATTTCTGGAATAATATCTGTCTTCTTTACTAAAATATTCCATTTTTTGTCTTTGGCTTTATTACATAGGTCTTGGTTTTGTTTGATTTTATACTTGTTTTTAATTATTCTTTTTATGGATGTGAAAGGTAAGCTTTTAGTAGTATTCTGAATTAAATTGGAGCCTTTGTTGGCAAGAAAATCAGCAGTGTCATTTCCAGCAATTCCACAAGTTTCAAAAGCTTGAAGGGCTGTAAAATATAGACCTAAAATAACTGTTAGGAATAATCCTTGAAGAGCTTGATTATAATTATTTTCTTTTAAAATGTTTACTTAGCTGTGTTTGCCATTCTGTGACAGTTGTGTCTAAATATAGGCCTATATTAAATAAAGTCGGCAAGAGAGGACAGCCCTGTCTTACAAGCACTGTTGTACCAACCTCAAGGCTATAGAGAAATTGGACATCCTAGAAGACGATGGGAAGTTGAATTCTAAGAGCGGAACGGGCCGACGGCCTACCATGAAGATGATGAGAGAACATTTTTGTAACGTGAAATTACTTCTATACTTGGACGATGTTATGCATCAATCGGCTAAGCGCCATTAAAAAATTACATTTTGATGCCATATGTTGCACTGGTTCATGAAATAAGTGTATGCACACTTTAAGCGCCAAATCTATAAAAATAGCCTTCTTCTTCTTCAATTCCCGGACTAGGCAAAAATTGCCTGTTCCGCCTCAAAGTTGTTCTGTCATCTTTTCACTGGTCTTCCTACATTCTTTGAACCTCTTATAGTTGAATGTTGCTCTTGGTAATCTTGTTACATTCTTTTTACATGTGTAAACCATTTCTCTCTATATTCTTTGATTTTTTCGTTCAATGGATATAGCTATATATTTAACTCTGCTCTGATATCTTCAGTGTTTATCCGATCCAATCTTGTGCAGCCTTTTGTTCTTCTAAGGAAGTTCATTTCTGCGCTTTGTGTTCTACTTTGTATTTTTTTGGTCATTAACCAAGTTTCGCTCCCATAAAGTAATGCAGGAACTGCCAATGTTTTATAAAACTTCAATCTAGTATCTCTTCTTGTTTTATACTTTAATGTTTTATGTATAGTTCCGCATATCATTTGAAATTTCGACAGTTTCATATGTATGTCTCTTTCAGTTTTTGTGTTTATAGTAAAATTACAACCCAAATAATTAAAATTTGTTACTTGTTCCAGAGGTTTGTTTTCTATTACGATTTTGATCTTAGGCCTATATGTTCGTTTTCCCAAAATGCCATTATGTTTGTTTTTTCTTTTGATATTTTAAAATTATATTCTTGGCATAACTAATTTAATTGATGTAAATAGTCCTGCAAATTATTTTCATTTTCTTGATTAATAACCACATCGTCAGCTAAATTTAGCCTTATTATTAAATAAAATGTAAACGCCATCAGTCCTATCAGAGATTCTGTGTTTTGCAATAAACGGCTATAAAACCAGATCTTTATAAATGCTAATCTAAATTTTGTATCATGCAGTTAAGCGCCAAATGTTTTCGCTCTTAGATTGTTGATGCATAACTGTCAAACAAGGAAAATAACTTATAATATCCAGTATTGTTACTTTGGCGTTACAATAAACAGTGAAGATTGATTTAAACTTTAAACGTATTTTTCTCGAAAGTTACATAATGGCGCATAGTCGGTTTATGCATAACGCCGCCCAGTTAGCCTTAAATCACTTCTATAGTTAGCCTTATAATGGAATAAATAGTTGAAATATGATTTCATTATTTTGTGTTCAGACAATTTATATTGATTGCACTTGATTGCACTTATAAAATGACTAGGATAATTACTTTTAGCATGGTTTATTCTTAACTGACACTAACGAACTCGTAGGTTCATGGCCGCACGGACATAAGCTCTCCATACATCCCTATCCTGGGCTAAATGTTTTCCAATCATTACCTGTACGGGGTGCATCATAAATATGGCTATACTTTTGATCGCGTTGTGTGATGAAAATATTACCATTACAGGAAATATGAAATTACCGTTGGAAAGGCAATTATTCAAATTACAACAATGGAATAAAATAAAACAGTGTAGAACTTACGTCATAAGTCAAAATGGCGTCGAAAATGCAAAAGCTAATTACAATTGCTGCATGGGCAATAACATATGCTAATGATCGTGAGGCCGCAAAGACGGGCAAGACGTGAGTTTAACATAGCATTGCAGCCGTCGACTGTGAGGAAGTGGAGAAAACGACTGCTGGAAACGGGAAGAATGCAGAAAATCAAACCTCCTGGAAGGCCTCGCATTAGCACGGATGCAGAAACAACGAAGATAGTTGTCGAGGCGTTCGACGCTAGCCCACAAAAATCAACCCGCCAAGCTGCACGTGAGCAATGATTTGTTTTGTTTTGTTCTACTGTTGTAATTTGAAGGATTCTCTTTCCAATGATAACATCATATTTCCTTTAATAATAATATTTTCGCCATAAAATGCGATCATACGTATAGCCATATTTCTGAATAACTCTGTATAATCTACTTCCCTCAAATCATACTTAATGTTATTCTCCCACCTCATTCTTGGTCTATCAACTGAGCAATTTCCCTCTGGTTTTCCTACCAGAAGCTTCCATGCACCTCTTTCATCTCCCATAAGTGCCAAATGCCCTGCCCATCGCAGCCTAAGAGACTTAACTGTTGTTATTATGTTAGAATTATAAAATAAAATATTTATTAGACATTATACCGCATTATTAATCATCCCCTGAGGTATTGAACCATAAGTTTGGAAAATAATGTTGTGTCAAGGAATTTCTTGTACTGAGGCAGTCGTGATTTTTCTCTTGCACCTCGCAGTACGCACGTGTACGGCCTCGTGAAACCCTCGAAGTGCATTCTCCAGGGGTCGTCGAAACGAAGGGTTGACATTTATACCGTTCTCTGTTCTCAGCAAAAATTCCGTTTCTCCAACTATGTTGTATTTCTTCAGCCTAATCTTAATTCTCGTATCGATATTTCAAAGATTGCAGCCACTTATATTACCAATCATGAAAATGGGTTAAGTTTTTTACTAATAACCAATGGTAAAGAATTAGTTTAATTCGACCAGCAGAGTAATATAAATATTTATTCTCGTTTTGCCCTTTGGCCTACATAGAAACAAAAAGTCTGATGGAGTTACAGGCCTAGAATGCCCTTGGCCTACAAACCGGCTGCTGGCCTCACATCCACATGTGTTAATCACAGATGTAGACGATCATCTATCCAGTGTAGGGGTGGCATGTGGTCAGCATGTCGAGTCCCCCAATCGTTATAGCTGGTTTTCTCAACTTGGAGCCGCTACTTATTGTAGCTACTCAAATTCCTCACGATGCTGGGTGGGCACCGGTCCCATACTGGCCGAAATTCCATAAGAAAATTTCTTCCCCCATGGAGACCGGAACCAGCGCACGTTCCGTAATTCTGCACAAAGGATTCTTGCTTTAACCACTCGGCTACGGCGCGGGACTCTGACCTGACCTACTTAGCTTCTTTTGAAATTAACACTGGGTATCGATGGAGTGCTATTTGAGGTAACTGTGTCTTTAACGTTTCTTTTTAAAATTATAGAAGTTTTAATGTCTCATTTATAATTTTTGTTCGAATAAAATACTTAGGAAAATTTTTGGACCAAAGAGAGATGAACCGACAAGTAAATGGAGAAGACTACAATGAACTACATGTTCTTTATAGGAAGCCAGATAGGCTATAATAAGAACAGTTAAGTCTATTAAGACTAAGATGGGCAGGACATGTTGCGCGTATGGGGAATGAAAGACTTGCATGGAAGCTTCTTGTAGTTAAGCCAGAAGGAAAACGCTCAGTTGGTAGACCAAGAATGAGGTGGGAGAATAACATTAACTATGATCATCGGCAGAATTCAAAACTCTTTTGAATCCTGCCGTTGTTGGGACAAGTCCCGAAATATTTACAGTTAAATAGGCCTAACTAATTAAGTTGAGGAGACGGACCTTTCAGGTGAATATTCCATAATTTTATATTTTAATTTTGTCTTTACTTTCACGTGTACCTAACTATTTTACTAACACACTGTCATTATCGAACACGGAGGGGGTTCATGTCGGTGTGAACATACGCTCTCCATACATCCCTATCCCGAGGTAATATTTTTCAAATCATTCTCTGTATAATTATCCTCAAGCCAGCAGGCTGGTAAATCAAGTACATTTTACAATGACGCCATGGAATTCAAATCATGATTAATCTGGGTTTTCTACAAGGAGTTTGTATACCCCTCTTTCATTTTCTATTTGCGCTGTATTCCCTGCTTATCGCAGTCTAAGAGCCATAATCACTGATATTGTATCTGGTTTCCTATAGAGATCATAAATCTCAATGTTAAATAGTTTTTTCCTTCACCTGACTGTACCTCATAGCTGAAATTATCATAAATAATGCCACGAGTGATTTCCAATTTATCTAGATAATTTGGAAATCAAGAGTGGCATTTGTTAGGACTATTTAACGAATAAAATTAAGCTGTTTAGCCACAAATCATTATTTAAATAGTTACTTTTTTATTAATATATTTAATGTAAACAGCGATGTTTGAAAACAAATGAGAAACGATGTTTGAAAACAAAGGAGAAACGATTGTTACGCTTGTTCATCACTGCAACCAGATCATATTATTTATTGCCAAAGGATCTCAGTATTGTAAGAATGCACCCTAGTGGAGAAATTTATAACCAACATTATATGTATTAATGAGTTTCCGATGTCCTATTTTGTAAATATGTCAATTATATTTTTCTGCAACGTTATTTCCTGGGAAATAATTCGTTTAAGAAAGTGCAAACAGTGGCCTCTTTTTTTTTTGTGGTATAATAGATTGCTATAAATGTTTTTTATATTATCTTCCGCAAGCACTATCAGCTGACATTCATGCACTATATATACAATCTGGTAGCCGTAATTTTTTGGAGAGTAAGTCACTGCGAAATAATGCTATGACCTATTCAGAATGTTAAAAAGGAGGAGCGCTCTTTAATATGATAAACTTGTTTGATAAATTCTAGGTAAAACACGACTGTGATTGGTTGTACTTAAAAAAATCATTGAAATGTGATTGGTCATTGACTCCCATTTGGAGCATGAGTTAAATAGTCAGAATTAGAGAATAGAGTTCACGAAAAAGAGGAGAAGGTATGACAAGTAACTTATAATTTCACTGAATTTGATTATTTAGTTGGACAAATGCAATATCTTAAACAAAGGAAATGGATCTTCTTGCATCTTTCATGGTCTGTTAATTAAGAACTTGTATGGATCTACTTCTAATAAGTTATTATACCTAGAGTGAAACCTCATTATATCGGATGAGCGATTAAATATTTTTGAAGTGATAATTAAGAACGGGGGGAACGCCGTAGCATAGTGGTTAAGGCACTGAGCTACAAGCCGGAGGGTCGAGGGTTCATGTCCTGTTGGGGTCAGGATTTTTAAACTGACCCAAACCCTCTGGCAGCACTATGGCCCTGGGGTCGACTCAGCCTCTAACGGAAATGAGTACCAGACGCTTGTTCTGGGGTAAAGGCAGCCGTCACGCAGGGCTGACAACCCGGCTGACATAAAATGCTGATTGTCTAGAAAAAGTGGGAGCCTTAACCTCCTACTACCCCAAGGGCCTCCTGAGGCCTGTTGTGGGATGACTTTACTTTGGGGCACGCCATAGCGTAGTGGTTAAGGCACCGCGCTACAAGCCAGAAGGTTGAGGGTTCAAGTCCCGGTGGGGTCAGGATTTTTAAACTGACCAAAACGTTCTGGCGGCACTATGGCCCTGGGGTCGACTCAGCCTCTAACTGAAATGAGTACCAGACGCTTGTTCTGGGAGTAATGGCGGCCGTCACGCAGGGCTGACATCAAGTGCCGATTGTCTAGAAAAAGTAGGAGCCTTAACTTCCTACTACCCCAAGGGCCTCCCGAGGCCTGTAGTGGGATTACTTTACTTTGCTAATTACGAACAACTTATTGCTTTTTAAATTTCGAGTTTTCCTGGTTTTCACAGAATTCCATTTCTCTACAGAGATATTGTCAACATTCCATCATGGTTAAAAAAAAAGATAAACAGCAGACAATGGGGAAAATATAGGTCAATAGATGTTATAAACAGAAAAAAATGAGGCATTCGATATGTAATGGCAGAACTCTTTTAAATCAGCTATCTTATTGGTGACCATTGTAATCCTGTAGTACACGTATAACGTTGAGTAGTCTTTTTGTATAAATCTGTATTAATGAAAGTCTAGAAATACCAATATTTCGTGAATACATTCACTAATTCTCATTTTAGTAGTAAATAAAATAATAAAATATGTTTAGTAGAATTTGTTTAGAATGTGGTACGATAAAACGAACACTAAATAACAAAACAACAAGAGACACCCAATTGAAATTTTATAAAATGTTGGCAGTACCGATACTGTTCTATGGTTCAGAAGCCTGGATACATAAAAAACAAGATCTAAGTAGGATAACGGCGGCAGAAATGAATTTTTTGAGATCTGTTAAAGGATGCACTAAGGAAGACAGAATCAAGAACACAGAAATAAGACAGGAACTTGAAATATTTGCAAAAACTGATAAAATGGATACATATAGACAAAAATGGAAGCAACACATAGACAGAATGAATGAAGATAGATATCCAAAACAAATAACAAAATACAAACCTAAAGGCACCCGAGATGTGGGCAGACCTAGAAAGTGATGGGGTGAAATCGGAACGGGTCAACAGACCTAATCCATGAATGAAGATGATGATGTTTAGAATGTGGAATTGGGAAGTACTCGAACATCTACCAAATTCATCAGACATGAGCACATGTGACTATAACCTATTCTCAAAGAACCTCTACGAGACATTAGATTTCAATCAAGAGTTGATATCCAGAAAACTCTAGATCGATCAGTGAAATATATATACAGAAATGGTGCTGCAGATGGAGTGCACTATCTTCCAAGGATTTGGCAACGTATAATTGACTTAGCAAGAGACTATAAATGAAGTTCGTAATGTTAAAAGTAACCCAAATATTTTTTGTGACGTTATAGTAGTGTTGCCATTACTTATTGAATGCCCTAGTATGTCAGTTCAAATTTTAAAACAATCACAAAACTTAATTACACTGGTCAACATGATTTTGTTTCATGAGTACCAATAGTTGTACTTAATGCAGTTTTCTATCGTGTTTTCAAATATGCATTCGGAATTTCTCCATCACCCACAGTTTTTTTTTAATTTCAATTTCAATTAATGGATTTAAATAATTATTTTTTTAATAAACGTTTTCTGTCTATTTGTCCATTGTAAAATAAAATCAAATGAGCTAACTCATGATATTTCAGCTATGGAAAAGAGATATTAAGACAAATGGAATCCTAATATGCTGGCCGATTATTGTTGGACCATCAAGAGGGATGCTCCACAGGCGAAATATAGCAGAAAATCGTAATTTCTTACTTTCTACGCGAGTCCGAATGTTCGAATATTGTGTAGTTACGAATGTAGGAAATATTAAAGTGTTTGAAATTATAAATTCCTGTCTCTCGGAAACCTTGCGTGATGGAGAAAAACCGATATCATATTTGAATTAAGGAGAAAAAATACTATCAGAATCACATATTTTTCTTTCTGAGACAAAAAGAAAGTTTCTTTTTTGTTGCTCAGTGTTGTTTAAATTACTATAATCTAGTGCAATGTTTTTAATGCTTACAGAAATCAAGAAATAATCGACTCTGAAATTATATAACATAATGATTACGATGTTTTTAAATTTAGTAATAATTCAAGCAGGTTTGTTATTTTCAATCAGTTTGTACAAAACAAATGACAGAAGCAGATGCTAATTTCATTTTCATTACATTTGGTTTTGACAATCAATAGATAATAATTAACGGATAATGAGATTTAAACAACAAAATATCACCAGTTAAATACATAAATTAATAATTATTCATGATGAGTTATCAATTTAGAAATATATATTTTAAGTACATCAAATACCGTATCATAATTGTAATATTTTTTCGCTAAATATTATTATTTCAATAAAACATCTCATAGCGAATATTTCAGGCGGTAGCATATGAGACTCCTAAGAACGGTCCCATTAAAATCTTCGGATCGATATTTGTTCGTGATTTTCCTAAAATGTCAAGTCAACCGCTGTGGTTTTTATAGTCAAGGATAATTTCGTTTTTATCGGCCGCGGTGGACTAGTGGTTATGCTCCTTGCCTCTGGTCCCGAGGGTCGCGGGTTCAAACACGGCCGGGGTCGATGGATTTTTTAGGATGGAAAAATCCAAGGAGCAAGTCCTCTGGGAGGGATTTTAAGCCGTGGGTTCCGAGTCTGAATATTTTCAGGCTCGTAAAAGATCTTTAAGCCTGAATGAAAAGGCCTCTAAGCAAAATTTACCGAATTTTCCCGTCCTAGTACTGCCTTGTTTTCCTAGATGTCAGTATGAGGCCGAACGCTGACCACGGACCACTCCAATGACATCTATACGAAAACAAGTGTAACTAAATTACTATGGTTCAAATTCTTCCCTGTAGGGGGAGAGAGCCTAAATCTCTGTTGAGGGAAACATGGGCTTGCAAGACAAGACAAGATAATTTCATTTTTATCTTTACTTCATAATTCTCTTCCTTTCTTTCTTTTTCTTAGTTTAACCTGTTACTTTGTAGGAATTCTTATGCTCTCTACGACTGTTTTATATATTCTTAGTTATTTTTGGTGAAATTGGGATAAATAAAAGTCTAAAATGCGTAAGAGCATGTGTATCTAGAGTTGAGCCTATATTCAATTTTTTTTTTTGCATTTCATGCCTTACAGGGGCATGACATTTCAGGAGTGGATTTTATTATGGATCACATAGGCTACATACTTTTTTGACCACACAATGTCATGGAGGATCTACCCGAATAAGTCATGAGCTCAGTGCCATTGCTACCTTCGAAATAATACCAACTTGTAAAACAAGACCCTATTCATTCATCTTTAGTACAGAAGAACATAAGATTGCGGCTTTATAAGGTTCTCGCAAGGCCAGTATTAGATATGGTAGTGAAGCATGGACAATACGAAGAAGAGATGAAAGCCGAATAACAGCAAATGAGATGCGATTTATGCGCCGTACAGCAGGCTATACAAAATGGGACCATAAAAGAAATGAGGAAATTATGGAAGAGTTGGATGTAGAACCCATTCTTCACCACATACAAAACTACCAGAACAACTGGAAAGCCCATCTTCAACAAATGCCGTCTCATAGAATTGCAAAAACCATGCTTGATTACTGCCCCAAGGCAAAAGATTGCTGGGACATCCAAAAAAAGCGCTGGATGGAAAACTCCTCTTTGAGGCCGTAACAGGCCGTAACTTGCATGGATGATGATGATGATGATGACATTAAGGCGAATACCATAGGGTGATTATGATGCCGACTGGTATTCGGGTACTGCACGTATATTTGGGCCTTAAATATATATAGGCCTACCCAACATTTGTCTTACTTTTTTCTCCATGGCGCGATAGGCTTAGAAGGCACTTAGCATACCAGTCGGCTGTTTGTCTCGTATCTACATGTATTAATCACAGAGGTAGGGATCATACGACATGTCAGCATATCGGGTCCCGCAGGCGTTTTAGCTGTTTTTTCTTAACCTGGAGCCGCTTATTCTTCACGATGCTGAGTATAGTCCACAGACGAGAAGAAAAAGCAAGGGACGAAGGCGGGCCCGGGGAATTGCAAGTGATACAATGGCTTACTACCTGAGAATTTAGGAACAGTCCACGATGTCACTCACATCTGGAGATTATTTCAGGCGTATTCAATTTTATGTTATATATTTTGTGTTTTACGGTAATTAAATTTGCTCTTCTTATTCAGTTTAGTTACTTTATGTTTTAATGTTTCGTAGTTCACTGTGAGGTAAGGGTGATGATTAAAATTTTGAAGTGTGTCCGCCAGACTCGGAACTAACACGCCCGCTCAGCGTCTAAATGAAGGTAAGTTATAGTACAATCCTTCATGATATAATGTGCTGAGTATGAAATACCTACTGCTTTCATACACTTCATCTGTGCACTATAGGAACCGATCCCACACTGACGAAATTCCGTGAGAAGATTTCTTCCCCATGGAGACTCAAACCAGCGCTAGCCCCGTAGCTCTGTGCCAAGGCATCTTGCCCTAACCACTCGGCTATGGCGCGGGACACGTCTTACAGGTGAGGGGAAAAAACTCTAAAAATCACCCAGGAAATTTGCTTCGAACGGGACCCACTCCTTCTGAAGCTACTATGCTATTCCGAGACTATTTCATAATTAATTAAAAACAATCAATAACCAGAACGAAATTTTTCATCTTGTCATTTGATACATCATATTCAGAGAATCCCAGGGCCAAATCAGTCTTAAATTTTTTCACTATTTTTTCAATCAAGTTAACCCTTTAATTGGCAAATATCCTATAGGATACATCAATTGGTTCGATTTATTTAATATTATTAATAAAACAGAAGAAAACGAACAAGTAGTAATAACTTAGGCCCAAAATGTGTGACGAATTACACAATAAACCAAATAATAACAGTCATGTGTGATTTTGTTTTCAGTGCGGTCCGCAACATTTAAATAACTGGCACGAGAAATTAGTGTTTCGCTAATTTAAGGTTTAGAGCCTAACTGCTAAGTTAATGTTGTATTATTCGACTCATTTTGTAATTTTACAGTATCTTTAATTGTCAAATATAACCCAAGATTATAATTTACAAATTTCGGTGAGTAAGACAAAAACTATGGCGTTTCAAGGGAAAATACCGATACGAACTAAAATTGTTATTAACAACAATATAATAGAACAAGTTAATAACTTTACTTATCTTGGCTGCAATCTTTCCTACGACACATGTAAAGACATAGACATAAAATTGGTCAAATTTCAAAAACTTATAGGAACAATAAAAAGCATTCTTTTCCGAAAAGTACGTCCAGATACAATTCTAAAATTTTATAAAACAATGGCTCTTCCAACTCTACTTTATGGTTCTGAAACCTGGACTCTTACTACAGGTAAATTAAATAGGATAGTAGCTGCAGAAATGAAGTTATTAAGACCTTTAGCGGGTTATACGCTTTATGATCACATACGTAATGAAGATATCCGCAAAGCTCTCAACACACCAGCAATAACTGAAATCATTAAAAATATCAAAATAATTGGCATGAACACCTTCTGAGAATGCCAAACAATAGACTACCTCTGCAGCTATTGAACTACAGACCCATAGGGCGAAGAGACCCAGGAAGACCTAAGAAGAGATGGAGGGATCAATTTCTGGCCTAATCCATGACTGCCATTGATGATGATGATGATGATGACAATATCTTTAAAGTTGATTTAATGTAGGCTACACTCGAGAACATGCAGTAACTTAGGCTATTTTAGGCCTATTACAATTTAAAGCATTGTCTAGGTGGGAGAATAACATTAACCATGAATTGAGGGAAATATATTATACAGGGGATGATTGGAAAACTTTAGCTAAGGATAAGGATATATGGAGAGGTTATGTCCGCGCGAGTATGAACCTACGGGTTCGATAGTGCCAGCGAGTTAGTTAGAATATTGGAAATTACGGAAAGATCCTAAATGCCATTAGACCAAAGTCGCTAAAAAGTGTTTACAAGAGTCATAAGCGCATGACTAAATATAACCTGTTGGCCTACTGTTATATTCATGAAGATAACAGATTATGGTTGCAATTAGATATAACATATTCATGCATCACAAAATAAATAAAAATTGTGTACTAAAGTTGTGTATATTATTACTTTGGTTAATTTTTTACTTCATTTATCTGAATCAATTAGTCTATTTTTTTTTTGTAGATGATGTTGGACATTGTTAAGGAATCACGATGGCGTAACTTGAAAAACCACTCTAAATGTTTGCTTTAAGATATAAAATAAGAGGTTATTCATCTCATTAAGTTGAAAGAAAACTCTAAATAATTTTATAATACAGGCCTATATTTTTATCTTCTAATTTGACGCTTTTCTGGCACGATCGTCCATTCTTCCCCGACAGGCCATTTCCCTATAAGGCCAGGAAAGCGTTGAGCACAAAATGGTAGCTACATAAGATGGAGAGGTTAAATTAAGGAGGAGAGAAAGAGGACAGAAGGAGAGAGAGAGAGAAAGAGGAGAGAGAGAGAGAGAGAAAGAGGAGAGAGAGAGATAGAGAGAGAGAGAGAAGAGAGATGTCCCCCATTCGTTATCTCAGTCAATTATTCAATTTATTCAATAATTTGTCTAAATTTTAATCTCCTTGTTAAAATAATTTTAATCATTATATTGGAATTTTGATTTTGTTAAATTACATTTGTTAAAAAACACACGCACAAAAATTATCATAAGTAATGCCACGAGTGATTTCCAAATTATCGATAAATTCACGACTCACGAAGTGAGGAGTGAATTTATCTAGAATATTTAACTCATGCCCCAAATGGGAGTCAATGACCAATCACGTTTCAATGATTTCTGTTTTACAACCAATCAGAGTCGTATTTCACCAAATATTTATCAGTGTTATAATTACCATATTAAAGAAAGCTCCTCCTTACAATATTGCGTTCCTTTGGCAATAAATAGTATGATCTGGTTGCAGTGATAAACAAAAGAAGCAGTAGAAGCGTACCTATTGTTTCTCATTTGTTTTCAAACATCGCCGTTTACATTAAATATATAAATATTTTAAATTAACTATAGTTACATAATGATTTGTGAGTAAACAGCTTAATTTTATTCGTTAAATAGTCCTAACAAATGCCACTCTTGATTTCCAAATTCTCTAGATAAATTCACTCTTTGGAAATCACTCGTGGCATTACTTATGAGAATTTGGAAATCAAGAGTGGCATTTGTTAGGACTATTTAACGAATAAAATTAAGCTGTTTACTCACAAATCATTATTTAACTACAGTTATTTTAAAATATTTATATATTTAATGTAAACGGCGATGTTTGAAAACAAATGAGAAGCGATAGGAACGCTTCATCTGCTTCTTTTGTTTATCACTGCAACCAGATAATACTATTTATTGCCAAAGGAACGCAATATTGTAAGAATGCTCTCTAGTGGAGAAAAAATTAAACACATCAAACTGTATATTAATTCATTTCTGATGTCGTATGATGTAAATATGACAATTATATTTTTCTGGATTGTTACCTGGGAAAAAATACATTTAAGAAAGTGCAAACAGTGGTTTCTTTTTTGGTGGTATAATCAATTGCTACAAATGTTTTTATATTAACTCCTGCATGCGGCATGTGTTGACATTCATGCACTATACACTCTGATAGCCGTATTTCTAGGGGGCTCAGTCACTGCAAAATAATGGTCAGACCTGTTCAGAATATTAAAAAGGAGGAGCCTTCTTCTTCTTCTTCTTCTACTACAAGGTTTAGGCTATGCAGCCTGTTCCGGCGAAGTTAAAAGTGGAGTCCATCTTCTACGTGGTCGGCCAACATCTCTCGTTGCTCTGGGATTATACAGGAAGGTTCTTTTTGGTATTTTTCGTTGTTCATTCTCATTAAGTGTTCTGTCCATTTCTTATTATTTTCGCTGATTTTATCTTCAATTTTATATATATTTAATTCTTCTCGCATAGTTTCATTCCTTATTCTATCCGCTCTTGTGCATCCTTTCACATTACGTAAAAACAGCATTTCCGCAGTCTGTATCCTGCTTTTATCCCTTGATTTCATTATCCAATTTTCACTTCCATACAACAACAAAGGAACAGCCATTGTTTTATATAATTTAAGTTTCGTATCTTTCCTTGTTTTCCGACCTAAGTTTCTTTTTATGGTTCCACAAATAGCCTGAAATTTATTTACTTTATTTTCTCTATAAGTTATATCACATCCTTAATATTGGATTTAATATGGTAATTATAACACTGATAAATATTTCGTGAAACACGACTCTGATTGGTTTGTAAAACAGAAATCATTGAAACGTGATTGGCCATTGACTCCCATTTGGGGCATGAGTTAAATAGTCATGGTAATGGTATGTATGTAGTATAAACAACCGTACAAAATGGATAAACTTACTGGAAATGTCAAATGTCTTGAAAATGATCTCGCACAAGAAATTTTGAAACGTCGACAAATTATTGAACAGATTGAATATTTGACTGAGATAACGAATTAATTATTGTAATTATTATTAACTACTCTCAGAGAATAATATAGACGTATTTAATATAATTGCAAATGTTTTACTTACTTACTTACTCACTGGCACTATCGAACCCGTAGGTTCATGAGTGCGCGGACATAAGCTCTCCATACATCCCTATCCTGAGCTAATGCTTTCCAATCATTCCCTGTATAATCTACTTCCCTCAAATCATAGTTAATGTTGTTCTCCCACCTCTTTCTTGGTCTACCAACTGGGCGTTTTCCTTCTGGCTTTCCTACAAGAAGTTTCCATGCACGTCTTTCATTCCCCATACGCGCAACATGTCCTGCCCATCGCAGTCTACGAGACTTAACTGTTCTTATTATATGTGGCTTCCTATAAAGACCATGTAGTTCATTGTTATGTAAGTCTTCTCCATTCAACTGTCTGTTCATCTGTCTTTGGTCCAAAATTTTTCCTAAGAACTTTATTCTCAAATACTTGTAATCTCCTTTCCTCCCTTAAAGTAAGAGTCCATGTTTCGCACCCATATAATGTGACTGGTAGAATAATAGTTTTATATATTTTCAGCTTAACGTTTTTTGAAAGGAGTTGGGACATCAAAAGTCTCTGCAATGCATAATAGCATGCATTTCCAGAATTGAGCCTATGTTTAATTTTTTTGTGCATATCATTCCTATTTGTGATTACTGCTCCTAGGTATTTGAATTCAGCCACTTCCTCAAAATTTCCCTCATTTGTCATTAGCTGTCCATTTCCATTATATACTGAATTTCTACGTGTGGCCATATATTTGGTTTTACTGATATTTACTTCCAGTCCTAATTTCTTAGTGTTACTCAATAGTGTGTGCATGTTGGCCTTTAGTATCTCCTCGCTATCGGCCAGTAGTACTACATCATCGGCATAAACTAACAGCTTATTAATACCATTCATTGCAAATGTTTTACTATTAATATTAGTATATTATTTAATTACGAAACCGACGATGTAACTTGACTGCTAGAATCCCGTCCATTTACTCCCACGGCCCGGATAGGTTGCCCTGCAGATAGGAAATATTAAATCTCCATATTGTGTCTAAATGTGTAGGCCTATGTATGTTTCCCTTGTCTTCTGGTTAGTTTGTATTATTTTTACCTCCGGCATAGCTTATTGCTAATCATAGGCTAACAGAGGCCCGTCTCTCTTAATCTGTCTAAAACTAATGCAGTTCTTGGCTCTAGATGATACATAATTGGAATTGACTTATAGAGAGAAGAGCAAACAAACAAACTCCAAGGCGCGACAGACCTAGAAGGCCTTTGGCCTGCCATCCGGCTGCTGGCCTCACATTTAGACTACATGTGTTAATCATAGAGGACGACGATGATCCTGCCAGTGTTACAGTGACATGTTGTCAGCATGTCGGGTTTCTCCAGCCGTTATAGCTGATTTTCTCAACCTGGAACCGCTATTTATTTTAGCTACCCAAATTCCTCAGAATGCTGGGTGAGCAGCGGTCCCATACTGACCGAAATTCCATGAGAAAAATTCTTCACCCATGGAGACTTGAGCCAGCGCAAGACCCGTAGCTCTGCGCAAAGACATCTTGCTTTAATCACTCGGCTATAGCGCGTTACATAGAAAGAAGAATGTACTACAAAAAGAAGAGAGCGTAAAGTTAATAAAAAAAGAAAAGGAAGATAGTATGGCACTGGGCAATCACATTCTGTATCTTGACTTTCAATCCCCCATCTTCTTCTTCACTTGACGGGCTAGGCATAAATTGCCTGTCCCGCCTCACAGTTGTTCTGCCCATCTTTTCACTGGCCTTCCTACATTCCTTGAACCTCTTAGCTTGTAGTTGAATGCTGCTCTTAGTAATCTTGTTAGATTCATTCTTGCCACATGTGTAAGGCATTTCTCTCTATATTTCTCATTCAATGGATATATATTCAACTCTGTTCTTATATCTTCATTCCTTACCCGATCCAATCTTGTGCAGCCTTTTGTTCTTCTAAGGAAGTTCATTTCTGCGCTTTGTATTCTCTTTGCAATTTTTTGGTCATTGCCCAAGTTTCGCTCCCATAAGGTAGGCCTAATGCAGGAACTGCCAATGTTTTATAAAACTTCAATCCCCCATTATACCTATAAATTCCATGGCGAAAGAGGTTTAGAAGTACTTTGGCTTATCAGCTGGCTGTCAGCTATTAATGACAGGGATGGACGATCATCAATTCATCATAAGTAATGCCACGAGTGATTTCCAAATTATCGATAAATTCACGACTCACGAAGTGAGGAGTGAATTTATCTAGAGAATTTGGAAATCAAGAGTGGCATTTGTTAGGACTACTTAACGAATAAAATTAAGCTGTTTACTCACAAATCATTGTTTAACTATAGTTATTTTAAAATATTTATGTATTTAATGTAAACGGCGATGTTTGAAAACAAATCAGAAATGTGAGGTTATGTTCATTCACTGCAACTAGATCATATTATTTATTGCCAAATAAGATCGTAATATTGTAAGAATGTACCCAAGTGGAGAAATAATGAAACACATCAAACTATATATCATAATCAACATTACGAGTTATTCATTTATTCTTTTAGTAAACAACTCGGTAAAATCAAGGAATATTTTCATTATTTACTATATTCAATGTATTTGTTGGAGAAAAATAATGCTTTGACCTGTTCAAAACATTAAAAAGGAGGAGCTTTCTTCATCACAAAAGCAGGAGCTGATAAAGAGAAATCGATAAAGAGCGAGGTGAGACACGACTGTCATTGGTTGTAAAACAAAATTCATTGAAACGTGATTGGTCATTGACTAGCATTTGTGGCATGAGTTAAACAGTCATCGAAATTATATGTGATTAGCATGTTGTATTCTCTAGCCTTAGATCTACAGCTGGTTTTCTCAATGTGGACCAGCTACTTAACCTACCTACCCAAACCCTTCACGGTGTTGGGCGAGTATCGATCCATACTCTGGCTGAAATTCCATGAGAAATTTCTTCCCAAGCGTTCCTTAAATATGTGCTAAGGCAGGGTGCCCTAGACTCCTCAGTCACTGTGTTGGAACACATTAAATCTATAACATAATTAATTTAATTTTATGTTCACAGCTTACGTTAATAATAGCATAATTTTAGCTCTAGGGAGGACACGTGGTTTGTCTTGCCGAAGGAATCCTACTTGGTTCTTTCATTTGTATGTACGGGATGTAAAATACAGTTTTGTATTTCTTAATTTGTAATTAATAACACTGGTCAACATGATTTTTGTCTCATGAGTACCAATAGTTGTACTTAATGCAGTTTTTTTATCGTGTTTTCAAATATGTATACGGAATTTCTCCATCACCCACAGTTTTTTTATTTCGATTTCAATTAATAGATTTAAATAATTATTTTTTAATAACGATTTTTGTCGTCCATTTGTCCTTTGAGCGATGAGCACGGGGAACACTTTCATCAGGAGATTTCAGCTAAGGAAAAGAGATATCAAGGCAAATAGAATCTTAATATGCAGGCCGATTATTGTTGGACTATCAAGAGGGATGCTCCACAGGCAATATATAGGAGAAAATCGTCATTTCTTACTTTCCAGGTGAGTCCGAATGTTCGAATATTGTGTAGTTACGAATGTAGAAAATATTAAAGTGTTTGAAATTATAAATTCCTGTCTCTCGGAAACCTTGCGTGATGGAGAAAAACCGATATCATATTTGAGTTCAGGAGAAATAATACTATCAGAATCACATATTTTTCTTTCTGAGACAAAAAAAAAGTTTCTTTTTGTTGCTCAGTGTTAGACCCCGATATAGGAAATTGCTTTATCTAGTTACAGGTTTTTTTTGGTGCGAAATGAAGCGAAACTTCACACTCCATGCGTCACCTGACTCAAACATTCTTACTCAACCTTCATTAACAAAAGAGACGATAATACATCCAAGTGAATTAACCTATAGTGCAGGTAAGGATGTTTGAGTGAGATGACGTATGGGGTATGAAATTTTGCCTGAACCGGGATTTGAACACGATACCTCTAACTTTATACGTACATTAGTGACACACCCACTGTACGGTTTTTCATGTGTAGAAAATAGTATTGCTCTTATGGGATCGCTGTTGCCACTTGACGCCGCAGATTGAGTGACAGAGATGGAAATATAATTATTTCCAAATTTCGTTCAAAGAGGATAGTTCAATGGCATCTCCGCTAGCCGCTGTTCCGGTAATTGAGTTCACCCCTTACTTTATTAAATATCATCATCATCATAGTACATTCACGAATTTAGGCCATTTGTAGACCTGTTTCGGCCTCAAGAGAAACGCCATCCAAAAGTCTTTTGAGTGGACGTCCTGGTCTTCTTCTTCCTGCAGGTTGATATCTTAACATTTGTTTTGGTATTCTGTGATCTTCCATTCGATGAACATGTTGCATCCATCTTTACTTATAATCAGAAATTTTGTTTTCTAAAGATTCCATGTGTAATTCTTCTAAGATGTCTTCATTTTTTTTGTGATCTAGTAGTGTGTATCCTGCAGTCCTCCGAAGGTATCTCATTTCAGCAGATCTAAGTCTCTGTATACTTTATTAAATATGTGGGTGATAATTATACCTTCCATAACGGTATTTTTTTTCCATAAATCCGGTACTCACTTTCTTGGCAAAGTTGTAGATTAAACTATTTAACAAAATTATTTATTCCAAATGAATTCAATAATGAATAAATTGCAATAAAATCACAGCAAGAATTAGCCTACTCTATAAGGGAAATGGTATTTTCTAGACGTGAAAAACACTATATATCCTAACACAGACATTTATTTTTCTTCCTTATATAAGATTCTCTATCAGTGCGATATCGGTCGCACTACCATCTCGTGACTTCTGTAACAAGTAAGCACTTAAAGAGAATATTTACTTTATAGCAGTAACGCTTCTTTATTTCGATGCAATAATTAAATGTTGAATTTAACAATGAAGGCAAATTATTATATGAAATTAAAAATAAACGCGTGAACCGGGATTTGAACCCGAGAAGTTTAATTTTGTACGTTAGTGATATACCAACTAGTTCACTTAGACATCCTAGCATGATATATATATATATATATATATATATATCAGCATCATCTTCCTTTGCCTGTTCCGATCTCACACCTGTTCAGCCCAGCGCTTTCTTGGTCTTTCTACCGATCTTCGTCCTACAGGATTACACATCAGTGCCATCTTTGGTATCGTATCCTCTGTCATTCTTTGCAGATGTTCTATCCAATTGTTCCCGTGTTCTTCTATTTGTTGAAGAAGTGGTTGTACTTTTAGTTCCTCTCTAATATTCTTATTTCTAATATGTTCTTTTCTTGTACAACCTTTCACAGCCCGTAGGAATCTCATTTCCGCTGCCTGGATTTTACTTTTTTCTTTTTCCTTCAGAACCCAGGCCTCACTTCCATACATTGCTACTGGTAGTGTCATCGTTGAGTAAAATCTTAGATGCATATCCTTCCTTATTTTGTTCTCAGTCTTCCTTTGATTGTTCCACAAATATGTTGACATTTCTGCATTTTCTCATTTATATCTTGTTCTTCTTCATAAGTTATATCTCAGCCCAAATACTGGAAGTGTGAAACCTGTTCCAACAATTTATCTTCTATTACTATATTTGTTTTTACTGGGTACATTCCATGGAACACTATTACTTTAGTTTTTAATTTTGAAATTATTATATATTTCATATATACATTATTTAATTGATACTCTGCTTTTTATAGCCTGACCTCTCTGTCAAAAATTAATACTATATCATCTGCAAAAATAATAATTTACATTAAACACAATATATATAAATTATATATATATATATATATATATATATATATATATATGTTATAACTATATTTTTGACATTTGGCAATGAAGGCAAATACGATATGAAAAGAAAAATGAATGTATGAGTCGGGATTTGAACCCGAGTGTCTAAACTCTTTACGTTTAGCGCTCTAACCAACTGAGCTACTCAAGTATTCCAACACAAACATACACAAGAAAAATGTATGTTCGTGTTGGAATACTTGAGTAGCTCAGTTGGTTAGAGCGCTAAACTTATAGAGTTTATAGACTCGTGTTCAAATCCCGACTCAAGGATTCATTTTTTCTTTTCATATCATATAGGCCTATATATATATATATATATATATATATATTATGTTCGAATTGTAACTTTCATGATAAAAAAATCATTATATCAAAGCGCGAATAAAAATAATGTATAGATCATTACTCGCTTGGCAACAAATCCTAACTGAAATATGAATTACGTATTAGAAAAATGTGTTTTGATTTCATACTCCACAATGCTGATGCAAAATTTTAACATTATCTATGTTGTCATTATATTTTCTACATTAATCGGTTAAAATACCATTTGGTGTTGACGCTTTTAAAAACTGGCGTTAACATATTGATAGATGTGGAGGGGGTTGTTTTTAAAACTAACAGCACACCTCTCGCTGCCTAGTCTTGCGGAATCAATTAATACCACCTCACAATACCACTCACTTTTTACACGTTAATGTAATGTCACACAGATATTAAATAAACTTATGCATTTTTCTCAATTATGAAAAGGTCATAACCTCCTTGGCGGAATTGTATTTCCAGCAGTGATAAGCCAATAGAACAAGTAGTAACATATAACTTCCTAGGTTGCGAAATATTATACACAGCAGAAACAGATATAAATGACAAAATAAATAAGTTTAATTATATAACAGGTACACTAAAAAGAACTTTGGAAAATACAGCCAGGAAAGACTCTATAATGAAATTATACAAGACAATGGCAGTGCCTATTATTACTTATGGATCCGAAACATGGACAGTGACAAAACAACAATCTGTCAGAAATTATAAGATGCTGAAAATGAGATTCCTCAGACCAATAGCAAGGATATCAAAGAAGCATGAACAAAAACAATAACACAGAAATACGGCAACAACTAAAAGAAGAGGAACTAAACACAACAATATAGAACTACAGAACAAACTGGGAAAGAACACTTGACAAGGATGACTGAGAATAGAATACCAAAAGCAGCATAAAACTATTCACCACGAGGAAGAAGAAGCTTGGGAAGACCAAGGAAAGGATGGAAAGAGCAGCAATTTGGAGCCGGAACAGGCTAGCAAATAAGCCTAAACCGTGAAGAAGAAGAAGCAGTGATAACTTGTCAGTAGCCTAAACCATTAGACTTATATTTGTTTATATAAAAAACTCCATGGCGCGACAGGTCTAGGAGGAGTTTGGCCTACAAGCAGGCTGTTTAACTCATGTCCATATATGTTAATCCTAGAGGTGAACGATCCTTAGCTAAATTAGGGGTGACATGTGGTCAGCATATCGGGTCCACAGTCATTAAAATTGGTTTTTTCAACCTGGAGCCGCTACTTATTGTAGAACCCAAATTCCGCACTATGCTGGGGGGGACCGCGCGCAGCCCGCGCACCGCAGGAGGTAATAAAAGCAGGCGAAGAGGATGAGGAGCGGGCTGGCCAAAATTTCATGAGAAGAAGATTTCTTTCCCCATGGCAGCTCGAACCAGTGCAATTCCATAACTCTGCGTCAAAATACCATGCATTAACAGTTTATTTATATATATATATATATATATATATATATATATATATAGGCCTATATAGTAATTCTGCCCGAGGACAAGTCTTTCTCTGCAATCATAGCATTTTCATGCTATGCTTTGCAGCTTTACTAGGAAATTCTAGGTGTGGTAGCTTCCCGTTGCTTTCCACACCGATGAAGGATGGTGATGATAATGATAGGGATGATGATGATGGCCGGATTATTTTCACCTGAACGGGGATTTGAACCCGGACCTCTGAATTGCCACTTTAGTGCGCCACCACTTACGGTGAAGGATGATGCATATTAGCATAAACATTTATTTTTCGTATTTCGCTTTCATGAGAAGTAGCGGGATCTTTGTCCCACTGTCCTCTAGTGCTACTCTAACAAGTAAGAAAATTTTATATATATATATATATATATATATATATATATATATATATATGTACAATACATGATTTTGTATTTGCTTGATGCTCCGTAAAGTAATTTACTTGACCAAGATAATTTAGTAACGCTTTATTTACCTTCTGATTTGAAAGAGTGACATGTTAGTACATCGCCTCAAAGAGATATCTAGTGGGCAACTGAGGTATTATTTGGATGGGAAAAGACGATTAATTGTTGCTCAGAAGGTCTAATTTAGATTTGAGGTTTTTTAAGAGTCTGAAAAATGTTCAGACTCGAGATCCACAGCTTAAAGTCCCCCCGGAGGACTTGTCCTTCGACATTACCATCCTAAAAAATCCATGGATCCAGGCCAGGTTTGATCCTGCGACCCTAGGAACCAGAGAAAATGAACTTAACCCCTAGACCAGCGAGGTCCATTTGTATAATAATTTCAATACATTACTTTTGAAGGAAAGCATAGACTATGATGAATATTTTAAATTGGCAAGAAGCACAATTGACACTTTTATTAAATTAAATTAAATTAAATTATGAAATGGTCTGACCATGTACAAAGGCTCTCAACAGACCGAGCACCAAAAAAGGTGCTTCAACAAGTTTTATGGGGAAAAGACGAGTTGGAAGACCGAGAAAACGATGGGAGGATGGTATTAAGTAAGATGCTGCAAACCTACTTAAGTGTCGCAACTGGAGGTTTGCTGCGCAAAATAGAAATGATTGGAGGCAGAAGTTAAGGGAGGCCAAAGCTTGAATTTGAGCCAATCAGCCATGAGGTGGGTGGATGGAAGAAGCACAATTATGAATTACCTTTTAAAAACACGTTAAATCCGCTCTCTATATAGCTTATCGCTGTATTAAATTACTATATTTTGTAGTTCAAATAACATTTTATATGAAATTAATACTTTACAAAATACTCCTTCCCATCACAACCGAATTCCCAAAGTTCCCAGAGTGATTCAGAAATATGGCTATACGTTTGATCGCATTTTGTGACGAAAATATTATTATTAAAGGAAATATAATGTTATCATTGGAAAGGGAGTCCTTCAAATTACAACAATAGAACAAAACAAAACAAATCACTGCTCACGTGCAGCTTGGCGGGTTGAATTTTGTGGGCTAGCATCGAACGCCTCCACAATATTCTCTTCGTTGTTTCTGCATCCGTGCTAATGCGAGGCCTTCCAGGAGGTTTGATTTTCTGCATCCTTCCCATTTCCCCACAGTCGACGGCTGCAATGCTATGTTAAACTCACGTCTTGCCCGTCTTGCGGCCTCACGATCATTAGCATACGTTATTGCCCATGCAGCAATTGTAATTTGCTGTTGCATATTCAACGCCATTTTGACTAATGACGTAAGTTCTACACTGTTTTGTTTTATTCCATTGTTGTAATTTGAATAATTGCCTTTCCAACGGTAATTTCATATTTCCTGTAATGGTAATATTTTCATCACACAACGCGATCAAACGTATAGCCATATTTATGATTCACCCCTATTATTCGAAAATGCCTGTTGTTTGAAATAACTTCTTCCTTCCCTTTTCTTTTTTAGGATAAAAGGGTATATAAAGGTCTATAGTGTGTCTATTGATTAGGCAAATGTGCTTCCATTTTTGAAGTCTAGGAACCAAAATTAGCTTGATATGTGTGTGTGTATAACCGTGGATGGAATTGAGGGACAAATCTAGGAAATAGCCATCAAATAAAGAGAGACAAGCCAATAAAAATGTAGTGTGATTACATTAGTAAGGGGGAAAAGAGCATGTTTTCACAGAGCTAGTAACATCTGAGAGATCCCACGCATGTGTTAAATGAAAAGTAAGCAGCACGTGCTAGCTTTGAGAGTCCAAGTCACGCCAGAATAAACTGACATTCCCCCAACCCCTGTGGCACGCGAACTGCATTACCAAGTCGTGTTAGCAAATTAGATAAACACACAAAACCAAAGTCGTTAAGTGGCAAACTCACACTTAAGTGTTTGTATTACTAGAAAAAGTAGATCTAAATGCACAATCCTTGTTGTCATATTTACACTACTTTCATCTCTACATTTTTATCAACTTTTTACCGGTCTTTATGAAGTATAATAAGAAAGTATTCATATAAATTACTGTAAATTATCTTTTATCATAACTAATGCCACGAGTGATTTCCAAATTATCGATAAATTCACGACTCACAAAGTTAGGAGTGAATTTATCTAGAGAATTTGGAAATCAATAGTGCATTTGTTAGGACTATTTAACTAATAAAATTAAGATGTTTACTCACAAATCATTATTTAAATACATTTATTTTAAATTGACAAAGTATATAGAAACAAATTATTAGAAATCCTCAAATATGATGGCATCCCAGACCAACTGGTAAAACTATATATGATATTTATAAGGACTATTTAACTCATGCCCCAAATGGGACTCAATGGCCAATCACGTTTCAATGATTTCTGTTTTACAACCAATCAGAGTCGTATTTCACGAAATATTTATCAGTGTTATAATTACCATATTAAAGAAAGCTCCTCCTTTTTAATATTCTGAACAGGTCTGACTATTATTTTTCAGTGACTGAGCCCACGAGAAATACGGCTACCAGATTGTATATATAGTACATGAATGTCAACACATGCCGCAAGTGGGAGTTAATATAAAAACATTTGTAGCAAATGATTATACCACCAAAAAAAGAAACCACTGTTTGCACTTTCATAAATGTATTTTTTTCCAGGTAACAATCCAGAAAAATATAATTGTCATATTTACATCATACGACATCGGAAATGAATTAATATACAGTTTGGTGTGTTTCATTTTTTCTCCACTAGAGAGCATTCTTACAATATTGCGTTCCTTTGGCAATAAATAGTATGATCTGGTTGCAGTGATAAACAAAAGAAGCAGATGAAGCGTACCTATCGCTTCTCATTTGTTTTCAAACATCGCCGTTTACATTAAATATATAAATATTTTAAAATAACTATAGTTAAATAATGATTTGTGAGTAAACAGCTTAATTTTATTCGTTAAATAGTCCTAACAAATGCCACTATTGATTTCCAAATTCTCTAGATAAATTAACTCCTCACTTCGTGAGTCGTTAATTTATCGATAATTTGGAAATCACTCGTGGCATTACTTATGATGATTACATCAAAGTTAAGATTGAAAATAAAATCTCTGAATGCAGACCAATTAATCAAGGAGTTAGACAAGGATGTGGTCTTTCACCAATGCTCTTCAGAATATACATGAACTCAATTATTAAATAATGGAGTCTACAACCATATGGCAGTATACCACTTAGGCCTAATAGATTACATAATTTAGGCACCCTATTACTTGCAGATGACACTGTGTTTATAGAGAAATCAGTAGATGACCTACAACGTTCAGTCCACTCTTTTCACCAAATTGCAATAAACTACAACAGAAAAATCTAAAGTCATGTCTTTCCTAGGAAAAGACTCAGTTCGCAGTAAAATTGTTATTAATAATAAAATATTAGAACAAACTAACACATTTAACTATCTCGGATACCAAGTTACATATGAAGAGGAAAAAGATTTTAGTCAAATATTATATAATTTAACAGACTAACAGGAATTATAAATAATATTTTCAAGCAACACACACGAACTAGAATTTATAAAACACTTGCCAGACCCATATTATGTTACGGCATTGAGGCTTGGAAAATTCGCAGTGTAGATGAACAAAGACTAATTGCGGCAGAAATTAAATTCTTATGTTGGGGCACCTGGAAGGTGGACTTACATTACCTCGATGATATGATGGGCAATAAATGATAATGAAGCTCCAGGTGAGTTTAAACCTAAATACTACAGGTACACTAGTGATGGTTTTGTACATAGGATTGAACGTATTGGGCGTGTTCTCATTTAAAAAAACAGATTTTTGTTGGTTTCTTTAAAAAATGTCATCATCATCACGAATTTAGGCCATTTGTTGACCTGTTTCGGCCTCAAGAGAAACACCACCCAGAAGTCTTTTGAGTGGACGTCCTGGTCTTCTCCTGCAGGTTGATATCTTAACATTTTTTTTGGGTATTCTGTGATCTTCCATTCGATGGACATGTTGCATCCATCTTGACTTATAATCAGAAATTTTGGATTTTTTCGTGTTGAGACTTGAAAGTAGTTTTGAAGTTCCTTAGGACAGGTTACTGGCCCGACGCTAAATAGTCCAGTGTTAGGGCTGCTATCTTTTAGTCTCTGGACAGACATTAGGATACCGCAATTACTCAGTACCTGATGGAACGTTTATACCGCCGTGACTCGGTCCTCAGAGCCTCGTTTGTGAAAACGGGTTATACCACGAGAAGGTGAGGATGAGAATTGGATAGGAGAGGTTATACACACGTCACTACCCCTTACAACCCTTTAAAAAAATGTGTTAGATAATATTATAAAGAAAATGGATATAGGCCTATTTCATTCAGGCTCAATAGAGACAGATCAATCTTCTGTTCCTTCTGTTGATGATGAGACTAGTATCGAAACGCCTAAAGATAATTAATAGTTTACAAATTGAGGAGACGGACCTATTAGGTAAAAATTATATCATTTTGTATTATAATTTTGGAATGAATCATTGTAAGATTCATACTTTTCTTAGTAAATTACTTAAAACGGACTTAGGCAGCGTTGTAGTAGGCCTATATTAATTTATATAAACATGAATAACGCCTTCAATATTCAACTGTTTTATTTCATAACATGTTACTTCCATTGTCATTTGTACTACCATTATCATCTTTATTAGTAACTAAAAGCAGCATTCAACTATTCACCAACAGGAAGAAAAAGTTTGGAAAGGCCAAAGAAAGTATGGAAAGAGCAGCAATTTCGAGCCGGAACAGGCTAGCAAAAAGCCTAAACCGTGACGAAGAAGAAGTTAATTAGGGACCAATGTCATATCCAAGACATAACTAAATTTATTATAGATAGACAAAAATACTGAAAAGGTCATATAGAAGGAATGGAAGGCAACCGACTTGCAAAAAGAGATAAAGAAGATAGATCATCATCATCATCATCATCATCATCATGAACAAATTCGTTTTAGGCCATGTGGCCTGTACGGTAAACCTAGCGAAGATGGTCTTGATCTTTCCACCGATGTTTTGGTCTTCCTTGGTCCCTATGTCCAGTTGGGGTATATTGGAATGCCAATTTTGGAAGTATATTTCTTGCCATTCTCCTCAGATGATTTTTCCATTCTTGTTGGTATTTTTGTATAGACCAATGGACGTGAAAAGAACAAGAGGATGACCTGCCAAGAGACGGTAACCAGTGGATGCACTTCCAATACGTTTTCCTCTAGAGTGATTTAGGAAATAAACAGGAAGAAAATCTTACAAATCACGAATAAGATTATTAATATTATTATTATTATTATTAATATTATTATTATTATTATTATTATTAGTAGTAGTAGTAGTAGTAGTAGTAGTAGTAGTATAAACATGAATAACGTCTTCAATATTCAACTGTTTTATTTCATAACATGTTAGGATGAACAGTGTACCATGTAGTGCGTGAAATTGTATCGCAAATGACAACACAATGATATGTTGTTTTATGCAGAGACGAGTTTGACATTTATCTTCTGGAAGTATAGCATAGCTTACGGTTATTCTGAACAACAAACAATTGTAAGGTCAACATACTTGTCTAAAACATTTTGAAACTATGACAGTTGCTCTCCGATTAGCGAAGAGCTGATGCAACATGATATATTTTTATTTCATTCCTTTCTTAAATCTTTTACTTATTCACTGACTTCTATAAACTCTGTCAATTCACAAGGGAGGAGACATGAAAAAGACTGAGGGAGTGAGTGAGTGAGCCACGGAGTGAGTGAGTGAGTGAGTGAGTGAGTGAGTGAGAGAGAGAGAGAGAGAGAGAGAGAGAGAGAGAGAGAGAGAGAGAGAGAGAGAGAGTGAAGGAAGATTATGTGTAAACAAACTTGTCTATCTGTATGTGAGCGTATGCTCACAATAGAAATAGGAAAGAGTAAAAGGATAAAAGACAGAATGGAAGAGAGTGCTTGAGGAATAACACTTTTTTCTACTGACCTTGTCTTAAGAGAGTGGTTCTCCTTGTTCGGTAGGAGTTAGTAAAAACAGGCGAATCAATCACTATTTTTGTCTCAGTTATTAGAAATTCTTGAAAAAGGATTTGTTTTATTTTTACACGCTTTATATTAGCTTGACCTGTATCTATCCTTCTATCTATGTAACGGAATTTTTGAACACGATTTTCACCCATTTATAAACATTGGATCGACTTGAAACTTTGTATACTTGTAAAGGACCAATGCCAATACAATAATTTCATAATTGTTTTCTAAAATCCTGGCCAGAATTATCAGAAAATAAAAAATATAAAAAACCGGTATAGGCCTAATAGGTTGCGGACTTATCGACTTTTTAGTCAATCGTGGTAAGAGCTCAGTTGGTAGAGCGGTGGACTGTAGTGGTATATAATTTCAGTAATCCATAGATCGCTGGTTCAAATCCGGTCCGGAGGATTTTTTTAGAACTAAAAATATCGTAAGCAATTAAATTTTCATGGGATTCCGATTTATGACAATCAAACTAAAAATTAAAAAAGTAAATAATAGTTTTAAAAAACTAAAATAACACGCTTTATTAGAAAACCGAACTAAAAAATGAAAAATAATTTTAATTTCCAACACGCTTGGGATAAAATTAAAGTGGTCAACAAAAAAAAAATCATCTCTAACACGAATAAAACTAGAGTTATCTACAAAAAAAAACCATCAAAAGCGTGGGGTGGTTTTTATGATTTTTACATTTTCTTCTTAGAGACTTTACTTTTACTAATATCTGTTTATTATCGAATATATTAATTGATATAAAGCACCACACACTTTTGATGGTAAGATTGTTTTCTTTTTGTAGATAACTCTAGTTTTATTCTAGATGTGTTGGAGGTAATTTTTTTTTGTTGGCCACTTTAATTTTGTCCCAAGCGTGTTGGAAATTAAAATTATTTTTCATTTTTTAGTTTGGTTTTCTAATAAAGCGTGTTGTTTTAGTTTTTTTTAACTATTATTTATTATTTATTTTTTCACGCATAAGTCTATGCTTTTTATATTATCACGGCCAGGCATGTTGACTTAACGCATCATCATCATCATAGTACATTCACGAATTTAGGCCATTTGTAGACCTGTTTCGGCCTCAAGAGAAACACCATCCAGAAGTCTTTTGAGTGGACGTCCTGGTCTTCTTCTTCCTGCAGGTTGATATCTTCCATTCGATGAACACGTTGTATCCATCTTGACTTATAATCAGAAATTTTGTTTTCTAAAGATTCCATGTGTAATTCTTCTAAGATGTATTCATTTTTTTTGTGATCTAATAGTGTGTATCCTGCAGTCCTCCGAAGATATCTCATTTCAGCAGATCTAAGTCTCTGTAGGCCTATATCCTTCTGTTTCAACGTCCATACTTCGCTACCATACAAAAGAGTTGGAAGAGCCAGTGTTTTATACACTTTCAGTCTTGAATGCTTTTGGACTAACTGTGGCTTGAGGATAGAATTTATTAACCCTAAAATTTTTAAAAATTTAGATATTTTTGCATTTACATCCTTTTCTTCTTCATATGAGATATTGCATCCTAGATATGTAAAATTATTCACCTGCTCCAAAATTTTATTGTCCAGTACAATTTTACTTCTGACAGGATCTACACCTTGAAATGCCATAATTTTTGTTTTTTCTGTAGATATCTTTAATCCATATTCTTCTGTAATTTTGTTAAGTTCATTGACTTAACGCTCAATTCAAAACTGTCAGTTGAGTGATGTTACTTTATAACTGAATTTTGTTGAAAAATGAATATAAAGTAAAGAGTGTGATCCCGCTACAGGCCATAGGAGACTCTTGGGGTAGTTGGAGGTAAAGGCTCTCAGTTTCTCTAGACAATCGACTCGATTTCAGCCGGGTTGCCAAACCTGATGACGACCATCTTTACCCCCAGAACAAGTGTCTGGTACTCATTTCCATTAGAGACTGAATAGACACCAGGACCATGGTTTGGATCAGTTTAAAAATCCTGACTTCACCGGGACTCGAACCCTTGATCTTCCGGTTTGTGGCGTATTACCTTAAGCAACTACACTATGACGTACCCCAAAATGATCATAAAACGGAACGTTATTTTGATTACTCATCATTGTAAAATCATATTCAACTTTTATAAGATTCAATTAAGTGATTAATTAAGTTGAGGAGACGGACCTTTCAGGTGAATATTCCATAATTTTATATTAATTTTAAAATCATATTAAACTATTGAATAAACAACATTTCAAAATAAGGACAAATAAAATAAGTTTTTATTTCAAAGAAATAACCTTTGCCTAATGTATCATTTCCTGTGCCTTTCTTCTTTCTTTCTGTTAAAAGTGCCAAATCTAGTTTCATTGAATCTATTTCTTTAATTACATCCTCCATTTTATTTCTGAAGCCTTGAATATTCCATGTGCCAATTTTCAAAGTCCTTTTTCTTAGCTTTAATTGTCCTAGAGTGTTTTTCCGAGGCATGATGTTTGGTTTTTTAGCATTTTTTCTTTTTATGATGAACGAGGAGCTGGCCCGATGCATCAACCCCAAACCTGGGGGACGGGTAATTTTTGTTCAAGGTTTTCTTCCTCTAGCCTTTGATAGTCCAGTATCTTACTGCAAGGCAGCAGCGCTAGTTTTGGTCCGCCCTGGGTATTTTATTTCCCCAGTACCCGCCATATCTGGTGAGCATTCCCCTATCCGCCACCTGGGGAGGCGCCCGATGGGAGACTGGCAACTCCACACGGAGTAAGAAAAGAATTTTAAGTACAGAAATGGATGTTTTAAGAAGATCAGCTGGAAAATCTAGAATGGATAGAATACGAAATAAAGAAATAAGGGAAATTATGGATGTACAAGAGGAGCCGGACATCATAGACATCATAGAAAAGAAAAGATTACAGTGGTATGGCCATGTCAAAAGAATGCCAGAACGAAGATTGCCTAAAATTGTTATGGAATGGATCCCAATGGAAAGGAGGAAGAGAGGAAGACAGAAGAAAACTTGGATAGAAGGGGTATAAGCAGCTATGAATATTAGAGGAATGGAGGAAGATCAATGGATGGACAGAGAGGAATGACGTTTGGTTTCCGGAAGATGGCGGCAGCTGCCATGATACCGGATGATGATGATCATGAAATAACCTTTGTGGGCTAATCTCAAAGTAATGATGAGGGGGAAAAAGTATATAATCTTGAAAATTAATATCCAAAATGCAAATCTCTTATTTCTATATTATGGACTTTTTATGTTCTATGTAACTAGGCAACATTCTACTTTCGATTATGGAAAAATAGAAAGATGATATATCGTGAAGACTGAAATATACTTGACACTTTTTTTGGGAAGAGGCGAGAAGCCGTAAGTAAAGTAAAAAAAAAGTCATTTTGACGCGGTCACAGTACTGATGGGACTTTGCGATAAAACGTGGTGCAGTGACATGCAGGGGGTGACAGCGCGTATAACCTTCCAGTGGCGGCTTAGCACTAAAAAAATCTCATCGATCCACACTCCATATGCACTCACCATTTTTCTGTCCGATCAATGTTTACTCGTTTAAACTAAAAATCTCTTTCCAAACAATCTTGAAAATAAGTTGTATTTCCCTAATTATATTCTTTGGAAATTTTATATATAATACCAGGTATCAAAACGTCAAGTTAACTTCAAGAATAAATCGAATTATGACTCTTATAAAACCATATTTTCATCCTAAATACAGTAGATGTTTGGGGATTCTATGCCATCATGCAACTGATATAAATTCAAATAAAAAAAGAAGGAAAGCACAATTTATTTTTGCAGTAGGCCTACAACTCAATGGTATTAATAAGCTGTTAGTTTATGCTGATGATGTAGTACTATTGACCGATAGCGCGGAGATACTAAAGGACAACACGCACACATACTGAGTAACACTAACAAATTAGGACTGGAAGTAAATATCAATAAAACTAAATATATGGTCACACGTAGAAATACATTATATAATGGAAATGGACACCTAATGACAAATGAGGGAAGATTTTGAGGAAGTGGCTGAATTCAAATACCTAGGAACAATAATCACAAATAGGAATGAGATGCACAAATAAATTAAACATAGGCTCAATTCTGGAAATGCGTGCTATTATGCATTCAGAGACTTTTGATGTCCCAACTCCTTTCAAGAAACGTTAAAAGTGAAAATATATGTTATAAAACTATTATTTTATTCTACCAGTTATATTATATGGATGCGAAACATGGACTCTTACTTTAAGGGAGGAAAGGAGATTACGAGTATTTAAGAAGAAAGTACTTCGCAAATTTTTGGACCTAAGAGAGAGATGAACAGTCAGGTGAATGGAGAAGACTACATAACAATAAGGTAGGCCTACATGATCTTTATAGGAAGCCATATATAATAAGAACAGTTAAGTCTCGTAGACTGCGATGGGCAGGACATGTTGCATGTATGGGGAATGAAAGACTTGCATGGAAGCTTCTTGTAGGAAATCCAGAGGAAAAACGCCCAGTTGGTAGACCAAGAATGAGGTGGGAGAATAACATTAACTATGATTTGAGGGAAGTAGATTATACAGGGAATGATTGGAAAGCATTAGCTCAGGATAGGGATGTATGGAGAGCTTATGTCCGCGCGGCCATGAACCCACGAATTCGATAGTGCCAGTGAATAAGTAAGTAAGTAAGCAAGCAAGCAAGCAAGCTTATTCTCTTGATGTGCCAGACCTATTCTGGACTTTGCACGTCATTTTTGAAAATTATAGCTATGAAACAAATAAATGCATGCCAGGGAGATTATATTAAGTAAGATTATTTATTAACTGCAATTCACATAATCTCAGGCCTATGTTATATATCTAGAAATCTAAATTTATATTTACTCTAAACTCGACTTCATTATTATCCAGTGTAAGATATATATATATATATATATTAATTGGTGTTTCCCGTATAATGTATTATATTTATATTATTATTATTATTATTATTATTATTATTATTATTATCGTATCATTATTGTTATTACCCTATAAAATGTTGTTTGTACATGACATTTACATTGCTACATTTATTGTATCTTTAACTGTTTATAATTAGTATAGTGTATATCTATATTTGTCGAATATTTATTTGTATTTGTGCTGGTTGAGTGGAAGAGAGGGCCTTATGGCCTTAACTCTGCCAGAATAAATAAAGTATTATTATTATTATTATTATTATTATTATTATTATTATTATTATCCCTATGTAGGCCTATATAGCATCAATAGACCTAGGCCTATATGCCATCTGTATGCTAATTTAATATCTTCTGATGCATCATTTTACACATGTGAATAAGATCGTTTTACGACCAATCAAAGGAAAGCTATATGCTTTCATAACTTCCACTTAATGATGTACCAACTGTGTGAATAAGGTTTACAGTCACTCAGAAACCACTCCATGATATCTTTACCTTGTCGTGGTGGAGTGCTTAAATGCGGTAGCAGGACTGGTCGAAAGTGATAAGCCAGACGAAAAAAGTACCTTGGTCGAAAGAGTGATGATCTTTCACCGTAAAAATACAACCGTCATGAAATGCGGACATGGGTTCAAACGGGGTAACATTTTCCGGAGGTCAAATAATCCCCCATTCGGTTTTCCGGGCGGGGACTACTTCAGGGAACCCATGCCAAAGCCTCAAACATAGGGACATGTTCCTAGGAACATGGAATGTTAGGACTTTATAGCATCAGAAAGCATTGGTTATTTAAAAATAGGCAAAACAAGAAATTGTTTGATGAGGAATGTGCCGACATTGTAAAGAAAAGAAAGGTAACAAAAGAAAGCTTGTGGTTACACGAGCCAAAGGAGATAAATTTGAGGCAATTGGGCAGTGTTAGACGGGAAACCACGAGGTTTCTAAAGAAACGCCCAGTTGGTAGACTAAGAATGATGTGGGAGAATAACATTAACTATGATTTGAGGGAAGTAGATTATAATGATTGGAAAACATTGGCTCAGGATAGGGATGTATGGAGAGCTTATGTCCGCGCGGCCATGAACCTAAGGGTTCGATAGTGCCAGTGAGTTAGTTAGTTAGTTAGTCATTCTGAATTATCTAGCTTTATTTTAACTGTATTGTGAACTGGCTTCATTAAACAAAATATTATAAGAATAGGTTGTTTATATCACTCAAATTGTATTAGTTTATTTAAAGAGTTTTCTTTAACTTTTATCTACAATCTATAATACGATGGTAAGATGGCTTCTACACTGGACTTTTTCTAGAACAAGCCTTGTATATCTAAAAATATCTTTAGCCTGCGACACGTCTTTGTGATATGTAACTAAAGAATTTTAACTCCGTTTTCGAAACAAACAGCGTTCTCGAATTTTCCTCAACTGAAAAAATTTCGTTATTGAATTTATATTGCAACATAAACAACATGATAGCAGCTGTTTTTAAATATGCTATATTTTGTTCATATTCCTTGACCTAATAATAAATTATGTCCCGCGCCATAGCCGAGTGTTTAAGGGAAGATGCCTTGGCGCAGAGCTACGGGACTTGCGCTGGTTCGAGTCTCGATGGGGGAAGAGATTTTCTCATGGAATTTCGCGGCCAGTATGGGACCGAGGCACATCGTGAGGAATTTGGGTAGGCGTACCTACAATAGGTAGTGACGCCAGGTTGAGAAAACCAGCTACAAAGGCTGGGGATCTGATATGCTGACCAAACGTCACTCTTACACTGGTTAGACGATCATCTACCTCTATGATTGACTCATGTAGATGAGAGGTCAGCATTCGGATCTTAGGCCAAGGGCCTTCTAGGGCTATCGCGCCGAGGAGTTAACAATGAATTATGAAAGTTTAGTCATCATAAGCATCAATGATTAGAGCATTAGACCTTAAGGTCCGTTCTCATCTCAAGTTACAATTGGTCTCTCTGTTTTTTTTTATACGGGCACATGTTTTCGTTCCTTTCTTCGCCAGAAAATCGCCCTTGTTTACTGAATTATACAGGCCTATATATATATATATATATATATATATATATATATATATATATATATATAGGGCCTATATCTGTTTGGTGTGTGTGTGTCCACCGCTGTGGTCTCGAGGTAGAGTACTGCCTTGTCACGCAGCGGGCCCGGGTTCGATCCCGGGTCGGGACAGTTTTTCTGAGTAAGGTTTTTATCGGGGTTTTTCCTCACCTGTAAGACAATTGTCAGGAAAACTTTAAGGCCCAAACGGTCCCCAAAATCATATGGTCATCATCGTCATCATCATCCTTATCATTATCATCATCCTTCACCGGTGTGGAAAGCAACGGGAAGCTACCACACCTACAATTCCCTAGTAAAGCTGCAAAGCATAGCATGAAAATGCTATTATTGCAGTGAAAGACCTGCCCTCGGACAGAATTACTATGGATGGATATATAGGCTATATATATATATATATATATATATATATATATACACACACAAGTTTTAATATCTTGATATAGGCTTAATTTATTCCCATATGATGTTGCAATTTTAAAAGAAAAAGGAATTCCGAAACACTTAATAGCAGCTATAAAGAGTTTGTACTGGAACACAAATTTTGTTATAAAAACTAGAAATGAAGTTAGTAAAAATAAAATTCATACTAATCAAGGAGTAAAACAAGGATGCAGTATCTCTCCATTTTTGTTTAACCTATACATCAATGATATAATAAAAAAATGGAACGAAGAAACAAATAAAGGAATAAAATTAGATAAAACACACTACTTGAAAACATTATTATATGCTGATGACCAGGGAATAATAGCAAATACGGAAGACGAGCTTCAAAGAAATATTTTTAAATTACATAATATATGTGAACAATATCATCTCAAAATATCCATAAAAAAAGTAAGGTAATGGCATTCCACGGGAAAAATCAAATCAGATCGAAAATAGTAATAGGAAACAAAATCATAGAACAGGTGAACCATCTCAATTATCTAGGATGTGACATTTAATTTAATTATGATAATGATATAACTAATAAAATAGCAAAATTCCAGGGAATATGTGGTACGATAAAACGATCACTAAATAATAAAACAACAAAGGAGACCGAATTGAAATTTTATAAAACGTTGGCAGTACCGGTACTGCTCTATGGATCAGAAGCCTGGATACAAAGACAGGATCTAAGTAGGATAACGGCGGCAGAAACGAAATTTTTGAAATCTGTTAAAGGGTGCACTAAGGAAGACAGAATCAAGAACACAGAAATAAGACAGGAACTTGAAATATTTGCAATAACTGATAAAATAGATACATAGGCCTATAGACAAAAATGGAAGCAACACATAGACAGAATGAATGAAGACAGACATCCGAAACAAATAACAAAATACAAACCTAAAGGCACCCGAGATGTGAGCAGACCTAGAAAGAGATGGGCTGAAGTCGGAACGGGTCAACAGACCTAATCCATGAATGCAGATGATGATGATGATGATGTTGTATACCTTTATAAGTAAATGTTAAGTAGGCCTATTTTCTTAAAAATAGAACTATTCTCTTTATGCTGCGGAAAAATATTACAATGTAAATTTTAGCTATGAGTTAAGCCTATATTAATATTTTTATAACCTAGTATTTTTTATCATAGCAAATTAAAATAAGCTTATTTTAGGGTAATAAGCCCATATGTTTTAAAGTAGTTTACACTAAATATAGGCCCTACTATAGTTCATATTTCACTGATATAGGCCCTGCTCTACCTATATTTTTTATATACTATCATTCCCTAAAGCGACTTAAACATTTTCTTCCTACAACTCTTAAAAGAATTTTAATCCAAACTTTAGTGATGCCGCATTTTGACTACTGTGACGTTCTACTAACTGACATAAGTGACGGATTGTCGGACAAACTGCAGCGTGTCCATAATATGTGTATCAGATTCATATTTAATGTTCGAAAATACGATCACATTTCTCCATTATTCCACGAATTGTCATGGCTACATCTAAAAGAGAGAAGAAAATCGCACTGTCTAAATCTTCTATTTAAGATCCTACATACCTCGATTCCTAATTATTTATCATCCCGTTTCCAGTATCTATCCTCAAACCATAACTTAAACACAAGATCACAACATAGTCTCTTACTTAATATACCGCAACATAGGACATCACACCACTCCATGTCATATACCATATCCACTTCTCGCAACTGGAATTCCCTACCACAAGAAATAAGGGGCTGCCGGACATTGGCATCTTTTAAAAGAAATCTAAATTTATATTTGCTCTAAACTCGACTTCATTATTATCCAGTGTAAGATATATATATATATATATATATATATATATATATTAATTGGTGTTTCCCGTATAATGTATCATATTTATATTATTATTATTATTATTATTATTATTATTATTATTATTATTATTATTATTATTATCGTATCATTATTGTTATTACCCTATAAAATGTTGTTTGTACATGACATTTACATTGCTACATTTATTGTATCTTTAACTGTTTATAATTAGTATAGTGTATATCTATATTTGTCGAATATTTATTTGTATTTGTGCTGGTTGAGTGGAAGAGAGGGCCTTATGGCCTTAACTCTGCCAGAATAAATAAAGTATTATTATTATTATTTTTTCTTGGATTGTGAAACTTTTTAATTGTTTTAAAATTCATTACGCAACACCATTAGGGTCACAATGCAAAAAATAATAATAGTAATAATACACGTAGGCCCTAGGCCTATCTGAGATCTCAATACACGTAGGCCCTAGGCCTATCTGAGATCTCAATACACGTAGGCCCTAGGCCTATCTGAGATCTCAATACACGTAGGCCCTAGGCCTATCTGAGATCTCAATACACGTAGGCCCTAGGCCTATCTGAGATCTCAATACACGTAGGCCCTAGGCCTATCTGAGATCTCAATACACGTAGGCCCTAGGCCTATCTGAGATCTCAATACACGTAGGCCCTAGGCCTATCTGAGATCTCAATACACGTAGGCCCTAGGCCTATCTGAGATCTCAATACACGTAGGCCCTAGGCCTATCTGAGATCTCAATACACGTAGGCCCTAGGCCTATCTGAGATCTCAATACACGTAGGCCCTAGGCCTATCTGAGATCTCAATACACGTAGGCCCTAGGCCTATCTGAGATCTCAATACACGTAGGCCCTAGGCCTATCTGAGATCTCAATACACGTAGGCCCTAGGCCTATCTGAGATCTCAATACACGTAGGCCCTAGGGCCTATCTGAGATCTCAATACACGTAGGCCCTAGGCCTATCTGAGATCTCAATACACGTAGGCCCTAGGCCTATCTGAGATCTCAATACACGTAGGCCCTAGGCCTATCTGAGATCTCAATACACGTAGGCCCTAGGCCTATCTGAGATCTCAATACACGTAGGCCCTAGGCCTATCTGAGATCTCAATACACGTAGGCCCTAGGCCTATCTGAGATCTCAATACACGTAGGCCCTAGGCCTATCTGAGATCTCAATACACGTAGGCCCTAGGCCTATCTGAGATCTCAATACACGTAGGCCCTAGGCCTATCTGAGATCTCAATACACGTAGGCCCTAGGCCTATCTGAGATCTCAATACACGTAGGCCCTAGGCCTATCTGAGATCTCAATACACGTAGGCCCTAGGCCTATCTGAGATCTCAATACACGTAGGCCCTAGGCCTATCTGAGATCTCAATACACGTAGGCCCTAGGCCTATCTGAGATCTCAATACACGTAGGCCCTAGGCCTATCTGAGATCTCAATACACGTAGGCCCTAGGCCTATCTGAGATCTCAATACACGTAGGCCCTAGGCCTATCTGAGATCTCAATACACGTAGGCCCTAGGCCTATCTGAGATCTCAATACACGTAGGCCCTAGGCCTATCTGAGATCTCAATACACGTAGGCCCTAGGCCTATCTGAGATCTCAATACACGTAGGCCCTAGGCCTATCTGAGATCTCAATACACGTAGGCCCTAGGCCTATCTGAGATCTCAATACACGTAGGCCCTAGGCCTATCTGAGATCTCAATACACGTAGGCCCTAGGCCTATCTGAGATCTCAATACACGTAGGCCCTAGGCCTATCTGAGATCTCAATACACGTAGGCCCTAGGCCTATCTGAGATCTCAATACACGTAGGCCCTAGGCCTATCTGAGATCTCAATACACGTAGGCCCTAGGCCTATCTGAGATCTCAATACACGTAGGCCCTAGGCCTATCTGAGATCTCAATACACGTAGGCCCTAGGCCTATCTGAGATCTCAATACACGTAGGCCCTAGGCCTATCTGAGATCTCAATACACGTAGGCCCTAGGCCTATCTGAGATCTCAATCGTCCTCGATTGTGTAACATTTTTTTAAACACCTTCTAGATCTTTCGGAACAAGATTTAACCCTTAAATTCGTAATGTATCCTTTTGGATACATCAGTTGATTTAATTAATTTAATATTTTTAATAAATCTTAAGAAAACGAACAAAAAGAAACCACTTAAATGTATGTAATTATACAATATACCTAATAATAACAGTTACACAATATTCCGTTTTCAATGCGGTCCGCAGCATTCAAATAACTAACAGAAGAAATTTGTGTTTTGCCAATTTAAGGGTTAAAAGAAATTGTACTTAGTAGAAGACGACTGAGATATTTTTCTTCTTCTTCTTCTTTAGTAGGCGACTACAACCTCATTGAAGTTTTGGCCTCCTAAACAATTGAAATTGTTTTAGTATTTTAATGTTTATAACCTGAGTCGGGATTTTTTTTTCTTGCGACTCTTCTAACATAGCGGCCTTCCAGCGTTGGCATTCTGTAATATAATCAATCTTCTTTTTCTTCTTCTTCTCTTGATCCTAGCCTGTTAGGAAGCCAATTTTTCCATCTTTGCCATGGTCTTCCTGAAGATCTCCTTCCAGTTCGAATATTATCTCGTCCGACTTTAGATAGGCCTGCACGTTCATTCTTGAGATATCCTATGGTTTTTCCATTCCTGTCTCCTTTTTGATACTCATTTGTTTATTGGTCGAATTTCACATTGATCCTGAGTATAATAAGTTTTTATTCTACTCGTATCATAGGCTATGTTTTCTTCATTATTTTTCAAAATGCAATAATTTCTTGTGTTAAACATTTGTTTTGTTTTGGATGTTTCGGGGCTTGTTTTAGAAGCATAAGTGAAGACAGAACGTACTACATAGGCCTACTTATAAATCATAGCCTCCTTTAGTTTTATGTTCTTAGGTCGTTCATTGATCTCGCAATTCTTGCTGGATTGTACGTTTGTTTCGTGAAATCTGACTGTAAACCCCTATTACTTCAAAGTTCCGTGCCCAAATATATATAATTCCTTTCTACTTATTTAAAATGTCTTCTTTTTACATAAAGAATTATATTCGTAAATTAGGACTACACTGGTCAACATGATTTTTGTCTCATGAGTAGGGCCCATCAATAGTTGTACTTAATGCAGTTTTTATCGTGTTTTCAAATATGTAGGGCCTATTCGGAATTTCTCCATCGCCCACAGTTTTTTTATTTCAATTTAAATTAATGGATTTAAATAATTACAGCATTTTTTTAATGCACGTTTTTTCGTCCATTTGTCCGTTGTAAAATAAAATGGGGAACACTTTCATCAGGAGATTTCAGCTATGGAAAAGAGATATAAAGGAAAATGGAATCCTAATCTGCTGGCCGATTATTGTTGGACCATCAAGAGGGATGCTCCACAGGCGAAATATAGCAGCAAATCGTCATTTCTTACTTTCTAGGTGAGTCCGAATGTTCGAATATTGTGTAGTTACGAATGTAGAAAATATTAAAGTGTTTGAAGTTATAAATTCCTGTTTCTCGAAAACCTTGCGTGATGGAGAAAACCTGACATCATATTTGAATTCAGCAGAAAAAATACTATCAGATTCACACATTTTTCTTTCTGAGACAATAAAAGAAAAAGTTTCTTTTTTGTTGCTTAGTGTTATATCACACAACTAGAAGGTTAGTAATAAATATGAAGTATTATAATTAAAAATGGATTAAATATAAAGTTCATTTCACTATTATTTTCTGAGCCTTTGTGTCACGTAATCCCTAATTTTTATCGGACAACTAGAAGGGTAATAATAAATAAGAAATCTAAGAAGCAAAAATTATGTATGAAATTGTTTACAATTTGGGATTAATTTCACTATTTTATTTAATAAACTTTTGAGTCATGACACAGATTACGATGTTATATAGATTTCGACGTTGTGAAAATTCTAATATAAAATTCCAGGAAAACTACGGAACGCTTATGGATTGCCACTGGCTCTCAGTTTTTTTCGATAGTCCAAGAAGAAAAGCTTCTTTCTGCTATAAAAGCCTGCTTGGGAAAGTGTACAGGAGGTGTTGCCGTGTGACAGTTTCACAAAGGTACGGCGGCAGACAGTGGATGGTTTCAACAAGTCACAAGTTTTATTCACTCAAGTGACAACACCGACGCATAAGTCATATAAATTGAAATCCAAGGATTCATCAATCAATCAAATAATAATAATATAATAATAATAATAATAATAATATAATATAATAATAATAATAATAATATAATAATAATAAAATAATAATAATAATAATAATAATAATAATAATAATAATAATAATAATAATAATAATAATAATAATAATAATAATAATAATAATAATAATAATAATAATAATAATAATAATAATAATAATAATAATAATAATAATAATAATAGTAATAGTAATAATAATAATATAAAAACAATTTTGTAAGCCCATGTTTTCCCTTTACAGAAATTTAGGCGCTCTCTTCCTACAGGGAAGAATTTGAACCATACTAATTTAGTTACACTTGTTTTCGTATATATGTCATTTTGAGTGGTACATGGTCAGCGTTCCGCCTCATACTGACATCTAGGAAACCAAGGTAGTACTAGGACGGGAAAATTCGGTAAATTTTACTTAGAGGCCTTTTCATTCAGGCTTAAGGATTTTTTACGAGCCTGAAAATCTTCAGACTCGGGACCCACGGCTTAAAGTCCCTCCCGGAGGACTTGCTCCTTGGATTTTTCCGTCCTAAAAAACCCATCGACCCCGGCCGGGTTTGAACCCGCGACCCTCGGGACCAGAGGCAGGAGCATAACCAGTAGTCCACCGCAGCCGATAATAATAATAATAATAATAATAATAGTAATAATAATAATAATAATAATAACGAATAGTAATAATAATTATTGTTATTATTATAATTATAATGGTAACAATAATAGGCCCTAATAATAATAATAATACTAATACTAATAATAATAATAATAGGCCTAATAATAATAATAATAATAATAATAATAATAATAATAATAATAACAATAATAATGATAGGCCTAATAATAATGATAATAATAATCGTAATAATAATAATAATAATGATAATATTAATACAAAAATATAAAATTGAATTGTTGCTCCGAAAAGAGATCTAACCCACAAAAATGCGAAAAATTGAGTTTTCAGTGAATTAGACAGGAGAATATCACGGCATGGTGCATGCAAAACTATCCTTGCTCTCTTCCAGATCTGTTATATTTATTTTTAAAAGTTGGCTTTCAAGCTAACAGTGATTTACATGTAACAAAATGGCTGATGAAGTAAGTCAAGACATGAGTAGCAGTTATGGGTTAGATCTGTTTTCAGGGCAACTGTTCAAATAATGATTTTCTGAGTATCCCGGTATGAATAAATTGCTACCTGTGTATAAGACAACTACATCACATTCTGCGGTCTAATTTTCACTGTAGCAATTACTGAACATTATTAATTTATTGCTGCTATTTTTATACATGCTCTTATAACGGAAATTCGTAGTTTGTCGATCTAATGTTCATACTTAAGAAAATTAATTTTTTGGACAATGTTAATGAAACTTTTTATAAACCTGTATTTCTTCATATTTAATACTCAGAAAAATTTAAACATAGCCTACAAAACTAATACTAAACTAAATAATGTAATAAGTAACAAAATAGAAAAACATAATAAATTTAATGGCAAGGGTGTATATAAATTAATATGCAAAGACTGTGACAAGTTCTATATAGGTAGAACGAAAAGAAGCTTCAACATAAGGTTTAAAGAACATCGTAACGATTTCGTATACGCATATGGAAAGTCTACGCTAAACACATAATAAACGCCGGTCATAGAATGAACTCAATAGAAGACACCCTTACAATAGTACACAAAGAGGGAAATCCAACTAAAATCAACATACTGGAAGACCTGGAAATTATCAAGGAAATAGACAACAAGCTTTTAATAAATGAAAGCACTCCCAGACTAAACAACCCACTATACGATATCGTCAGGAAGAAGCTTTAGCCACAACAACACCAGATTAGAACCAGCAGCATCAACCATCATACTGGATGTTGTAGCGAAGAGGGACCTGCTGAAGATGAAATGGATATCCTGAAAGGCCTAAGTTGAGGACGACGGATCTTACGTAAGAAGGCATATTTCAACTTATTTTATTTTAAGACTTTGTCGGCTAAACAAAATGCGGGGAAGATCTGCATTTACAACATTTAGACAAATAGACAATCATGGTAAGAAGAATAATCTTTACAGTAGGCCTATATGATGGACATTTTGAAATAAAATATATAATTATGCATTCCAGTGGACATAGGTGGAATAGGATCTAAAATTGTAGCAATTTGCTTACTTATCAGTTTTAATAAAACTCTGGACCATTAGTCCTTAAATTCTCTTACCAGCTCATTTAAAAATGTTACATAGCAGTGGTAACTAATTTGCATTGTAGATGAACAAAGACTAACTGCGGCAGAAATGAAATTTATGAGACGTACTGCAGGTTACTCAAGAATAAACCATAAAAAAATCTGAGATTCTCAAAGAATTACAAACACAATCAATCATGGAATATGTGCAAAAATAGGCTACAGAAACAACTAGAAATCTCACGTAAGAAGAATGAGCAGACCAAGAATAACATGTAAAATCTTAAATTACCAGCCACCAGGCAAGAGATCATTGGGCAGACCCTTCAAACGTTGGATTGAGACCGTACAGGCCGCTAGGTCTATCGCATGAAAGTAAGAAGAAGAAGAACTAATTTGAAAATACAATAGGAAGTCACTGAAGATGAGGAAAATATACCTTGAAACATAGGCCTATGTCTAACCGAAACAACTACGTCGGAGGCTCGACCAGGAAACAACACCTAGAAGTACTCGCCACTGAAGATGCTCTCCGCAGCTGAGGGAGAAACGTCTTGTAGGAACAACACCAGTAATGGACCACGGCCACAAAGCCCGGGATCACTCAACATTATTTCATTATTTTGTTAACATCTATTTTAATAAGTTTTAACGAAAGTGTTATAACTTTATAGGAGAGAACTTTACATAGGTAGGCCTATAGGCTAAAACCACTGATTTATATTCCTGTTATTAATAGTCTATTCTTGTTTTAATATTCTTAATTAGTCTAAGTCATAATTTACAATTCTTTAATGATAACTAAATTCCCGTATATTTTTATAGCCATATATTTTAATACCGTCGCTTTATTGAGACAATTAACTACTTATTATTAGGTAAATCTCAACCTCACCTGCACGTGGTACACCCTGCTTTTAACTAACGAGGTAATGGGGACCGAGTCACGGCGGTATAACCGTTCCATCGAATATGGAGGAAATTCCATATTTTGAACGCCTGACTAGAGGCTATAAGGTAGCAGCCCTACCACTAGTCTTGCTCTGCGGATGGCTGGTAACCAACCCAGGGGACTTCCTACTACTCGAAGAAACTTAAGCAAAGACTGGAATGATCACATTGATGACGAAACATCGGTGGAAAGATCAAGACCATCTTCGCTAGGTTTACCGTACAGGCCACATGGCCTAAAACGAATTTGTTCATGATTATTATTATTATTAGGTAAAAGTAAAGTAAAGTAAAGTAAAGTAAAGTGATCCCACAACAGACCCGGAGGCCCTTGGGGTAGTAGGAGGTTAAGGCTCCCACTTTTTCTAGACAATCGACACTTTATGTCAGCCGGGTTGTCAGCCCTGCGTGACGGCCGCCTTTACCCCAGAACAAGCGTCTGGTACTCATTTACGTTAGAGGCTGAGTCGACCCCAGGGCCATAGTGCCGCCAGAGGGTTTGGGTCAGTTTAAAAATCCTGACCCCAACGGGACTTGAACCCTCGACCCTCCGGCTTGTAGCTCAGTGCCTTAACCACTACGCTACGGCTTATTATTAGGCCTAAGTTAAATTCTAACTTAACAAGGGATATCTTCTATACATTATAACATCTTAGAAACTGAAAATTAGGCCTAGGCCTATATGAATTAGGGTTAGATTCAAACTCTTGAACTGTGCATTGGTGAATGTAAGCTTATGTAGCCTATCAACATGCTTCTTTTGACCCATGTGTCTTATTTGTGCTATAAAAATAGTTTAAGGAAATAGACCTACAAATAGGCCTAACTAAAAACAAAGCACATAAACTTATAGGCCTAAACTAAATATTCAAATAAGTCATCATCAGCATCAAGGATTAGACCGTAAGGTCTGTTCCGATCTCATGCTAGAATTGGTCTGTCCGTCTTTTACTGGGTCTTCCAACATTTCTTCGTCCTAGTGGTTTGTAATGAAGAATCTGTTTCGAAATTCTATTGTTATCCATTCTATCGATGTGGTCCATCCATTCATCTCTGTGTTGTGTAATTATATCTAATAGTTTGAATAGGCCTATATTTAGTTGGCATTTCAAGGTGTAGATCCTGTCAGAAGTAATATTGTACTGGACAATAAAATTTTGGAGCAGGTGAATAATTTTACTTATGTAGGATGCAATATCTCATATGAAGAAGAAAAGGATGTAAATGCAAAAATATCTAAATTTTTAAGAATTTTAGGGTTAATAAATTCTATCTTCAAGCCACAGTTAGTCCAAAAGCATTCAAGACTGAAAGTGTATAAAACACTGGCTCTTCCAACTCTCTTGTATGGAAGCGAAATATGGACGTTGAAACAGAAGGATATACAGAGACTTAGACCTGCTGAAATGAGATATCTTCAGAGGACTGCAGGATACACACTACTAGATCACAAAAAAATGAAGACATCTTAGAAGAATTACACATGGAATCTTTAGAAAACAAAATTTCTGATTATAAGTCAAGATGGATGCAACATGTCCATCGAATGGAAGATCACAGAATACCGAAACAAATGTTAAGATATCAACCTGCAGGAAGAAGAAGACCAGGACGTCCACTCAAAAGATTTTTGGGTGGTGTTTCTCTTGAGGCCGAAACAGGTCAACAAATTACCTAAATTCTTGAATGTACTATGATGATAGTTCTCTTCGTATATTTTCATTTCGTTTTCGATCTGTTATTGTATAGCCAGCCACACTTCTCAGAAACCCCGTCCAAATAAATAAATAAATAAATAAATAAATAAATAAATAAATAAATAAATAAATAAATAAATAAATAAATAAATAAATAAATAAATAAATAAATAAATATATATATATATATATATATATATATACATATATAGGCCCCTATAGCACTGCACAATAAAAATACTGTTTGTGTTGTGTTAACCAATATAATTTCCTATTTTCCTATTATAATAAATAGGCTACTCGTATAATCAACTGCAAACGGTAAGTTCATACAAAACTATATTAACAAGGATCATACGAGAAAACAAATGAATAAACGAAGGGACAAATAAATAAATATGGTGGACTATGATTTAAAAACACAGTAGCTTATTTTGTAAACTTCAGGACTACTTTTAGCTATAGACTTAGTTGAAATTCTACTGCTGCCTCTCACATTAAAAGTAGCTACTTTTAAGTTTCTATTTATTTAGGCCTTTTTTTACTTAGGCCTATATTATTGTTATCTTTGCTATTACTTCGGGGATATCATTCCTATTATTATCATCATCATCGTCCTTTCAAGTGGCCCGTTACGGTCTCCCGCCATCTCCGAAAAGGTCGACCCACAGATCTTCTGCCTCGAGGAATGTAGTGAAGAATTTGTTTTGGTATTCTGTGACGATCCATGCGCTGAATATGGGCTAGCCAATTGTTTCTATATTCTTGGAGGTATTCAGATATAGGTACGATGTTTAACTCTCTGGCTATTGTTGAATTTCTTTGGTGGTCTAGAAGGCTATAACCTGCAGTTCGTCGCAGAAATTTCATCTCCGTGGCTGTAATATGACGGTCATCCTGAGTTCTGATGGTCCAAGCTTCACTGCCATAACAGATTATGGGTCTGGCGAGAATTTTGTAGATTTTCATTCTTGTGTGTCTCTGCACTTTTGATGGTTTAAAAACTTGGTTGATAATTCTTAAAGCATTATTATAGTTTTGTATTTTAAAGGATATATCACATTCCTCATTATAAGTTAGATTATATCCTAAGTATTTAAATGAATTAACTTGCTCTAATATTGAATTCTGAATACAAATTTTACTTCTTACTGGGAATTTCCCTTGAAAGGCCATAACTTTAGATTTTGTTGTTGATATTTCCATGTTAAATCGTTGGGCTATTATATTAAGATGATGAGTGAAATATTATAATTCATCTTCATTATTGCCGAAAAGAGCCTGATCATCTGCATATAAGAGTGTGTCTAAAATTGTGTGTCTTGAGAGAGGAATATTACCATGAACTGTCAATCTCCAGTGTTTCCTATTATTATTAATATTATTTATTATCATTATTACTCTTATTATTACTGTAGCCTATTTTTGGCAGGGTACTTTTTAGTTAAAGGCAATAAAACTATGTAATTAGCCTGTAGGCTATGTTTTTTTCTAAATAACAATTATAGAAACATTTTAAAAGTAATTTACAATATTATGCCATGTTTTAAAAGTAATCATAATTTATGTTTATATTTGAAAACGCTTATTCATTCTGTGTGCAATTTTAATTTCCAGATAGGCCCTATAGTCTTTGGGTGTAGGATTTTTCTTGATTATTAATGAGAAAACTAGTATTTAAAATATAGGCTGTATTTCACTTACAATATAGTACTGCAGCCGAAGCTTTAGTCGGAGAAGTCTGCACTAATTAATTTTAACGCTTCATTCACGAACTGGCCTGAAGGCACCGGTGAGTGAACTCCGATCCTCTGCGATGAGAAAACAGTGTCTGGATTCCGGGTATGACCGACCTCCCCAACAGAGTACGTTTATCCTATAATGAAATACATTCTTAGAATTCATATTTACGTATTTATAAACAACACTTAATTTAATAAGTTAATAAAACAAACATGTGATTCCGTAACAACTTTTATTCATAAGCGTTAAGAAGATAATTTGTGAGCTTAGTGAAGCTCTATTTAGTAGCAGTTTATGTAGCCTATAAAATAAAATGTGAAATAAAAATTATGAAAGAAATATAGAAGCAAAATGAAAGGAAATGCATACCTGTATAGTTCTATATAGACCTAAATAAATACACTCATATACATAGAACACATAAAAAATGTATAATCTAATAAACTTATATTGCAAATCAAGTATTATTAAATGAAGATTATTCATTCAAGTTATTTATTAGGCCTACAGTAAGTTATATGCTTGTAAGTCCCGCGCGCCGTTGCCGAGTGGTTAAGGCAGGAAGCCTTGGCGCAGAGCTACGGGACTTGCTCTGGTTCGAGTCTCCATGGGGGAAGAAATTTGCCCATGGTATTTCGGCCAGTATGGGACCGGTGCCCACCCAGCATCGTGAGGTATTTGGGTAGCTGCAATAAATAGAGGCTCCAGGTTGAGAAGCTATAACGGCTGGGGGACTCGACATGCTGACCACATGTCACCCCTACACTGGCCGATGTGCATGTGAGGCCAGCACCGGAGAGTAGCCTACGGGCCTTCTAGGCCTGTCGCGCCAGTAGTTTTTTTCATATGCTTGTAAGTAGCCTATACAGAATGTTTCTTCAAGTTTTTGAATTCCCTACCAAGAAATATGGGGCTGTCGGACACTGGCAACTTTTAAAAGAAATCTAAATTTATATTTGCTCTAAACTCGACTTCATCATTATACCCAGTGTAAGGTATATAGACCTATATTAATTGGTGTTTCTCGTATAATTTATCATATTCATACTATTATTATAAATTATTATTATCATCATTATTATATTATTATTATCATCATTATTATATTATTATTATCATTATATTATTATTATCATTATTATTATTATTATTATTACCATCGTAAGTATTATTATTGTTATTACCCTATAAAATGTTGTATGTACACAGTCGAGTCTACGACAAGGGAACACCATCTAGAATCACTCGCCATTGAAGATGCCCTCCGCAGTCGAGGGAGAAACGTCTTGAGGAAACACCAGTTATAGACCACGGCCACATAGCCCGGAATCTTTCAACATTATGATTACTGGCCGTGAAAGCCTGCATTCCACAATTATTCTATCCCTGTTTATCGTTCTTTAATTTGTACACCTACACGTTTCTTGTTTTTATTTTTTCGTAATAGGCCTACAACTAATTTCTCATAAGTAGGGCTAGGATTTATATGTAGGCCTACTAAAAGTTAAGATTGCAACATAGAATAATGATAAGTTAGACTTATGACTGTCTTTTATTTTGGTTTCACACACAAACTGTTGAATAGTATAATGAGAAGTTAGACTTCTGTCTTTTGTCTTGGTTTCACATACAAACAGTTGAATAGTATAATGAGAAGTCAGACTTCTGACTGTCTTTTGTCTTGATTTCACATACAAACAGTTGAATAGTATAATGAGAAGTTACATTTCTGCCTTTTGTCTTGGTTTCACATACAAACAGTTGAATAGTATAATGATAAGTTAGACTTCTGACTGTCTTTTGTCTTGGTTTCACATATAAACAGTTGAATAGTATAATGATAAGTTAGACTTCTGACTGTCTTTTTTCTTGGTTTCACATACAAACAGTTAAATAGTATAATGAGAAGTTAGACTTCTGACTGTGTTTTGTTTTGGTTTCACACACAAACAGTTGAATAATATATACTATCTGCATTGTAACTTTGAGCTACCTTTCATTACAAGTAGATTACACAATCCGAAACTTTATGGAATGAGGACAATGTTCCTAGAAAAAATAATGAATGCGAGATCCTGGAATCGAGGGTCTTGTTATTCAATAAAAAACTGCAATAATTTTTATGCATATAAAGTCCTATATTATTTTGTTTAATATTTAAGGAGTTCATTAATATAATGTACTGACTACTAGGTAAATATAAATATATTTTCTGACATTTGTCTTACAAAATAAGGAAATGAACATCACCACGTATAAAATAAATAGGAGGCATTCATATTACAAACATTGCAAAGTGAATAGTCAATAAAAACCTGCTGGTTTTTTTATGTGGACCATATGCGCATTTCATTTAGTCAACTTTCTTACTTCTGTGATAATAAAATTATGTTCACAAATGATAAATGATGGCTGTAACGTATGTTGCAGTCAAAAGGATTGAATTATTACAACGTGAAATCGTGTTAATTTGATACCAACATAAGCTTCTGTAAATTCATTTCTATTCTTCATATAATGTAGCGTCTGTTTACAAGCTACTACATTACGCTAGCCTATACATTAATTTAAATTGCAATGCCAGATAAATCTTATTTCAAGACCTCTATGCTAAAGTATTTAATAAAATAGGCCCTAGCTGATTTCAAGTTCTAAAAAGTAAAGCTATATATGATTTTTATAAGGACTATTTAACTCATGCCCCAAATGGGAGTCAATGACCAATCACGTTTCAATGATTTCTGTTTTACAACCAATCAGAGTCGTGTTTCACGAAATATTTATCAGTGTTATAATTACTATATTAAAGAAAGCTCCTCCTTTTTAATATTCCTATTATTGTAATTTTTTTGTATTCATATGTAACATATGTTTGTCCTGTTTAATATAACTAATATTGTAATTTTTTTTGTATTCATATGTAACATATGTTTGTCCTGTTTAATATGACTATTATTGTATTTTTTTTTTGTATTCATATGTAACATATGTTTGTCCTGGTGAGTGGAAGAGAAGGCCACATGGCGTTAACTCCACCAGGCTAATAAATCTATTCTATTCTAAATCTATTCTATTCTGAACAGGTCTGACCATTATTTTGCAGTGACTGAGCCTATGAGAAATACGGCTACCAGATTGTATATATAGTGCATGAATGTCAACACACGCCGCATGCGGGAGTTAATATAAAAACATTTGTAGCAACTGATTATACCACCTAAAAAAGAAACCACTGTTTGCACTTTCTTAAATGTATTTTTTCCCAGGTAACAAACCAGAAAAAATATAATTGTCATATTTACATCATAACTTACGACATCAGAAATTAATTAATATACAGTTTGATGTGTTTCATTTTTTCTCCACTAGAGATCATTCTTACAATATTGCGTTCCTTTGGCAATAAATAGTATGATCTGGTTGCAGTGATAAACAAAAGAAGCAGATGAAGCGTACCTAACGCTTCTCGTTTTCAAACATCGCCGTTTACATTAAATATATACATATTTTAAAATAACTATATTTAAATAATGATTTGTGAGTAAACAGCTTAATTTTATTCGTTAAATAGTCCTAACAAATGCCACTTTTGATTTCCAAATTCTCTAGATAATTTGGAAATCACTCGTGGCATTACTTATGATAATTACATCCAAGTTAAGATTGAAAATAAAATCTCTGAATGCAGACCAATTAATCAAGGATTTAAACAAGGATGTGGTCTTTCACCAATGCTCTTCATAATATACATGAACTCAATTATTAAATAATGGAGACTACAACCACATGGCAGTATACCACTTAATAGATTATATAATTTAGACACGCTATTATTTGCAGATGACACTGTGTTTATAGAGAAATCAGAAGATGACCTACAACATTCAGTCCACTCCTTTCACCAAATTGCAATAAACTACAACATGGAAATCTCAACAGAAAAATCTATAGTCATGGCTTTCCTAAGTAAAGACCGAGTTCGCAGTAAAATTATTATTAGGCCTAATAATAATATATTAGAACAAACTAACACATTTAACTATCTCGGATACCAAGTTACATACGAAGAGGAAAAAGATTTTAGGCAAATAATTATAACATTTAAGAGAGTAACAGGAATTATAAATAATATTTTCAAGCCAAACACAGTACAGCAACACACACGAACTATTTATAAAACACTGGCCAGACCCATATTATGTTACGGCAGTGAGGCCTGGACAATTCGCAGTGTAGATGAACAAAGACTAACTGCGGCAGAAATTAAATTTATGAGACGTACTGCGGGCTACTCAAGAACAGACCATAAAAGGAATTCTGAAATTCCCATAGAATTACAAACAGAATCAATCATGGAATATGTGCAAAAATACAGAAACAACTGAAAATCTCACGTAAGAAGAATGAGCAGAACAAGAATACCGCGTCAGATCTTAAATTACCAGCCACCAGGCAAGAGATCATTGGGTAGACCCTTCAAACATTGGATTGAGACCGTAACAGACCACTAGGTCTATCACATGAAAGGAAGAAGAAGAAGAAAAGTTAAGCTGTAAATTAGGGCATAAAGAATCAGTATTGGGCCTATGTGATGATATATTTACAACATAATACAGTCCTAAAGAAGTTTAAATCAAGTTATAGATATTCCATTTCTTTAAAATATCGTACTAGCTTATAAGCCTAGTTGTAATAGGCCTACTATAGCCTATTGTCGGCCAGCAATCAAAACCTTCTAACTCCGTAATAAAACAAATCTGGAGAAAGAAAAAACCTTATAACTGGTTGATTTTTAAGATTTTTAAATCAAAATAAATTATGTTATTAAATTAGCTTCTGAAATGAGTTATGCTGGAGATGCGAGTTTTTGTGCCTGAGGTTAATAGCTAAGGGAATTTATGGTTCTTGTAATCGTTAATAGATAGCAAAATTATCTTAGGGTTAAGTTTACAAGGCTTTAACGGCATGCAGACGATGCCTTTCATTATTATCGTATACTGGAAGAATCCAAATTTCACTCTTGAATGGAGGAGTTATGAAGTTTTAATCGCTGGCCGGCGATATTTCGAATTATGTTATAGAATCATTTGTACAGAAAATCATTTATGACAGTTACACACAACCCAGATTTTTAAGGAATCGTTAAATAGGGCCTAGATATGTATATTTTAACTGAATAAATTCGAATTTAAATTCAAATTTAAACTGCTTTTGTTTGTTTATTAGTTCTAATATTTCACATTCAATTATTTCATTCTAGATTATAAGGCCTATTCCATGCATATAGGCCTATAGTAGTCTCCAAACGTATTTTATATCTTTTAAATAACTGTCCAATAATTATATATTGTGAGGATCATAAATATAGACTATGTCTACCAAATTTAATTAATATTGTTTTTAAAAATAGGTTCATACTATAAGTTATGGTATTGACCTACGCCTAGGCCTATATACAAAACTACACTTTCATGCAAGTCACCACACATAACAATGTTGAAAGAATTACAATATAAAAAGACTAAGCTACGTTATTTCATAACGGTGATAGGCGTAATGAGGCGAAGAATAAATTTAAACATGGGCTCAATTCTGAAAATGCATGCTATTATGCATTACTGGACTCTTGTTATTCTAAGTTTTCCCAAAAAAAGTTTTACCGACTATTTGACTCATGCCCCAAATGGGAGTCAATGACCAATCACATTTCAATGATTTTTGATATAGCCTACAACCAATCACAGTCGTGTTTGACCTTGAATTTACCAACTAAAGTTTATCATAATAAAGAAAGGACCTCCTTTTTTAACATTCTGAATAGGTCCTGGTATTATTTTGCAGTGACTGACCCTCTAAGAAATACGGCTACCAGATTGTATATATAGTGCATGAATGTCAACACATAGCCCATGCGGAAGTTAATATAAAAACATTTGTAGCAATTGATTATACCACAAAAAAAACACTGTTTGCACTTTCTTAAATGTATTTTTTCCCAGGTAATAACATTCCAGAAAAATATAATTGTCATATTTACATCTTAGGACATCAGAAATGAATTAATATACAGTTTGATGTGTTTCATTTTTTCTCCACTAGAGTGCATTCTTACAATATTGCGTTCCTTTGGCAATAAATAATATGATTTGGTTGCAGTGATGAACAAAAGAAGCAAATGAAGCGTACCAATCGTTTCTCATTTGTTTTCAAACATTGCCGTTCACATTAAATAGGTATATAAATATTTTAAAATAACTATATTTAAATGATGATTTGTGAGTAAACAGCTTAATTGTATTCGTTAAATAGTCCTAACAAATCCACTCTTGATTTCCAAATTATCTACATGATTCACTCCTCACTTCGTGAGTCGTGAATTTATCGATAATTTGGAAATCACTCGTGGCATTACTTATGAAAATATATGAATCAGTCATTTCGAAAAGGGATCATCTCCAATTTTTCTGAAATTCACTTCTTTCATTATTCCATGTTTAGATACCTACTTCCATCGTTTCCGTGTGAGAACGGATCAACTGCACTATTTCTTTGCTACTTTCTGACTTTATTCAGTAGCAATTTCAGATTCAATGCTTTATCCTGAACAGGTTGAATCAGTTTTTTTTTTCCCTCTCCTGTAAAATTTGATCAGCTGTAGATGATCCCTTTTCGAAATGACTTATTCATATAAAACTGTCATTCTTCCAGTTAGGCCTATATCGAAGCGAAACGTGGACACTTAAGTTATTTCAAAGGAGGAGAAAAGATTACAAGCAGGTCTAACTTATGATAATAAAATTCTTAGGAAACTCTTTGGACTAAAGAGAAGCGAAGAGACAGGTGAATGGAGACGACAATTAAACAGTTAGCTAAATGGGAAGCCAGATATAATATGAATAGTTAAGTCTCGTAGACCGTGATGGGCAGGACATGTGGCACTAACGGGAAATAAAAGAGGAGCATGGAACATCCTTATAGAGAAACCAAAGGGAAAGTGCCAAATAGGCAAATAATGAGGTGGGAGAATAGCGTTAACCATGATTTGAAGAAGGTAAATTATACAGCGGATGATGGAAATACATTAGCTCAGGATAGGGATGTATGAAGAGCTTATGTTCGCGCGACATGGATCTACGGGCTAGATAGTGTCCATGAGTAAGTTAGCTTTGCGCCGTGGCCTTGACTAGCATTTGCACGCTCGCCTCTGATTCCGAGATTCAAAGGTTCAAACTCGCCGAGATCGATGGAATTTACAGTCATCCTGACTTAATTCGGGAGGGAAATAGAACTCAAGTCTCGTGTCGTAGATTTACGAGACGAAAAATTATCCCTAACCTGAGAAATAGGTTCCTGACCTAAATTTAACCATTATAGGCCTATCATGATGAATTTTGAATTGCGTCACTAATAGCGCGTCGTTAAATAAAACCACCTGTTGTATACCGTAGGCTAGGCCTAGGCCTATATGTTTTATCACAAAAACTGTAGCTTTCGGAAAAACAGTAGTTAAGGCATCGCTCTCTGTTGAGATTTAATGTCATCCTCGAAAACTTTATAACCTCTTGACCTATTCTCTGAAGATGGGAATAAATAAATTGCATTATGTCTAACTTAACATTATTTTATTTTCTCATTTCGGTACATCATAAATAGAGTCCGGATGTTAGGCACTTAAAAAATTCAAAATAGGCAAGCAAACAGGCACTAAAAATCAAAATAGGCTCTTACAAAAAATGGACAACATACATTTTTACAGCGTTAAGTAAAGAATATAGCATACGGAGATATCAGATATGATTTTGGAACTTATTTTGCCGTTTTACAAAGAGCATACTTATGTTTTGCAGTGTGTACGTGCTGCAAAACATGGCACATCTTCGCGCAATTCACTGAAATTTTACAAACTTTGCAAAACAATATTGAACCGTCACTTGAGAATATTTCCGCACCTAGTTCTTTCACGAAATTGGTCAGTTCGTCTTTTGCTGTAGCTCTTTCTTTAGGCATCGTAGAACAACTGTTCTAAAGGTAAAAGAAATAAAATAAAATAAGCCATAGGCCTATACACTTGTCACCATTACTTTGTCTTTGAAACACCTATCTATGAATGAGGACTACAGATTGAATTCAGTGTTACCAATTACAAAAATAATATTGCCACTCACTTAAAGGTTTCAGCACCAGATGTAAGACAGAAAGAAAACTTGAGCCATCTACCCTTTTTGTCACTCAGCAATGTTTGTTTAAAAAGAAGTAAAGATGTACTATAGAAGCCTTTAGAGCCGGAGTATAATACAATGGGACATAGTTTAGGGCTATTTCGCTTAACGGGAGTGCATGAGATGGAAAAATACAATAGCCGGTACATATTACTTCGCCTAACGCTTAACGGGAGTGCATTGATTTCATTGAAATACTAAGTTAATTTCGAGAAAAATGGCAAATAGGCATTGTAAGCTGAAATAGGCATTTATAGGCAAAATGAACTTCATCAAAAACAACTCTAGGGTCATCGGTACGAACTTACATGAAGTCACTTTTACAATATCTATAATAGGGAAAACAGCACCATCTCGTTTTGCTTACGAACTCATGAGAGAGACCTACTTCATAGAGGACATAAGAACCCAATTATATCTACAATCCAGAGAACCATACCAGAAATTAATAAACATCAGAAATAGGAAGAAGAAGGAAATAGACGTAGGTTTCTACACCACAACTGCTATGCTGGACGACAGATGGACCAGAGAGTGCAACCCCCAGAGACACGTCACAACACGACTAGCAGTACATGGATTTCATAACAAAATATGTATAAACAAGAAATTCCACGAGCCGACCGAAGAATGCAAGTGTGTGTTATGTGGACAAAGATGTAGGAAATACCACATCATAACATGTGCGAAGAGAACAAAACTATTACAGACTACAGTAAAGACTAAACCACCACTAATGCTCAACCTGAGTGCACATTTCTTCTTCTTCTTCTTCTTCTTATTATTATTATAAATAATTATAGGCATTTTCCATAACATCCGGTCTCTTATCATAGGTCATAATTTAGGGTCTATCTTAATATCCTTTTGAAGATAAATGGGGAATGCGATACAAGCCGGATATCATAAATTAACAAAATCGAGGAGAACACAACACCACAGCACAATTACACAACTTGCTGGAAACAGCCAACAATTCTATAGACTACGTAATAAGTAGACGGCGGATTCATATGCACTAAAAACCATACATATAGGGCCTATGCATGCAACTATGCAGAAAAAAAGTTGAAAATATGCTCTTAAAATTTAAAAAAAATGCACAAAAATTAATTTTCTTCTGATAGTAAAATTCACTATTTTCTAGCATCATTATATTTATTTTTTATGAAGCAACAATTGTAATATTTCTACTTTTTCGCTCCTAATTAAAGTCAATAATTGTACTTTGGGCTGTGATGTTGGCTACAATGTGGAAATAGATATTGACTCCAAAATAAATAAATTTCAGACGGTGTGTGGAACAATACAGAGAACATTCAAAAATAAAATTAGAAAAGAAACCAAGATAAAAATGTATAATGTTATGGCGGTTCCCACAATATTGTATGGATGTGAAACTTGGGCTCCAATGAAAAAACAGAAGGATAGAATACAGACGGCGGAGATGAGGTTCCTAAGACAAGTAAAAGGATGTACAAGACTTGATAGAATAAGAAATGAGGATATAAGAGAAGAATTGAAAGTACAGCCTTTATTGGATAAAGTCACGAATTACAGACAGAAATGGATTGATCATATGGATGGAATGCGTAAGGAGAGATATCCATTGTTAGCAAGAAATTATCAAGCACGAGGAAGACGTGATGTTGGAAGACCTAGAAGACGTTGGGCTGATGCATTATGAAGTCGGAACGGGCAATTGCCTAATCCCTGGAGTGACGATGATGATGATGATAATTGTACTTTATAGTGTCATTCTCATTAATCTTCTCTGTAATGTGAAAACACTTGTCTTGGTCCACTAACACTCACGAAATGGTACCGTAAAACGGGGTTATTTTGACTCGAGGGGCAACTTTGACAGAATTGGGGCTTCTTTGACATTTTTAATTTCTTGCGTGTTTTGGGCTATTTTGACAACAATTCAATGGTGTAGACATTTCCTTGAAGGCGCACGAATAATTAAGTTGTTTTAAAAGAGGATGTTAATTGTTGGAGACACATCTGTGTCACTTTCAACAACAATGAATTCCCAGCAAGGATAAAATTGTGATTTCCGGTTTTACAGGAGTAAGGACTGGATTTGTTGTGTAAGATGCAAGCTCTGGGTCTGTGGTATGTGTAACAGAGGATCGAACAATTCTCAATATGATTGTGAACTATGTGAAGATGAGATGTGAAAATCTGTTTTTTTTTTTAATTTGTACCGTTATTTCAAAAATTCATGATTTCTAATTAATTCCTGATTGTCTAACTACAATAATTATATAATTTCTGTGTTCTGTTGCGTGTCAGAATTGATAAAGAAGTTTAAGTTTATTTTGTCAAATTACAGTTATAAAAATATTTGTAGTAAGGCTGTTTATAATGAAAATATTTATAAAAAGATAAATTGGTGTCAAAGTAGTACTTACAGTGGGTCTACTTTGAATTACAGTGAAAACAAATGTGATGTCAAAGTAGCCCCAGCACATGGGCAACAGACCTACACAAAACTCATTGTTGTCCTATAAGTTTTTATTTGAGGAGAACAGTACCAAACGGGATTTGTAGTCTAAGGTTCAATTGGTACAATAAATCATACATTCAATTTTTTCGGCATAAATCATACGAGTTAGACCTTAAAAATCTTCAAAAATATGTCAAAGTAGCACCGTTTTACGGTATTTGAGAAAATAATTTAAACTTTGATACCCGATATGTTTGTCACCGTGGTCAATAATGTACAACATGATTCATTGGTGTGAAATGAAGTATATTTCGCACACATGCAAGTATATTTCAGGTATGATTTTTTATTCTTTCTCGTGTTTGCCGACAGTCTCAATAAAGCTGACGTTCAAACTTCAAAGAATATAACTGGTTGAAAACAAAAACAATGCAATTACCACCAATAAACTGTCAATTTTTGGCAAGCATATTCATCTCTTCCGAAATCTTCCTTTCAGGAAATGGTTTAGGTCAGGTTGCTTTATTGACCTGTTGAGATTTAAAACTGCAGACCCCCTGCTCGACATTGTCGCAGTTGTGCGAAAATTCGAAATAGGGACGCTGGCTTTCTATGAAAACAAAATTGTCATTTGCAAAAATAAGACAATAAAGCAGAAACTTGTCATTTTATGGGGTTACAAACTAATATTTTAATATTAAATAGAGAAAAAATATAAATAATATATGCACCCATATGCACATATTAGTGAAATATGCCCCTAATCCTGTGAATATGCATTTAAATGCACCATAGAATTTTACCAATTGATTACAAATGACATGAAACGTATTTTCCTCTTCCATGCTTATGTTAATCTTTGAAGGAATAAAATATGCAAATATGCAGAAATCCGCCCTCCAGTAATAAGACCTTAGATGTTAAAGCGTCCATAAAAATTAAATAAAGAGTCGAGGAAAAGTTAGAAAAACAAAACAATTTTTTTTTTTTTCCTATTTCCGAGATTCTGGTACGCTATAACTTTCGTTTAAATAATGAAAATCACACATAACTTATGGTTATAGGACTAAAGGCCTCCCTGTTTTATATATGTTCTTTACACAGCAATAGACCTTTGTTATTAACGTATTCGGAAGGAATATAGCTACTGATGGTATAACCCTAAAAATGTTTTTTTTTTTAAATCTTCATCGATCTTACTATGATAAAAAAAAGAAACCTTTCTTAATCATACTTATATCCTCGAAAATGTACATTATAACATAGATAAGGGTCTGTGTCTGCGTGCGTTTTATCGATTTAACGCCCTCTTTTTTTTTTCACGGCCAAATTCGAAACGTAAGAATGAATTAAGAACTATAAGATCGGAGTTGGCCTATTACTGGGTGTGGGGGCCGGAAACAAAAATGTTAAAATTTTAATTATGCCAATTTTTCTTTCGCAAGAAATCTCGGTATATGTCAATGAGATTAAATGTGATATGTATATTCTCCGAATATCAGCGAAACTGGACGGTTAGAAATGGGGATCTATAGGCCTAAGTAGACAATTTTTTTTCTTCGAAGAAACTCGGCATATAACCATGATATTTGAGTAAGAAAAAGAAGATGAACTTGAAAAAGCTTTTGATAAGGTAATAAGAAGAAAATTGTGGGAAATAATGAAGACAAGAGGGTACCCGGCTCAACTTATAAAAAGTCTTTATAATGGCACGAAAATTATCCTTAATTTAGATAATTATTCCAGTGAAGCAATTTTAATAAATCAAGGAGTTCGACAAGGGTGTACATTATCACCTACACATTGTGTAATATATATTTTGACGAAGTTATATGAAAATGGAAAAAATCAAGTCCAATAGGAATACAAATTAATAAGGAAATGTATATGAATATTTTAATGTATGCAGACGATCTGGTAATTATACAGAAGTCAGAGGATGATTTACAAAGAGCAATTTACATGTTGAATCAATTAGGACTATTATAATCTCGAAGTCTCAACTTCAAAAATTAAAATTATGGCTTTTCAGGGCAAAGTGCCAGTCAAGCAAAAATAGTGATCAATAATGAAATAATAGAACAGATAACACACTTTAACTATCTTGATTCAGATATAACATACAGCTACGATTGGGATATACACAATAAATTAAACCGATATCAAATGATGTGTGGCTCCATAAGAAGAACCCTCCGAAAGACTCGAAGAGAAACTCAGCTCAGGTTTTATAAAATTATGGCTGTTCCTGTTCTTTTATATGGATGTGAATCACAAAAAAAAAGATATATCACACATTCAGGCCACTGAAATGAAATTTTTAAGATCCGCAAAAGGATGTACACGCATGGATAGATTACACAATGAATCAATAAGAAATGAACTGGAGATATTTTCAATACTCGATAAACTAGACGAGCACAAATACCAATGGAAAGAACATTTAGACAGAATGGACAATACAAGATTACCCAAAAAGATCAACGCCTACAACCACATGGAAAAGATCATTGGGACGGCCAAGGAAACGATGGACTTGAGACCGGTATATGTCAATGAAGGTCGCATTGACCTAATCCTGGAAGGGAAGAAGAAGAAGAAGAAGAAGAAGAAGAAGACGAAGAAGAAGAAGAAGAAAGATCAAGTTTGTTAATCAGAAAAATCGGGCCATTAGAAATACCGGTAACTTAAATTTTAGTTGGAGCATTTGCAACGGTTCAGCAGCTAAAAATATTTCTCGTAACAAAAGTTGGCAAAGGTAATACACTATTTCATTATGAAAAGAAGTACATATTCCATAAACTACCAAAATAGGACAATTGAGAGTGAAGGGAGGTTTACCTGTAACCCAAAATTTTAAAATTGCTTTAGCGACCGCAATTTCTGTTTCCCCGCAACTAAACTGGATGTTTACGGTTTATTTAACAAAAGGAAGGTGTGGCCTATCCCATAAAATAGCAAAGTCGGATCATAAATCTTGCTGAGGAATTCGTTCACTTTACCCTCTTCCTTCCTGATATAACTATATAGCTATATAGGCCCTATATATATATATATATATATATATATATATATATATATATATATACTATTTATATTCAACCTCCGTCGTTATGACCACGTGTCTCCTTCATTTCAGGTCTTATCATGGCTACGCCAAAATGACAGAAGAACTTTACATTCACATACCTTACTATTCAAAATTCTGCACACATATTTACCAAGTTATTTAACAACACGTTTTCAAAATTTATCGGCTCATCACAATTCAGGAACAAGATCACAATACTCTTAACTTTTAATACCACAGCACAGGACATGTCTATACTCTTAATCTTACACAATATAGGCTATATGACTAGAGCATGGAACTCACTTCCCAGTCATGTCAGGGACTGTCAATCGCTATCATTATTTAAATCCAAATTAACTGATATCTTAAGTTCGACACAATGAAAATATTAACTGCATAACAACTAGGCCTATATAGAGCATTCCATTAATAATCATCTAGGAAGCTACTTACTTTATTTTATATCATTTAAATGTTATTATAGCCTATTCTATGTTTTTGTTAGTATTAGCTAGTATTAGATCACATCATTATTGTATTTTGTTTAGTCTGTATTTTAATAATATCTTAAAATTGTAATATGTAGGCCTATGTAATTTTTGTATAATTCTACAATTCGCTAGTTAAGTGGAAGGGAAAGCCTTGTGGCCTTAACTCTGTCAGCTAAAGTATTATTATTATTATTATTATTATTATTATTATTATTATTATTGTAATTTAAAGCATCTTGACGGTTTTATTAAATGTTATTTTATTAAACTGAATCCAAAATTTAGACTAAATTAAAATATAGGCTACACGTTTAATATAGGCCTAAGCCTATATAAATTCTAGAAGCCCTAAAATTATGACCAAAAATTTACATAATTATCTCGTTTTTAATTTTAAAAAAGAAGGTTAAATGTAAAGTAATATTCACTCTTTATGTTTAGTATAGTCTACTTATGACAAATAGCCTATACTTTGATTAAATAGGCCTAATTTATTTTATATCAATGGTAGGGGCCTATAGGTGTAAATATTGTTATAGAGAAATTTATACTAAATATAGGCCTAGCCTATAAGATAGGCCTATTTAATTTGGACTACTGTTTAATTTTTTTTTTTAAATAGGCCATCTGAAATTATCGGAACCAATATAGAGAAATAGTCCTGCCCCGTAGTCGAGCAGTTTAAGGAATTTGCACTGGTTCGAATACCCATTGTGGAAGAAATTTTCTCATGAAATTCAGTTAGTATCGGACTGGTGCCCACCCCACATGGTAGGGAATTTGGTAGTCACAATAAGAAGCGGCTGCAGATTGAGAAAATCAGCTATAACGACTAGGGGACCCGACATATTCCCCATTTTACCCCTATATGGCTGGTTGATAGTCCAACTCTATGATTAACAAGTGATTTGAGGTCAGCAGACGACTACATATAGGTACAGGGTGTTCTAGGCCTGTCGCTCCATGACATTTTTTTAGACAAATGAAGATACAAATACGTAATTTAATGGGGGAGGATTATATAGGCTGGGTTTATTGTAGTCTACATGTAGCCTAAATGAATTATTTACAAATAGGCTCTAATGTAGCAAATATAACTAATAATAATAATAATAATAATAATAATAATAATAATAATAATAATAATAATAATAATAATAATAATAATAATAATAATAATAATAATAATAATAATGATACTGATAATAATAATAGTAAAAATAATAATACTGATGATAATAATTATAATAATATAACTTGTAATAATAATACTAATAATAATAATAATAATAATAATAATAATAATAATAATAATAATAATAATAATAATAATGATACTGATAATAATAATAGTAAAAATAATAATACTGATAATAATAATAGTAAAAATAATAATACTGATAATAATAATAGTAACAATAATAATACTGATAATAATAATAATAATAATAATAATGATAATAATAATAATATAACTTGTAATAATACTAATAATAATAATAATAATGATACTGATAATAATAATAGTAAAAATAATAATACTGATAATAATAATAGTAAAAATAATAATACTGATAATAATAATAGTAAAAATAATAATACTGATAATAATAATAATAATAATAATAATAATAATAATAATAATAATAATGATAATAATAATAATGATAATAATAATAATAATAATAATAATGATACTGATAATAATAATAATGATACTGATAATAATAATAATACTAATGATGATAATGATACTTATAATAATAATAATAATAATAATAATAATAATAATAATAATAATAATAATAATAATAATAATAATAATGATACTCATAATAATAATAGTAAAAATAATAATACTGATAATAATAATAATAACTTGTAATAATACTAATAATAATAATAACAATAATAATAATAATAATAATAATAATGATATTGATAATAATAATAGTAAAAATAATAATACTGATAATAATAATAGTAAAAATAATAATACTGATAATAATAATAGTAAAAATAATAATACTGATAATAATAATAATAATAATAATGATAATAATAATAGTAAAAATAATAATACTGATAATAATAATAGTGAAAATAATAATACTGATAATAATAATAATAATAATAATAATAATAATAATAATAATAATAATAATAATAATAATAATAATGATAATAATAATAATAATAATAATAATAATAATAATAATAATAATGATACTGATAATAATAATAATACTGATAATAATAATAATACTAATGATGATAATGATACTTATAATAATAATATTATTATTATTATTAATAGGGTAATAATAACAATAATAACACTTTGAGTTGAAAGAGAAACACTGTATTGTGGAATATTCCTAAATAAAAAAACAATAACACCAATAATAATAATAGGCCTAATAATAATAATAATAATAATAATAATAATAATAATAATAGTAATAATAATAATAATAATAATAATAATAATAATAATTTTAATTCAGTTATCACGTGACAAGCATAGAGGCGTAATGCAATATGCGTATTATACTACATTTTAAATGACTGAAATTACAAATAATGATTGTAATAAAAATAAATGTTAACCATGCAAATAAAAAAGTTAGTAAAATTATTAATACCTAACGCTATTATCTTGGGTCAATTGGAATGTTATAATGGAAAATAGGCCTAATTTATAACAAAACCCATGAGATCGCTAATCAAAATACATGTTATTTTATCACAACGAATTAGCCGCGATGATTAAATTTCACCGCATTATGACTCTAAATCCTAAGTTCTGGATTCGATGACGTACGTTTAATGCTATTGAATAATGAAAATGAAAGACGTGGATTTCATTTCGAGGAGAAATTAAAGTTATCATTGGCAACGTTTCCAAGGTAAGAGCTAACCTTCTGATGACATCAGCTATAGGCCCTACCAATACAATAAATAAAAAATAAAAAACTAAGTAGGCTATAGCCGAACTTTTATGATTAGGCAAACCAATGCCTTATCAATTGTTTAGAATTAAAACATGTTCTACACTTAATTGCATCTCTTTGCAATTCTACGACTTTAACAGGTAATGTCTACTTTTCATTTTCATTTGCGCGGCATCTTAAAAAAGTATTTTTGAACATATTGGACGAAAATGGAATATATGTAGCCTATAGCAAATAAATACCGGTAGGCCTAAAAATAAAACATATATTCCATGAATATTTTCAGAAGTTTAATAGCCTTAATTGGTAATATGCCTACAATTCCATTTAGCAACATAATTAGCTTATTTTTAACAAATAGCTTAGCACAACTAATTATAATTTTTAATTTAGGCCTATAATTAATGATAGGTTAAAAAGAACATAGGGTACAAAATGCAATTGAGAGTCTAAGCCCGCATTTTCTAAACATAAAAACACGGTTTTTTTTGTCATAATTCGCCAATTTGGTTTAAGAAAAAACTATGAAAAATTATAAAAGAAAACTATAGTTTCAGCTTGTTGTAAGTCCAATGAAAGATATTGAAAATAAAATCAGTTTTATCAGCCGATTCAAATATGATAAATGGAACAATTATCATAACACGATATGATATCTACACTGCGAGTTCATGGAACAGGAATAACAGTCAGGAAAGCGTGACAGACGGGCGGGTCTCATGTCAAAACGTACAACTAATTGTACCGCAATCACACTGTTTAAAATCATCAATTACGTTTTATACAATGTAAATGAGCTAAGCGATGAAAACTTTAAAATTACTACTCACACGAAAGTCACGATGCACTGGATCGTTAAACATTACGTATGTAAACAATTCCAGTCCAAGTTTGAGTTGTAAAAGTACACTTTTGGTACAGATATGTAGCTATAGCGTCTAAGTTAAACAAAATGTTTAATTAATGAAATGGGTATCCAAAATTATTTTAGAAAATCAAAGTATAGAACAGGTGTCTAGTTTCAAATATTTGGGCTGTGATGTTGGCTACAATGTGGAAAGAGATATTGACTCCAAAATAAATAAATTTCAGACGGTGTGTGAAACAATACAGAGAACATTCAAAAATAAAATTAGAAAAGAAACCAAGATAAAAATGTATAATGTTATGGCGGTTCCCACAATATTGTACGGATGTGAAACTTGGGCTCCAGTGAAAAGACAGAAGGATAGAATACAGACGGCAGAGATGCGGTTCCTAAGACAAGTAAAAGGATGTACAAGACTTGATAGAATAAGGAATGAGGATATAAGAGAAGAATTGAAAGTACAGCCTTTGTTGGATAAAGTCACGAATTACAGACAGAAATGGATTGATCACATGGATGGAATGAGTAAGGAGAGATATCCATTGTTAGCAAGAAATTATCAAGCAAGAGGAAGGCGTGATGTTGGAAGACCTAGAAGACGTTGGGCTGATGCATTATGAAGTCGGAACGGGCAATTGCCTAATCCCTGGAGTGATGATGATGATGGGTATCTAATGACTAGAGACCGGATGTTAGGGAAAACCCTATAGTTATCTTATATATAATAAAAATTAATGTTTGTTTGTTTGTATTTTTGTTTGTTTATTTGTTTGTTCGTACTTTATGCGCGGCCATAATGTTGGTCCGATTGTGATGTTTTTTTTTGCAAAATGTTCAGGAGATTCCCGGGATGAACATAGGCTATAAGAGAGTTGTGATACTCAACTCCTACACCCTTAAAAATCGTATTTTGTAGTGGAAAACGTGAAAAAAGTAGCTCTTTGGATTCTTAAATGGCTTACGCTGCCTAAACCCTAAGAAATACATAAAATTAATGTAGGCTACAGAGAATTGAATATCTCAAAAAGCTCTACAAAAAAGTCCGCGACAGTATATGTTTATCTCTTACGGATAACTCACAAGAACCACTTTTGTCTTTCTTTGATACCAAGAGAATAATGCCCATTCATGTGAACCTATGATCTTTATTATTGATACCAAGAGTCCCGCGCCGTAGCCGAGTGGTTAAGGCAAGAAATCTTGGCTCAGAACTACGGGACTTAGGCTGATTCGAGTCTCTATAGGGGAAACATTTTTTCGCGTTTATTATAAATATTGTAAAAGTGACTTCATGTAAATTCATACCTACGACCTTAGAATTGTTTTTCATGAAGTTGATTTTACCTATAAATGCCTATTTCACCTTACAATGCCTATAAATGCTTATTTGCCATTTTTTTTCTCGAAATTAACTTAGCATTTCCATGAAATCGATTGAAATGGACAGACTTCATGACACATATAATGCATATACATTTTCAAGTGTTCTTTTTATAAATTCTCTCTTAGAATATTTTAGGATACGAGTGGCAATAAGATAGTAACTTAGCAGGTAGATGGTTTCCGCCTCAATGCACTCACATTAGGCGAAAAAACAAGTACCGGCTATTTTATTTTAACGTAAGGCTGTAAAAATTACGTTGTAGTCCATTTTTGTAAGAGCCTATTTTGAACTGTTAGTGCCTATATTAATGATTTTTAGTGCCTTTTTGCCTGCATATTTTGAATTTTTTAAGTGCCTAAAATCCGGACTCTATTAATGACTTCACTGATTCATGTAAACCTAAACAAAAAAGTGAAATATAATTCGAATAAAACTTCGCCAATAATTGGAGTTTAAAAAATTTTAAAATTAATAGCAGCGTTATTTAATTTTATACTATGTCATTAATCTTTTCCTCGTTTTTTATATATTTTGTACATATTATATATTTAATTCGTTAAATTTAGAGTAAATCAAAATACATTATAAATATTAATTGTATTGTATTCATAACTTGTAATCGTTTATATATACATATTGTAATTTAGATTTAAGACTTTTCTTTTGTATTTTTTTTAAACCTGGTTGAGTGGTAGACAAGGCCTTAAGGCCTTAACTCTGCCAGGTAAAATAAAGCTATTATTATTATTATTATTATTATTATTATTATTATTATTATTATTATTATTATTATTATTAATTTTATAGAGAGGCTAGACTTACCTATATAACTGTAGTCTTATTTACAAATTTAGTAATGAATTACTGGTGTAAAAACTAATTAGTGCGTAGTAGAGCCTTTGTTATGGATCAAAATAAAAGAATGCGAAAATATAAATTAATAGTCCCAATTAACATACGCTTTTATTAATTAACTTAACTAAGTCCTGGCGCGACAGGCCTAGAAGGCCCTTAACCTACCAGGCCGGCTGCTGGCCTCACATCCACATGTGCAATCAGAGAAGTATATGATCATCCAGGCAGTATAGGTGTGACATGTGGTCAGCATGTCGAGTCCTCCAGCCGTTATAGCTGGTTTCCTCAACATGGAGCCGCTACTTGTTGTAGATACCCAAATGCTTCAGGATGCTGGGTGGGCACCGGTCCCATACTGGCCGAAATTCCATGAGAAAATTTCTTCCCCCATGGGGACTCGAACCAGCGCAAGTCCCGTAGCTCTGCGCCAAGGCTTCCAGCCTTAACCACTCGGCTACGGCGCGGGACCTTTTATTTATTAGCCTAATTTATTTAACTTTTATAAGATTCATGATATGTTCCGTTGAGGTTTATTCAAAATTAATATAAAATTATAGAATATTCACCTGAAAGGTCCGTCTCCTCAACTTAATTATCATTTAACAGTTAAATGATAATTAAGTTGAGGAGACGGACCTTTCAGGTGAATATTCTATAATTTTATATCAGTTAAATGATAATTAAGTTGAGGAGACGGACCTTTCAGGTGAATATTCTATAATTTTATATCAGTTAGGCTAAATGATAATTAAGTTGAGGAGACGGACCTTTCAGGTGAATATTCTATAATTTTATATCAGTTAAATGATAATTAAGTTGAGGAGACGGACCTTTCAGGTGAATATTCTATAATTTTATATCAGTTAAATGATAATTAAGTTGAGGAGACGGACCTTTCAGGTGAATATTCTATAATTTTATATCAGTTAAATGATAATTAAGTTGAGGAGACGGACCTTTCAGGTGAATATTCTATAATTTTATATTAATTCTAATTTATTTAATAATAATTTAATAGTTTATGTAGGTCTAAGGCATTACAGTGATTTTCTTTAGGTGGATGAGATTGGCCTATGTTGATTGAACTGTGAAGGTCAATTAGTGTCGCCGAGAAATATCTACGATTGTACTTCATAACATTATTCAGGTAGGAGGTAACAATCGTCATTCAAAGAACTGACTCAATAAAATTAGAATTGATTCCTGAGCGTTAAGCAAATATTTAGAATAAGGCAGTGTAGTCTATGATCCTGTAAGTAAGATTTTTCGGTGCCCTATTTTAGGGGCTGTAGTTTCATATTTTAATAGGGCCTAGGTATTCATATTTAAATTCTTTATGTTGCTATGGAGCTACAGGCTATTAAAAACTTAATTATGTAATTTAGATTAATTTAAGCTGGGGTAATTTTTATAATGTAAGTAGGCCTAATTATTCAATTTGACAGATAATTAATTGTTTAGTATGTAGGCCTACTGTTATTGTATTTATATGTAACATATGTTTGTCCTGGTGAGTGGAAGAGGAGGCACATGGCCTTAACTCCACCAGGCTAAATAGGCCTAAATCTACTCTAAAGTTGCAGAATAGGCCTATATCACACTTAAATCACTGAAATTTTTTTGTAGTAGCTTTAGTCATTTCGAAATTACGTTATTCATAAATGATTGCGGTTTAATAATATCACAACAAAGATGTAATGCTATGTTAACCTGAACAAATAGGCCTAGTTTTACTTATAATTAAACTAGGATATAGGCTCACATTTTTAAAGCAGCAAATCAACATTAAGATTGAATATGGTGTAAAACTAGATCTGTTAAATTAATGTAAATAATTCAATGAAAATATTCAACCCTAAGCCCTATGTGTAGGCCCATTTTTTATTCTAAATAAGACAAGCTGAGGACAAATTTAAAACAAATTTAAGTAGCCTACAGAGATTATACGCCTATGAGTAATGTTTTATAATAAATAAGTAGGTTATGTTTTAAGTAAAAAACATTAATATTCCTAGATAAAATAAATATCCATGAAACAAAATTCGAAAACTGAGAACACTTTTTTAATAGGATACACCTTTATTTTTTTAAATTGTGTAAAATATCTCAGCCCAAACTAGGAACTTATTTTTAATATAAGCTAATTATTTTGCTTTTATAACGACTTATCTTTCCAATTAGACACATAATTTCACTCAAAATTAAAATTGTAGAGTTTGCTATATAAAAATAGCTTATATTAGTGCAACTGTAATCACTAGACATTTTAGTGTAGGTCAAGATTTGCTAGAGGATTTGATTGGAGAATCTGAGTAAAATCTAGCAAGTAGAAGGTACGCAGGACGTAATTCCACCTGTGAGTCCAGTTTCGCCTACACGAACACGTGCATAAATGAGACTTAATATGTACTTACATGTTATATGATAACATAAACAACAAATTATATCCTTCATAATTAATAGCTATTAGAGCACACGCGAGTCCACACTAAGTCACTGACTGCACTGGAGAAACACCATCGTGCCATTACCACTTTCGCTCTCAGTGGGATTTATAAAGAAACTAATGTATTTACACGGCATGAGGAAAAAATGCGGAGTGCAAAAAAAGGAAGAAAAGTATATAAGGTTAAAGACGTTAAGAGAGTTATCATAATAGTATTTGTTGGTTAAGTGGGTAGAACTGGCTCTGTGTAATAATCGGCAATAACGCATCACACAAGATCAGTCTTGGTAATCTTCTTAGCCCGAGGCACGGTGCTGGTGTTTGAACATTTAAAGGAGATAAAACACAATAAACTCACCTAAGCTGTCAGAAATCTGTTACTGAATGCAGAGGCCTTCCAGATAAAACAAGCCTTAAGCCTGTTACAGAGAAGCTTAGACCGTCTCAAACCGTATTAAATAAGACCACGATTGATCCACTGCAATCCCTAACTTTTCAAACCACACACACATACACATACTTTACACACACACACTCACTCACACAGACACGACATGCTCCTAATGGCGACTTTTCTGTACAGCGCCTGCCCCTTTTCTAAAAAGCTGCTTGCGCATAGGTCACGTGGCCATGTACCTAGCCAATGGTAGGGCACGGGAGCCGCCCATCCAGTGGGGATTACGTATGCATGCGCTCCCCTGCCTCTAACGAGAACGAGGGAAGAAGATGCAGCGAAACGACAGATGAGCAAAAGAGAGACAGAGATTGATATTTTCATACCTTTCCGGAGATGAGGGCTCCCACCCCCGCGCCCATTCCATCGCCCTTGTTTGGGGATGCTCTCGCTCATTCTCACCCCGAAGCTCTTGTGCGACCGACACGTACTCCTATTGTGGCTAGTAACTACAAACAAAAGGTTTTAGGGGGTTTGTGAAAATGAAGGGGATGAGAATGTATATGTACATAGGGGACCAAGTCCTCTCCCCCGTACCAGACGCTCTTAAGGTTTCAAGACAGAGCTAATCAATAGTTTCTACACCTTCGCCCGATATTCATTAACTGTTATTGCATTTCTCACTGTCCATCAGCTCGTAAAAGTGGATAAAATAACCTAACATCGACCTTATAATGACCCCTTAATGCTCAATCCCTGAAATCGTTAGGCAATTAAATATATAACTTAAGATCTCTCTCAATGAAGGTTCTATAGGGCCTATTACATTTTCAAAAACATTGTACTTTTGCACTGAAACAAGTACTTTGTGAAAATGGAATGCCTTTCATTACAAATAGAATCCGCACCAAAATATTTTGTTTGTCAAACCGAGGAAACATTAAAAAATGATTTATGTTTTTTAGGTAGGATTTATATTAGGAATATTATAATCTTTATTTTATAAAAATTAGCTTATAGCTCCACACATTAAGTCCTTATTTTAACTTTATGGCACGACACACGTTGAACTGGGAGTTAAGTATGGAGTACTGCGTCAAGATAAAAAATCTTCAACTGTAACATATAGGCCTAGGCCTACTGATAAAGAATCTAGGCGTATAATATTAAGTTGCTGTCTTAAATGAAAGACCTACAGCATTAAACATGGAATTGAACCGGCAGTCCAAGTTTATTGAGCATTAACTAGTAAGTTAGGCTATAAGTTACACACGGAGACATTACAGTGCACAGATGAAGTGTATGAAAGCTGTATGTATTTCATACTCAGCACATTAGGCCTATACCATGAAGGATTGTACTATAACTTATCTTCATTTAGACGTTGAGCGGGCGTGTTAGTTCCGAGACTGACGGACACACTTCATAATTTTAATCATCACCCTTACCTCACAGTGAACTACTAAACATTAAAATATAAAGTAACTAAACTGAATAAGAAGAGCAAATTTAACTACCGTAAAACACAAAATATAAGCCTATAACATAAAATTGAATACGCCTGAAATAATCTACAGATGTGAGTGACATTATGGACTGTTCCTATATTCTCAGGTAGTAAGCCATTGTATCGCTTTCACTTCCCCGTGCCCCCCTCGTCACTTTCTTTCATTCTTCTCGTCACTGGACTATATTTAGCATGTATTAAGAGTGACTTATTTGATTCGATACCTACAGGCCTAATTCTATCTGGTGCGTGTATCAGGCGATCGCATAATCAGAACTTATAAAAATTTACCCTTCAGAAGATGGGCCAAATTCCCTGTCTAAAAGAGTACGCCTACAGGAGAGTCTAAATTCTTTTTAAGTTTACAAGATTTTTGGAAAACTTGGAATAATACGTAGGGTTAAAAGCGTAGCAGCTTTCTTCCGCATTCAAATCCTAAAAAAATAGGCTATTTTATTTTCCATTGGCAATTAGCTTAAAAAAGAGAAGATATATGGAAACGCAGCCTACATAAGTTAGCATGCTCATTTTTTAAACTCTTCTTGCTTAGGCCCTAAACATGTTCACCCAGCTGTTTTGTAGCCTGTAATAGTGTCGTCGTTGAGTGGTTAAGGAACGATGCCTTGGCGCAGAGCTACGGGACTTGGGTTGGTTCAAGTCTCGTAGGGGAAGAAATTTTCTCATGGAATTTCGGCCAGAAGGGCCCGGTGTCCAACCAGCATTGTGAGGAATTTGGGTAGCTACAATAAGTAGCGACTCCAGGTTGAAAATGCAAGCTATAACGGCTGGGGGAGTCGACATGCTGACCACATGTCACCCCTACACTGGCTGATGATCATCCAACTCTGTGACTGATACATGTGGGTGTGAGGCCAGCAGCCGACTGGTAGGCTAAGGGTCTTCTAGGCTGTCGCGCCAGGAGAAAATCTGTATAATCTTATTTACAAAATTTATAACAATAATGATCCAAAAACTTAAATGATCGGGATATTTCTAAAGAATAGCCCTAATTGAGAAAAAATCCCCCCCCCAAAATTAGACTAGGCCTAAATGGGAAAGCATAAAATGAAGAAAGAAAGTCAAGATTTAGGCCTAGTAGCGGTGGACTAGTGTTTATGCTCCTTGCCTCTGGTCCCGAGGGTCGCGGGTTCAGACCAGGCCGGGGTCGATGGATTTTTTTAGGATGGAAAAATCCAAGGCGCAAGTCCTCCGGGAGGGACTTTAAGCCGTGGATCCCGAGTCTGAAGATTTTTCAGGCCCGTAATAGATCCTTAAGCCTGAATGAAAAGACCTCTAAGCAAAATTTACTGAATTCGTCCTAGTACTACCTTGGTTTCCTAGATGTCAGTATGAGGCGGAACGCTGACCACGGACCACTCAAATGACATCTATAGGCCTATGAAAACAAATGTAACTAAATTAGTATGGTTCAAATTCTTCCCTATAGGGGGAGAGCGCCTAAATCTCTGTTAACGGAAACATGGGCTTACAAGATTATAAGAAGATTACTTAGAGGTCTAATTACTTATAAATAAACTTAATAGGCTTAGGGCTATAGGCCTATCTAACTATATGGCAAGTTCGATTTATTTCTCTATTTTCAAAACAAGTTTTTCTAATAGTTAAGCCTATAAATATTAGGCGTAACTAAAGAACCCCTCTGAAGGATATAGCCTATAAAATATTGTAGAAATATAACGCTAAAGATTTAATTTGACGGTCATAAAATATAGGCCTACATTGACACAACTCGTCTTTCGAGGCGAAAGTGTTCATCAACAACACTATGGTGTGCACCGATTACTAGGGCCTATATCTAGGCCTATTTCATTATAAAATTAAGTTACTGGAGCCTAATGATCTTCGGGTTACATCTTTCAATAAACTAGGCGTATTTTATGGGCTAGGGTAATTAGAATAGGTCATTTTTTAATTACCCTGGCCATTTTAAACTCGAAAATTTGAAGAAAATGGAAGGAATAGGCCTACAATGTATATAGGGTCTATTTTGGAAAAAAATCGGTGGGGAGGAGGTTAGGTGAAAAATATTAATGGAGATGCCAAAACATGGAATTTTTACTTTTCAGCTGTGAAGAAGATTTTAATGTAGCTACAATAGCCTGCGTATAGACTATCGATACTGACTCGATATCTATCTATAGGCCTACCCCAGCCGCCGTATCTCCGGCTATGATGTTTAGGTTATATGAGGGGAAAAGAGGAAATGGTTGTAGTGAGAGGAGGCCTAGATGTCTGCCACAACCAATCACTGCTCTTGACGCAGCTATAGCGCGCTAGTAAGATTTGAAACTGCAGAGATGTTGTTAGCTGTATGTCTTCTAACCGCATACATAAAGCGGCCACTCTCACTGAATATCCATATCGGCAACACTGTCATGAAAACTTCAAGGCCGGAGAATCAGTGGATGCAGTATAGGCCTACCTAGATTTGTTGATTAATTTAGCCTATGTGGTAAAGAGTGATTTAAGAAGTATGGAAAGGAAGCAGAAATTGAGATAACTTGAGCCCCTATGTAATGCGGATAAGGTTGCACGGACTGCAGCATCACAATGTAGGCCTATATAGGCTACATAGCCTATGAGGGTGTGCAGCCTGTATGGCAGACTCTTAGGAATCTGTTGCGCGAAAGGGCGTCGTTTAGCGAAGGTTAAATGACAATGATGCAGAGGGGTATGGAAGAAGGACAATGGGAAGATAGGAATCTCTGGAAAGCAGGAAGCAAGGGCGAACTACTGTAAAGTGGAATACCTGTATTAAGTATTAAGTAAGTATAGCTCGAGTCCAAGCTCTGTGTGTTTGCGGGGGGCAGTGTGGGGAGTGGGAGGAGGTACACTTCTATGCTTCTCATAGTACTGACAGCTGAGACAGCAAATTCCTTTCAGACACACGGAGCTGGGTCCCGAGCAGTAAATGACAAGTAGGAAACAAGGGGAGTAGGCCTACTGTGGGTGCAACTCTATACGTGAGAACATGTTTGACGTTATAGATTTGAGGAGGGGAAGAAAGAGAGAGGATGTGTGTCTATACCTACCCGAGCCGTCATATCTCTGAAGTTTGGGTTATACGAGAGGTAAAAGTAGAATTCGCCCTCTACCGCCAAAAAGGATATCGATATAGTGGGAGTAGATATCTGCCACAACCAATCACTGCTCTTGATGCAGCTGTAGCACGCTAGTAAGTTTTGAAATTGCTGAGATGTTGTCAGCTGTATGTCTGCTAACCGCATACATAAAGCGGCCACTCCCACTGAATATCCATATCGGAAACACTGTCGTGAGAACGTCAAGACCGGAGAATCAGTGGCTGCAGTATAGACGTTTCTGCAACGCGGACAAATTATTGTCGGACCAACGGATCTGAGCTCCTTTAGCGCTGCAGACGTTCTTAGAAAAGTTAACTCCTGTAACTCATTCCATTCCACCCAGGATAACTTTCCGACTCGAGCTGTTGCCCACACCTTCCCTCACTAAGCGTGCCATGGATCCTCACTACTGAACTAATGACTCAGGCTTACTATTCTTACTTCATTATTATTTCCGTAGGTCTGAATGGCGCTGATCGACTTTTATTATTTGCTTAGTAATATTTATTTCACCTCTCCGAGCTATAGTGTTCATGTTGAGCTAGTAACATTGGATTGCGTTTGTAAATAAAAATTGTAGTACGACACCTGTGGCACTGAGGCACTCAATTATGTCACCACCAGCCTCATGGGTTAGTGGTCTGCGTTTCTGACTATTTTTGATGAGGTCCTGGGTTCGATTCCCGGCCAAACCATAAAAATTTTTCCTTAAAGGGAATCATTCCTGTAGTTGCCCATGGTCTGGTATTTCAGTTAAGTTTAGGTTAAGAACTCTTCTGGCGCTTCATTATCATTTATCACCCTTCATATCAGCGTAACGTAACTCCGCCTTCTACGTGCCCCAACTTCATAAGTTTGTTACAATTAAGCCAATGCCAGGATAGGATACCATAAATGTCGAAATGACAACCTGAGACATTGAATAAAAAAATAATCATGTCACAAACATCTCCCAACATATTTCTTAAAATCTGTAAATTAAACTATTGTAATTTACTTTCATTTTTTATGCTTAAATAGGCCTACTTTTTCCCTTTAATAACTTTATTTCCTTAACCACACAGAGTCTTAATTAGATGTAGGACCTAACTTAACTACGTGAACCAAAAATAACTATCAAAACAATTTTAAAATTTGTTGCTACTCTCAAATTTAAATTGAGGAAATTATACTACGTCTAAAACTTATATCAGCTCAATACAAGTAAAATTCATATCAAATTCCGCTGAGGTGAAGTCATATGATGAAAGTTAAAAATTAAATTGTACCAGTTGGTAGGTGCCGTCGTCCTCAACTTTGTTAAAATATTGTATATAAAATTAACTGGAGCGCTTTCGGAAGTTATCTTCCATCTTCTGCAGGTTGAGTTTCCGCTACTCGTTGTTGTTGTTGTGTACGGTGTTGTTTACTCCAACTGTTTGTAGCAGCAACTGACTTGTTTTTTGACGATCTCGTATAATGGGTTTGACTGGGGTGCGTTCTCATTAAGAAGTGAGGTGTTGTTTGTTTCCTTTATAATTTCGAGGTCTTCAAATATATTTGTCCTAGCTGGAATGTTTTCTCGGTGGATTATCGTGAGAGTGTTTTCAATTATGTTAATTCGATGACCTGCGTTAATGAGATGTTTAGCATAGCTTGATTTATCACCCGCGTGTATGAAATCAATACAAGATATAAAGAACACCTAAAAGATTTCATACACGCGGGTGATAAATCAAGCTATGCTAAACATCTCATTAACGCAGGTCATCGAATGAACACAATTGAAAAAAACTCTCACGATAATCCACCGAGAAAACATTCCAGCTAGGATAAATATATTTGAAGACCTCGAAATTATAAAGGAAACAAACAACACCTCACTTCTTAATGAGAACGCACCCCAGTCAAACCCATTATACGAGATCGTCAAGAACAAGTCAGTTGCTGCTACAAACAGTTGGAGTATACATCACCGTACACAACAACAACAAATTGCGGAAACTCAACCTGCAGAAGATGGAAGATAACTTCCGAAAGCGCTCCAGTTAATTTTATATACAAAATTTTAACAAAATTGAGTACTAACAGGTACAATTTAATTTTTAACTTTCAATATATCAGCTCACCTTTGTGCTTAATAGGCCTAAATGTTCCAACTTGAAATGTAATAGTGACGATTTTACATGTACTATGATTCAAAATATGGCGTTTCCTGGTCTAAAGGAAGTAAGGAACTTAACGTTTATGTAAGCTGTTCAATTAGAGCCCAGTGTTGTACATAATGGTATTTAGTCGGATAAGCAGAGAGCTGCATTGCCTGCACAATGCCCCTTTAACTGATATTATCAGTGTTATTGTATGTAGGGGCTTACACCTATTATCATTACGGTAGCAAATACAACGTTTTGACACGCAGAAGGCAGATGTCAAAACCGTCCTTGATGTAAGTAGCTTATTGAGACAGGAACATTTGATTACGTTCAATCCATATGATCTCATCTCCCGCAATACAAAGATAAAGCTCGAGGAATATAGTGTCTCACTGTCTCAATGTATTTATTGAGAATTATTACATTTAGCCTATAAGATTCGAACTATTCGCACCATTGTCATATACAAATTTAGAGGTTAATAATTTGAGACTATGATGTCACGCTGTAGCACACGCTATCGAGTAACACTAAGAAATTGGGACTGGAAGTAAATATCAATAAAACTAAATATATGGTCACATATATGAATAGATTATATAATGGAAATGGACAGCTAATGACAAAGGAGGGAAATTTTGAGGAAGTGGCTGAATTCAAATACCTAGGAACAATAATCACAAATAGGAATGAGATGCACAAAGAAATTAAACATAGGCTCAATTCTGGAAATGTGTGCTATTAGGCGTATGCATTACAGATACTCTTGACTCCCAACTCCTTTAATAAGAACGTTAACTGAAAATATATAAAACTATTATTCTATAAGTTGTATTAGCCTATTTGAATGCGAAACATGGACTCTTACTTTAAGGGAAGAAAGGAGATTATGAGTAGGCCTATTTGAGAATAAAGTTCTTAGGAACATTTTTGGACCAAAGAGAGATGAACAGACAGGTGAATGGAAAAGACTACAAACAATGAACTACAAAGTCTTTATAAGAAGTCAGATATAATAAGAACAGTTAAGTCTCGTAGACTGCGATGGGCAGGACATGTTGCACGTATGGGGAATGAAAGACGTGCATGGAATCTTCTTGTAGAAAAACTAGGAAAAAAACGCCCAGTTGGTAGATCAAGAATGAGGTAGAAGAATAACATTTACCATAAGTTAAAGGAAGTAGATTATTGGCCTATATATAATACTTTATAGTGTGATAGACCTCGGCCTACCAATATGCAGCTGGCCTCACATCCAAGTATGCCAATAACAGACGCTGACATCATCCAACCGGTAAAGAGCTAACATGTGATCAGTATATCAGATCCCATTTTTTCAACATAGAGTAGCTGCTTATCGAAGCTCTGAGTCAAGTGTTTATAGCTAAGAATGTTACGGTGTGGAACATAACAATAAACATATGTAACAGACTGAAGTTTAAACTTAAGCCTATCACCAAACACGTACATTGCAGGCTTATCGGTCTATATAATTCCAATAACATACTGGGCTTGCAACGAAATTGTCAACAAAAATCACCATCAATTTTAAGTTGGTAAACGAATAAACATAGGAGTGAAAAAAAAAAAAAACTCCAAGCGCGACAGGCCTAGAAGGCCCTTGGCTGACCAGTTTTAATTAATCAACTTACAAAAAAATAGAACGATTGCATGTTGAAACGCAGGCCTACATTTAAATTTCGGTTACGGAGCAAAAAGTGGACATCCGAATTTCGAGATAATTTTGGTTTTAAAATGAAGTTTAGGACCACTAAACATAAAAAAAAAAGAAAAATTGCTGACCATCCAGAAACAAACCAGTAAAATAACATTTTATAAACACTACAAAATACACATTTCACTAATTTACTGTACGAGACATCCTCTTTTCGATATAAATTTGATATTGAAATGAAGCTTAGGATGACCATAAATGAAAACACGAAGAAAATCTGCGAACCATCACTAAAGAAACTAGATTAGAATAATTGATTCTTATAATAATTAGGTTAGGTTAGCTTTTAGTTTCTTATACATATAGTATAATTTATATTGTCTAAATGCCATTCTATATATTACTTTCAAAGGTTACTTACTTACTTACTCACTGGCACTATCGAACCCGTAGGTTCATGGCCGCGCGGACATAAGCTCTCCATACATCCCTATCCTGAGCTAATGCTTTCCAATCATTCCCTGTATAATCTACTTCCCTCAAATCACAGTTAATGTTATTCTCCCACCTCATTCTTGGTCTACCAACTGGGCGTTTTCCCTCTGGTTTTCCTACAAGAAGCTTCCATGCAAGTCTTTCATTCCCCATACGTGCAACATGTCCTGCCCATCGCAGTCTACGAGACTTAACTGTTCTTATTATATCTGGCTTCCTATAAAGACCATGCAGTTCATTGTTATGTAGTCTTCTCCATTCACCTGTCTGTTCATCTCTCTTTGGTCCAAAAAATTTCCTAAGTGCTTTATTCTCAAATACTTCTAATCTCCTTTCCTTCCTTAAAGCAAGAGTCCATGTTTCGCACCCATATAATATAACTGGTAGAATAATAGTTTTATATATTTTCAGTTTAACGTTTTTTTTAAAGGAGTTGGGACATCAAGAGTCTCTGCAATGCATAATAGCACGCATTTCCAGAATTGAACCTATGTTTAATTTCTTTGTGCATCTCATTCCTATTTGTGATTATTGATCCTAGGTATTTGAATTTAGCCACTTCCTCAAAATTTCCCTCATTAGCTGTCCATTTCCATTATATAATGAATTTATACTTGTGACCATATATTTAGTTTTATTGATATACTTTCAAAGGTTAGAGTAAGTTAATTGAAATAAGTTAGATTAGCTTTAAGGTTATTATACATGTATTCTAATAAATTGTATTACAAATTTCGAAGATTGTCATAAATAAGTGGCATCTATTTATAGGACATTTTGTAAGGGCTAATCTGCCGTTGTTCATTTTCGAGAAATACGTACGATGACGTATCGATTATTATCGACAATAGATTCAGTCAAACCATTTTTTCTTAAAAAAAACTCTGTGAGTACGCGATTTTTATTAAATTTCAAACTCTTTGCTATGCAATTTTGGAAATACAGCAGTGCACTTTTATTACAATAAAATATTTATCCTATTTTTGCATCTCTATTGAAGAAAACATGTTTGTATCCTGGACTAACGTCTGAATATCGAATCTGACGAAACGACCACAATGGCAGCCACTTCCTTCAGTTAATATAGGGAATAGTGCTTTATAAATTGTTATTTTACAGCTTTGTTTCTGGATGGTCCGCATTTTTTTTTATGTTTTCATCTTCGACGTTCCTAAGCTTCATTTTATAACCAAAATAATGTCGAAATTCGGATGTCCACATTTTTGCGCAGTACCCGAATTTTTTTTTTCCAGAGAAGCGTTATGATATAGGCTACCAAGACCGTGGCCAAAATAATAAGCCTATCTGTCTTTTTTAATGTTCATGGATGCAATAAGTTAGAACAGGAATGATTGAAAGAGGACTAGACGATTTTGAATAGATTAGGACGAGTGGAGAAAAAGTATAACTTTAAGCACAGAAAGATGTGTAAACATCACAGAATTTCTATAGAAATAAATAATTTCATGACCATTATGTTACATATTCATTATCGTATCATTTTCCTTCTATAAAGGCCTATCTTGGATGTGTCAGTACTCAGAATTCATAGCAAAAACTTAATAATATGCAATAAAACTTATTAAAAAGTTTACAAAAGCAGACATGCATGATGAAATATGCAAAAGTAATTTATATATAGTTACGAAGACGTTAACAACAGGCCTTGTCTAACTTTTGAAGCTCCACTTGTAAGGCAATCGATACAGATTACTCTTAACGAAAGCTCTTTGTACCTAGTTTGAGACAGAGAGAGAGAGACAGAAAGAGAGAAGAGAGAGAGAGAAAGAGAAGAGAGAGAGAAAGAGAGAGAAGAGAGAGAGAAGAGACAAAGAGAGAGAGAGAAGAGAGACAGAGAGAGAGAGAGCGAGAGAGAGAGAGAGAAGAGCATATAGACAGAGAGGAGAGAGAGAGAGAGAGAGGAGAGAGAGAGGAGAGAGAGAGAAGAGAGAGAGAGAAGAGAGAGAGAGAAGAGAGAGAGAGAGAGAGAGAGAGAGGAGAGAGAGAGAGAGGAGAGAGAGAGAGAGAGGGAGAGAGAGAGAGAGAGAGAGAGAGGAGAGAGAGAGAGAGAGAGAGAGAGAGAGAGAGAGAGAGAGAGAGAGAGAGAGAGAAGAGATAGAGAGAGAGGGAGGCAGAGAGAAACGAGAAAGAACTTCTACAACAGCTGATGTATAACTTGTATATTACATGATTTCAAACTTGCACATTGTCGATTATAAAGAAGATATGAAGGTATGGAAATAACTCAGATTACATTTTTTTCTTACAGAAGAATATGGATTGAAGATATTTACAGAGACTATTTAACTCATGCCCAAAATGGGAGTCAATGACCAATCACGTTTCAATGATTTTTTATTTACAACCAATCACAGTCATGTTTCGCCTAAAATTTACCAACTGAAGTTTATCATAATAAAGAGAGCACCTCTTTTTTATCATTCTGAATAGGTCAAAGCATTAAGAATTAAGAAATACGGCTACCAGATCCAGGATCGCCAAGGCAATAATGTCCAAATGGGAAACGGTCACTTGGTCGACCTATGAAAATATGGCACGAAAACCGCTGTAACAGTTCTTCTAGGACTAATACCTGGCAGGATGATGATGATGATGATGATATATATATTGCGTTCCTTTGACAATAAATGATATGATCTGGTTGCAGTGACGAACAAAAGAAGCAAATGAAGCGTACCAATCGTTTCTCATTTGTTTTCAAACATCGCCGTTTACATTAAATATATAAATATTTTAAAATAACTATATTTAAATAATGATTTGTGAGTAAACAGCTTAATTTTATTCGTTAAATAGTCCTAACAAATGCCACTCTTGATTTCCAAATTCTCTAGGTAAATTCACTCCTCGCTTCGTGAGTCGTGAATTTATCGATAATTTGGAAATCACTCGTGAAAATATAAGGAGTGAGGTGTTTCTAGGGAAATGTCTTTTTGTTGATGAAGGTAATCAACTTGTTACTTGTAAATTATGATTCTGCTCGTAAAGTTTGTTCCAGAGGAAGACTATTGAGACGATGTTTAAAATACAAGAATTGGAAACCAGAGTACACTTATCGACGACATTGTATACGAACCGCCCACCCCCATCATCTTGATGTCGTGGAGTCTGCGCTCTGTACTCCTCTCCGCCATCTCTCTTCAATCGAGTGATGCTCCAACAACATTCACAAACTTGCCAAAGATTTACCATAACCTCAATGTTAATCATTTCCTTGATGAATTGTTCTGGTCATACACTACTCGAGTCTACATTTCATATAAACTTCGTCCTTAGATGTCTATTAATCGTCTAATTTCAGACATCCAACACACTGTGGCCATTTCATCCCTCTACACCAATCTCTAATCATTTTGTAAACTAATATTGTATAACTGATGGAAGTTAAGTCCAAATACAAAAGCTCTACTACACAAGAAAGCCATATAGCCCTATTGAATATATTACCAGTGATACAAAAATAAGGAGAATTAAACAGAACATTGTTATTATTATTATTATTATTATTATTATTATTATTATTATTATTAACATAACTAACTACTAACTAACTGGCACTATCGGACCCGTAGGTTCATCGCCGCGCGTACATAAGCTCTCCATACATCCCTATCATTAGCCAATGTTTTCCAATATTCTCCGTATGATCTACTACCCTCAAATCATAGTTAATGTTATCCTCCTACCTCGTTCTTGGTCTACCAACTGGCCGTTTCCCATCTGGTTTTCCTACTAGAAGCTTCCATGCACGTCTTTCATTCCCCATTCGTGCCACATGTCCTGCCCATCGCAGTCTACGAGACTTAACTGTTCTTATTATATCTGGCATCCTATAAAGACCATGTAGTTCATTGTTATGTAGTCTTCTCCATTCACCTGTCTGTTCATCTCTCTTTGGTCCAAAATTTTTCCTAAGAACGTTATTCTCAAATACTTGTAATCTCCTATCCTCCCTTAAAGTAAGAGTCCATGTTTCGCACCCATATAATATACCTGGTAGAATAATAGTTTTATATATTTTCAGTTTAACGTTTTTTTTAAAGGAGTTGGGACATCAAGAGTCTGTGTAATGCATAATAGCACGCATTTCCAGAATTGAGCCCATGTTTAATTTCTTTTTGCATAAAATTCCTATTTGTGATTATTGTTCCTAGGTATTTGAATTCAGCCACTCAACTTACTCAAAATTTCACTCATTTGTCATTAGCTGTCCATTTCCATTACATAATGTATTTCTACGTGTGACCATGTATTTAGTTTTATTGATATTTACTTCCAGTCTCAATTTCTTAGTGTTACTCAATAGTGTGTGCGTGTTGGCCTTTAGTATCTCTTCGCAATCGCCCAATAGTACCTTAATATTAAACAGTCAATAGTACATTATATAAGATATAAACAAATAAAATGTGTGGGCCTGTATAACAAATGCAAGGAGAAAGGTTATACAGAAAAAAGAACATTTTAATGGTGTCCACCTGGAAGAAGAAATAGAGGAAGACTACGAAACTCATCCATGCAAGAAATAAGAATTGGAATGAGAACAAGAGGACTGGAGGACATGGAGTGGATGGATAGGGAAGAGTGGAGAAAGAAAATAAAACTTTAGGCACAGAAAGATGTGTAAATATGGAAAATTTGTATATCCATCCATCCATAGTAATTCTGCCCGAAGGCAGGTCCTCCACTGCAATCATAGCATTTTCATGCTATGCTTGCAGCTTTACTAGGGAATTGTAGGTGTGGTAGCTTCCCGTTGCTTTCCACACCGGTAAAGGATGATGATGATTGCCATATGATTTTTCGGGGACCGTTTGGGCCTTAAAGTTTTCCTGGCATTTGTCTTTAGGTGACGAAAAACCCCGATAAAAACCTCACCCCGAAAAACTGCCCCGACCGGGAATCGAACCCAGGCCTGCTGCGTGACAAGGCAGCACGCTACCTCGAGGTGGGAGAATAACATACTATAATTTGAGGGAAGTAGATTATACAGGGAATGATTGGAAAGCATTAGCTCAGGATAGGGATGTATGGAGACCTTATGTCCACGCGGTCATGAACCTACGGGTTCGATAGTGCCACTGAGTATGTAAATATACTATGTTGCATTCTCAACTATTAGAACCTAAAAATCCGCTCCCTAGAGATTGTGGCAAAATGGTGTTTCGGGGACAATTGGGTTAAAAAAATGTCGCGACATTTATCTTATAGGTGAGGAAAGGATAAGAGAAACCCTCATTCAAAAAAGTCCGTCGCCGTGGCATAGTGGGTGCGACCCGGGTGCGATTCCTGTAGGGGATTTTAAATCTCCACCTTGGGTGTGGGTGTGTGTGTCCTGTCCTTGTGTCTATGTGAGAATTACAGAAAGTTAACAAACAGGTAAAACAAACAAAGAAAAAGGTAAAACAATAAGGAAAACCAGTATAAAACGAAAAAAAAAAGTAACTTGTCCTAATTGGGGATAGAACCCGGATCCACTGTTTCCGAGGTAGCGACTTTACCCTGACACCACAACATAGACGTAATACCTATTGAACTGATTGCTGTCCAAATCATATTACAATAGGCCTATAGACTGACACGAAACCTTAACCGCGTTTTTAGTTGACTCAAGTAGATTTTACTACTTTTCACAACAAGAAGGCCTATTATTAGTAGCTACTCTGTTGTCCTCATGAGGATGAGTGAATCGCGTTCCATATATTGTGCACTAAGACAAATTCTATTGCATGGGCAGAAATCGAACCCGGGACTCGTGAGATACCAGCAGTCATGATAATAGTTACACCAAGGGACGATACGATATTTTAACATTCGAAATTTATTTACATTGGCTATTTAACTCATGCCCGAAATGGGAGTCAATGACCAGTCACGTTTCAATGAATTTTGTTTTACAACCAATGCCAGTCATGTTTCACCTCGATATTTATCGAATTGTGTTTACCAAAAAAAATAAAGCTCCTCCTTCTTAATATTCTGAACAAGTCAGAGCATTATTTTGCAGTGACTGACTCTCTAACAAATACGTTGAATATAGCAAATAATGAACAGATCCCTTCGACCTACACATTTGATAATTGTGTGTTCAATAATTGTGTTTTTAAATACTGATTCTATATCTGAATGAAATTGTCCAGGAGTGGAAAAAACTAAACCCCCCAGGAGTAAAAATATGTAGAGGAAACCAAATACAAACAATAATCTTCGCAGATGATTAAGTACTTCTAGCAGAGAATGAAGATGATTTGCAGAGATCAGTGTTTAAATTGCAGAATACCCTGGAAAAATACAACATGAAAATATCTGAAAATAAAACCTAATCCATGGCAATCACTGGAAAGGGACTTTCGAGAGTAAAAATAATAATAAATAATAACCAATAGAACAAGTAACACACTTTAATTATTTAGGTAATAATATATCACAGTTTCATAATCAAAAAGTTGTGGAAATAAATTTAGAAAAATATAACAGACTAAATGGTGTAATTAGGAGAAATTTTGGAAAACAAATGAGGAAAGAAATCCAATTGAGATTTCATAATGCCATAGCCAAACCTGCTCTATTATACGGAAGTGAATGCTGGACACTTCGAGCAAAAGGTAAATCCCGCATTAATAGTTCACAAATGAGATTCCTCCGATCACTAACTGGAGTAACATTAAGAGATAGAATGAAGAGTGATGAGATAAGGATGCAGTGGAATAGTAGGGAAATGGCTGAACATATACAAAATTATCAGATTAAACGGTTCCAACACGTCCAGAGAATGTCAAATTCCCGTTTACCAAAGATGATTTACCACCTCAAGCCTAAGGGCAAAAGAGACCTCGGAAGACCCTTCAACCGATGGAAAGATCACTTTTTTGTAGTCGCAGAACGGGCATCATCGCCCAATACTGCATACGGAAGAAGAAGAAGAAGAAGAAGAAGAGGAAGAAAACTGATTTTACTGAGTTGTTTCCGAAAAAAATGAATAACCTATAGACTAATGTTGGTTATGGTCCACCGCTGTGGTCTCGAGGTAGTGTGCTGCCTTGTCACGCAGCGGACCCGGGTTCGATCCCCGGTCGGGGCAGTTTTTCTGGCTGATGTTTTTATCGGGATTTTTCCTCACCTGTAAGACAAGTGTCAGGAAGCTTTAAGGCTCAGATGGTCCCCGAAATCATATGGCCATCATCATCATCCTTATCATTATCATCATCCTTCACCGGTGTGGAAAGCAACGGGAAGCTACCACACATACAATTCCCTAGTAAAGCTGCAAAGCATAAATTGTATGTTTGCAGTAAAAGACCTGCCCTCGGGCAGAATTACTATAGATGGAATGTTGGTTATAATATAAGTTACAGTTTGATGTTTTTAATTTTTTTTTTCTCTAGGGAGCATTCTCACAATATTGCGATCCTATTTGGCAATAAATAGTATGATCAAGTTACAGTGATTAACAAATGAAACATAACCAAACATTTCTCATTTGTTTTCAATCATCGCCGTTTACATTAAATATATAATTATTTTAAAATAACTATATTTAAATAATGATTTGTGAGTAAACAGCTTAATTTTATTCGTTAAATAGTCCTAACTGCCTCTGGTCCCGAGAGTCGCGGGTTCAAACCCGGCCGGGGTCGATGGATTTTTTAGGATGAAAAAATCCAAGGACCAAGTCCTCCGGGAGGGACTTTAAGCCGTGGGTCCCGAGTCTGAAGATTTTCAGGCTCGTAAAAGATCCTTAAGCCTGAATGAAAAGGCCTCTAAGTAAAATTTACCGAATTTCCTCGTCCTAGTAGCCCTAATACCTTGGTTTCCTATATCTCAGTATGAGGCGGAACGCTGACCACGGACCACTCAAGTGGCATCTATATGAAAACAAGTGTAACTAAATTAGTATGGTTCAAATTCTTCCCTGTAGGGGAGAGCGCCTAAATCTCTGTTAAGGGAAACATGGGCTTACAAGAAATAGTCCTAACAAATGCCACTCTTGATTTCCAAATCCTCTAGATAAACTGGAAATCACTCGTGGCATTACTTATGAAAAATAAGTAAGTTATATTTTACGTGAGCATAAACGACACATTGATTTGGAATGAAAAGATTAAGGTTAGTAGTAAATTTTAGCTGTTACTTGGTATACTTACTTACTCACTCACCGGCACTATCGAACCCGTAGGTTCATGGCCGCGTGGACATAAGCTCTCCATATATCCCTATCCTGAGCTAATGCTTTCCAATAATTCCCTGTATAATCTACTTCCCTGAAATCATAGTTAATGTTGTTCTCCCACCTCATTCTTGGTCTACCAACCGAGCGTTTTCCCTCCGGCTTTCCTACAAGAAGCTTCCATGCACGTCTTTCATTCCCCATTCGTGCCACATGTCCTGCCCATTGCAGTCTACGAGACTTAACTGTTCTTATTATATCTGGCTTCCTATAAAGATGTCCCGCGCCGTAGCCGAGTGGTTAAGGCCTTGGCGCAGAGCTACGTGACTTGCGCTGGTTCGAGTCTCTCACGGGGGAAGAAATTTTCTCATGGTATTTCGGCCAGTATGGGACCGTGCCCACCCAGCATCGTGAGGCATTTGGGTAGCTACAATATGTAGCGGCTCCAGGTTGAGAAAACCAGCTATAACGGCTGGGGGGCTCGACATGCTGACCACATGTCACCCCAACACTGGCTGATGATCATCTACCTCTGTGATTGACACATGTGGATATTAGGCCAGCAGCCGGCTGGTAGGCTAAGGGCCATCTAGGCCTGTCGCGCCAGGAGTTTTTTTTTTTCCTATAAAGTGCATGTAGTTCATTGTTATGTAGTCTTCTCCATTCAGCTGCCTGTTCATCTCTCTTTGGTCCAAAAATGTTCCTAAGAAATTTATTCTCAAAAACTCGTAATCTCATTTCCTCCCTTAAAGTAAGAGTCCATGTTTCACATCCATAAAATATAACTGGTAGAATAATAGTTTTATGTATTTTCAGTTTAACGTTTTTTGAAAGGAGTTGGGAAATCAAAAGTCTCTGTAATGCATAATAGCACGCATTTCCAGAATTGAGCCTATACTTAGTATATGTTGGCAAATGTTGTAGGCAGTGAGACTGGTGGAATAGGGAAGAGGTAAATGGTCCAGTGGCTGTGAGAAGAGATCAATAGTAGAGGTAAGGTTTATAATGTAGAAACACAACACTGTTTCCATTCCCGTTCCTAAATGCAAGAGTCATGTGGCTCTTTCCCATAAAGCGCAGCGGCCGTTGTGTTGACTAGTTTAAGTGCTGTGTAGGATTCAGTCTCCCTGAAATGGACAGCTTTTGAATACGTTTGTCTCTTACTGTGCATCATCATTATTTGATTCCCTATTATTCTGCATTCTATTTACATTTATTGAATTAAGCCAACACCATAAAGATTACATTAAATAACAGATTTTCTGAAGAAGGATTATAAATCGTGGTGTGCGACAAGGCTGCCCCCAAACCCCAACACGTTTTGCGATTTATATCAACGAATTAATATGTTGCTGGAACAAGAAATATAAATTTGGTATAAGAATATCAGAAAATAGAAAATTAAACACCCTATTGTTTGCAGATGACCAAATAATAATAGCAAATTCAGAAGATAATCTACAGGAAGGTCTGTATGAACTTAACAAGATTACAGAAGAATTTGGATTGAAGATATCTACAGAAAAAACAAACATTATGGCATTTCAAGGTGTTAGATCCTGTCAGAAGTAAAATTGTACTGAACAATAAAATTTTGGAGCAGGTGAATAATTTTACATATCTAGGATGCAATATCTCATATGAAGAAGAAAAGGATGTAGGTCTAAATGCAAAAAAATCTACATTTTTAAGAATTTTAGGGTTAAAAAAATTCTATCTTCAAGCCACAGTTAGTCCAAAAACATTCAAGACTAAAAGTGTATAAAACACTGGCTCTTCCAACTCTTTTGTATGGTAGCGAACTATGGACGTTGAAACAGAAGGATATACAGAGACTTAGATCTGCTGAAATGAGATACCTTCAGAGGACTGCAGGATACACGCTACTAGATCACAAAAAAAAAATGAAGACATCTTAGAAGAATTACACATGAAACCTTTAGAAAACAAAATATCTGATTATAAGTCAAGATGGATGCAACATGTTCATCGAATGGAAGATCACAGAATACCCAAACAAATGTTAAGATATCAACCTGAGGAAGAAGAAGACCAGGACGTCCACTCAAAAGACTTCTAGATGGTGTTTCTCTTGAGGCCGAAACAGGTCAACAAATGGCCTAAATTCGTGAATGTACTATGATGATGATGATGATGAATTAAGCCGTAAGAAGTTTTTGTTTTACGATATATGTGGGCCTTATTAAATCAGGGGATCGTTTTTACTTTAACCCTTAACTTCAATATGTAGTTATAAGATTCACTGGTTTCACTTATTTATAAAACAATAAAAACAAATGGCTATAAATTACTTAAGTTTGTGTCAAATTACGTAATAATGTACAATAATAACTTAGTTTTACATTATTTTGTTTTCTGTGCAGTCCGAAACATTTGAATAACTGGCACGATAAATTATTGTTTCGCCAATTTAAGAGTTAATAGTTTATTTCATTTCTCTCATCTTTCTTCCGTGGCTAGGTAATCTCTTCTCTTTTTTCAATGTTTTTACTTTTTTTCCTTTTTTATTGGGCTTATACAGGGAATCCATTTTAAGCGGAAACCTTTTTTACAGCGTTGCAGCGGCTCTCACTTTGCCCGCTATTGTGCTTGCACAGGCGGGGAGCGTGTTCCGTTACTATAGGCAAATGAAGCTAGAAGCTACAAAATACAAATAACTCACAATTTATATGTCATAAATCTTACTTGAATATGTACAGACTAAAATTGCAACTAAGACATTACATGGAATAATTTGGAATAAAAATATTAGAAAGGAAACTAAAATGAAAATTTATAAGAGCATAATACAGAATATTTTGTCATATGGAAGTAAAACTTGGTCTTTGACGGAATTACAAAATAATAAAATTAGAACAGTTGAATTGAATATTTTAGAAGAAGCCTTCAAAAAAAAAAAAAGACAGGATAAAATAAGAAATGAATTCCTTCGGAGAGAAATGAATGTCACCAAATCTGTTGTTATGAGGATTGAAAATCAATCGCTTTAATGGTATGGACATGTACAAAGAATGGAAAATGAAATATGGCCAAAAAATATATAGGCCTACCAATGGTCACCCCCTGGAAGAAATAAACGTGGCAATCCAAGATGGGAATGGAAAACCTACGTCAGAACTATAATGGATGACAGGAATTTGGAAGAGGGAGATTGGAATGATAGAGATAAATGGAAACTGAAGACGGCAAAGCTATGAGTGGGGGAAAGCCGAAGAAGAAGAAGAAGCTTTATAAACTCCTGGCGCGACAGACCTAGACGGCCCTTAGCCTACCAGCCGGCCGCTGGCCTCACATCCACATGTGCACTCACAGAGGTAGACGATCATCTAGCCCGTGTAGGATTGACATGTGACCAGCATGTCGAGTCCCCCAGCCGTTATATCTGGTTTTCTCAACCTGGAGCCGATACTTATTGTAGCTACCCAAATGCCTCACGATGCTGGGTGGGCACCGGTCCCATACTGGCCGAAATATCACGAGAAAATTTCTTCTCCCACGGAGACTCGAACTAGCCTAAGTCCCGTAGCTCTGCGCCAAGGCTTACTGCCTTAACTATTCGGCTATGGCGCGGGACTATTTATTATTTAGATTGTATAAAGAATAGAGTGGAGATAGAATTAATTAGTCCCCCGTCCGCAGTAAGACATGTCTCACATCGTTTAAACAAATTATCTGCCACTTTCCGTAATTCCGTTTCGGTAATAGACTACATTGCACGTGTTATTTCGACCTTAAGTTCTTCTAAGGTATGAAGATTATTTCTGCAAACTTTTCCCTTCAGGTATCCCCAAAGATAATAATATATAAACGAAAATGGGCACAAGTTGTGCATTAGAGTTTTATTAGTTCACTTTGGTTTTGCAGTTGTTATGAATCTGTGCAGGTCTCAATTAATGATTTGGGTTGTTTTTTACATGCTGTGACGTGGTAACGATCGCAAGATAGTTCACACGCCCTGAGTCGTGGTAGGTCTTCATTTTACACACTTTGTGATGGTATCCATGTACTGCTAGGGAATTTACAAAATGGCGAAGATCTTGGTTTGTAGCCATCCACGTTCGATTTACCATTGCTTCTGTTGCGTAAAATTCTATCCAAATTTCTTTTTTCTTAGCTTGGAGCTCTGCTAGGAGATCTTGGTAGGCTGCGGTGGATGGTAAGAGCATCAGCATTCGCAATTGTTCTATGAAGAAGGTCTCTCCTGAGAGTTCACATGCCAGTCGGGAGCGTGTAAATTTGGATATACATTGTATTCTCTTTAGATAGACTGACTTAATTTTCTCTATGTTCTTAAGGTCGTTCTTTGTGAAGTAAGGCCATATGAGTTCCAAACCATAGCTCACGATCGGGATTATCTTCGTGTCAAAGATCTGCATTGCCGTAGTCATAGATAATTTTCTTAGGAATTGGATATCATTCATAGCAATTATTGCCGCTGTCACTCATAGTAAGATTGGTCCGCTGATCTAGAGGGCCATAAACCTGTGCTAATTATCCTGTCATCGAAAACTTCACGTAAAGTTTCAATAAAATTATGAGTGGTGTACGCTGTGGCACCATATCCATAATCCTTTTCTTCCTGTGTCAAATCATTAAGAAATGGACGCAACATTGTTGAACCAGCTCATGTCCCGCAGTTCTGCATCAATGTACCATGCCTTAAACCGCTCGACAACGGCGCGGGAATATAAACATACTACTTAGGCCTACCTATAAAATATTTTTTTTTGGTCTAATGCCACCAAGTTGTCATTTATGACATTTGTGGTTTTCTCCTTTGGCATTGGTGGAATTGTATTCCATTTCCTAGGTTGGGGCACCTGGAAGGCGGAGATACATTACCCCGATGATGTGATGGGTGATAAATGATAATGAAGCGCCAGGACAGTTCTTAACCTAAACTTAACCTAAATTCCAGATCATGGGCAACCACAGGAATAATTCCCTTCAAGGAAGACTTCCCATGGTTTGACCGGGAATCAAACCCGGGATCTCGTGAACTGTAGTCAGGAACGCCGACCACTAGCCCATTAGGCTGGTCATAAAATAGATTAGTTCGTATATATCTTCTGTTATCTAATTTGTACTGTAGTTTATTATTCTCCTCGAAAAATTATTCCTACTAGGCCTATAAACACAAAAACTGAAAGAGACGTAATTGTAAAACTGTCAAAATTGCAAATGATATGTGGAACTAGGCCTATACATTAAAGAACAAAACAAGAAGAGATACTACGAAGAGATACTCGTAGATTGAAATTTTATAAAACATTAGCAGTTCCTGCATTACTCTATGGGAGTGAAACTTCGGTAATGACAAAAAAACTACAAAGTAGAATACAAAGCGTAGAAATGAACTTCCTTAGAAAAACAAAAGGCCGCACAAGAATGGATCGGTTAAAGAATGAAGATATAAGAACAGAGTTAATATTTATCCATTAAATGATAAAATCAAATAATATAGAGAAAAATTGTTTAGACATGTAGAAAGAATGAACGTAACAAGATTAACAAAAGCAGCATTTACCTACAAGCCAACAGGTTCAAGAAATGTAGGAAGGCCAGTGAAAAGATGGACAAAACAACTGTGAGGCGGAACAAGTATTTTGCCTAGCCCGTGAAGTGCCCTCGGATGCCCTAATAGCGTCGGGGTCGAAAAAACAAGAGTTAACCAAGAGAGGTAAAGTTAAAAGAGTCTAGAAGAAGAAGAAGATGAAGAAGAAGAAGGAGAAGAAGAAGAAATTAATAAACTGCAATAATACAAATGGCTAATAGTAATAGGCTGATGTTGTATAACTTAGTCTACAGAGGCCCCGTGCACAATGCTATTCTCTTCCAAGTTAATTTTATTGATCATAATTCATTAACTTACATTTTAGGCAGAAATATATATTTTTTTAAAGTTTAGGCTCCACTTCCTCTAGGATGGATGTTATTGCCTGGAGGAACAGGTAATATTCAAATTCACAATACAATAACTGATATATAACAATGTATGAATGTACACAACGTAGGCCTACCATTATTATTATTATTATTATTATTATTATTATTATTATTATTATTATTATTATTATTATTATTTTGTGACTGTAAGCATAACGCTATCCGCTCTTAAAGCGATCCTCATTCAAACCAAAATCATGTGACCTTCTCGCTTTTCATTGGTTATAGACACCAACATACGATGTAGAAACAATAAGTACGCGAAAAAGTAGTTCCCTTCATTAAATTAAAAATATGTCCTCTGAATATACTTGTTATTCTTCGTGAATAAAAATAATGATATTCAAAACATAGAAAATATTCTAAAATATAAGTATTTAATCAATAATTACAACTTAAAATAGTTTATTACATATGACTGATGCAATTGAGTCATGCTTCAGTCGATTCAGATGCAACAAAATGGCTGAAAGTGTTGAGTCTTCTATTGCTGTGTTCGCCATCTGAATTTTTAAAATACAATTCTGGCAAACCTTTGACTAGTGGTCAAAAAACAGTTATTTCACAAGTTTGGTGAAAAATCTCAATAGCTTTCTTGTATTCAACGTCTTTCAACAATCACATGTCTTACATACTTCACACGTGCTCCCTGTCAATGTGACAGTAATTGTGGCGTGAATGGCGGAAGATTACAATTGGGGTTTGTTTATGTTAGAATCTCTCTTAGAGAGGATAAGGTAATGAAGTGTGTAAATAGTCTCGTTTGTAACACGTGTGTTTTGTGTTCTTTTATGAAGATCTATAAGGATAATAATGCCACTCAAGCATAATTTGTTTTGTAAGATTTATGGATATGGTTGTTTGCTCTGTGTGTGTTGTCGGCCTACCATTTTGTCAGTCATTTAAATGTTTACATTTTATTTGTGCAAAAACTCGAGTATGCAGAGTTCATATTGGATGTTATCATCTGATCTCTGACATGTCTGCAGAGATCTGTTATTAGTACATATATTTACTTTAAGGCGAAACAGGTTTAGAACCACCTGCTGGTCACAGATTCACACGTGCCATTTACAGAGGTGAAAAATCATGCAGCTAAGTATAGGTATGATGAGCGTGTCAGGTCCCCTAGCCGTAATGGGTAGTTTCTTAATCCTGGAATAAGAAACTTTGTAGATATCCAAATTCCTCAAGATGCTGTGGCCTAAATTACATAGAAAATTCCTTACCACTTGGGGACTCGATCCAACGTATACTCCTTGGACAGCTACGTTATGACGCGATACTCTGTTGCAATGGTTGCTTGCTTTGACCCCTAATAGTTTGTTATTATTATTATTATAGATAGATCATCGGTTGATTAATGTCTTTGACATCGTCCGATTCCTAATAGCTAATTTTGTCCGTCCATCCAATCTCCTGGTTGTAGATGTTTCTCCTTCATGTATAAACATATTCCCTGACTCCAGGAGGTTTTAGATCTTCCTCTGCCTCGTCTTCCCTCAGGTTTCCATTCCAAAACAAATTTTGGTAACCGATCTTCTTCCATTCGCTGGACATGCCCGTACCATCTTAATTGCTGGGTTTTAATATAATCTAAAATAGTGTCTTCAATCTTCATTTTCTCCCTTATAACCGACTTCCTAATTTTTTCTCTTCATTATTATTATTATTATTATTATTATTATTATTATTATTATTATTATTATTATTATTATTATTATTAAAGTAAAGGGATCCCACAACAGGCCCGGAGGCCCTTGGGGTAGTGGGAGGTTAAGGCTCCCACTTTTTCTAGACAATCGGCACTTTATGTCAGCCGGGTTGTCAGCCCTGCGTGACTGTCGCCTTTACCCCCAGAACAAGCGTCTGGTACTCATTTCCGTTAAAGGCTGAGTCGACCCCAGGGCCATAGTGCCGCCAGAGGGTTTGGATCAGTTTAAAAATCCTGACCCCAACGGGACTTGAACCCTCGACCCTCCGGCTTGTAGCTCAGTGCCTTAACCACTAAGCTACGGCGTGCCCCTTAAAGTAAAGTATTCCCACTACAGGCCTCAGGAGGCCCTTGGGGTAGTGGGAGGTTAAGGCTCCCACTTTTTCTGGACAATCGGCACTTGATGTCAGCCGGGTTGTCAGCCCTGCGTGACGGCCGCCTTTACCCCAGAACAAGCGTCTGGTACTCATTTCCGTTAGAGGCTGAGTCGACCCCAGGGCCATAGTGCCGCCAGAAGGTTTTGGTCAGTTTAAAAATCCTGACCCCACCGGGACTTGAACCCTCGACCTTCCGGCTTGTAGCGCAGTGCCTTAACCACTACGCTACGGCGTGCCCCCATTATTATTATTATTATTATTATTATTATTATTATTATTATTATTATTAACTAATTAAAATGTTCTCTGAAATAAAACTTTGTTTGAACCAAATATTTATGGTCTATTAAAAACTAAATTATAATATATTAACTTTGAATCAGTTGTTCGGCATAGTAGCTTTTTTAGGTATACATATTATTACAAAGTTTGATAATTTTGGTATGAGATTCTGATATTATAATATAACTCCATAAAACATTTTAAACTTGTAACTTAATTATAATTTTAAGCGATTTTTAATTAAACACAGATTATACTCTGAAAAAAAAAACTGAGAAAATATTAAGTAAAATTTTAATTTTTAAAAATTTTCATCATTATCATCATCATCATCATCATCCGCTATCATGGCAGCTGCCACCGTCTTCCGGAAACCAAATACCATTCCTCTCTGTCCATCCAGTGATCTTCCTTCAATCCTCTGATATTCATAGCTACTTGTACCCCTTCTATCCAAGTTTTCTTCGGTCTTCCCCTTTCCTCCTTTCTATTGGGATCCATTCCATAACAATTTTTGGCAATGTTTTCTCTGGCATTCTTTTGACATGGCCATACAACTGTAATCTTTTCTTTTCTATGATGTCTATTATGTCCGGCTCCTCTTGTACACCCATAATTTCCCTTATCCCTTTATTTCGTATTCTATCCATTCTAGATTTTCAAGCTGATCATCTTATACCATCCATTTCTATATTTCTTTTCATTTTCCTGGCAGGAATTTGCCAGACTTCAGCACCATATGTAAAAATGCTCTAAATTATGGTTTGATATCCTATTTGTAATTTTCTATTTTTTGAAGTATTTTTGCTCCACCAAACAGATTTTAAAGCATTTATTACTTATTTTGTTTGTGCGATTCTATTTTTAATTTCCACTGTGTTATCGCCTGAATGGTCTAATTTTGTTCCTAAATAAGTGCATTCAATACTAGGTTTTAGTTCTTCTCCATTGTTGAAATTTATATTTTCTATTTCTTCTCCTATACAAAGTCCCAATTTTTCATATTCTTCTTTTAGTTTTTCGGCCATATATTCTATATCATCGTGGTCATGTGCTATTAATACCTGGTCATCTGCAAAATTTAGTGATTATACATGTGTATTTTGGATTGGTATGCCCATTTTTTTTACTTTTTTCCTCCAGTCTCCTAGTACTCTTTCGAGATAAATTTTGAATAGAGTTGGAGATAAACTGCAGTCTTGCCAGGCTATACCGGATTAAAATGAAAAAAAAAATACAAATGTTGTAATTAAAAATTAATAAAGGGTTATCGTAATTATTTCACTTATATTTATATATACTATTCTCTGTTATTTAATTTGAGGATTTTACAAGTAATTTATTGGGCTACTATTAAATTTATTACATCACTATTAAATTATTAGACAAAAGGCTAAATTGGTACGGTCACACAAAAAAAAATGCAGGATAGGAGACTACCAAAGGCGGCCTATGCATGAAAAATTGAAAGAAATAATTGAAAAAAGAATAGAAAGACCAAGAACAACCTGGAAGAATAACATTCAGAATTCAATGAGGAAATTTGGTGTAACGGATGAAGACACAGAGGACAGAGAACGATGGAGAACTTCAATTAAGGGGAATTTGTGAATGTTTGTTACAAAGTGATAATCTATAAATCCGTAGTCATTTATGTATTTTTAAAACTTACTTTAATTGCCAAGATTGGTTGGAGAAAACACTCATTGATGAGGAAAATTCTCAAAATTAATGAATTATTATTATTATTATTATTAATTCAAATCAATTCATATGGCAGTATTAGACTTAGGCCTACATCTTCACGATTACAGAAACCGCCAGTGTCTTCAGTTACCCTGATGTGTTGCTCCCATACCTTATTATATTACTATATTATTATTATTATTATTATTATTATTATTATTATTATTATTATTATTATTATTATTATTATTATTATTATTATTATTATTATTATCATCATTATTATCATTATCATTATTATTATTATTATTATTATCATTATTATTATCTTTATTATTATTGTCATTATTATTATTATCATTATTATCATTATTATCATTGTTATCATTATTATTATTATTATTATTATTATTATTATTATTTCTATTATTTTTATTATTATTGATGATGATGGAAGAGCAGGTCATATAGCTTAGAAAGATAAATTGAATGCACAGGTTTATTACAATATTAAGTAAAAATTATTTTTGGCATTTTGAAATGAATTGATTTGTGATTTGTCACGGTAAGAGTGTCACACACCTGCTGATCTTGATTCGTGTGGACAATGGGACACAATTACATGGGGAGAAGTTATTGGAATGTTGCTGAGTTAACAGTCCCCAGCTACAGGTAGCAGAAATTATACAATGCCAACACATGTTAAACAAGATCCTGAAGAAACAGGAAGTTTACACACAGTTATAGGCCTCTACTTTACAACTTGGCAAATATGTGGGTCAGTAAAGATACATCCATTGTCAATACTTCCGTGTTTCGTCTTTTCTGCTATTACCCATTCAATGCCTCACACAAGAAAATTCTTATTTTAAAAATCATTACTGTTACAATATGTTCACAAGGCTGAACATATGTCGCCAGTGAAGCATATTATTGTAATTAAATGCTTCTTTTCGTCTTCCTATTCATAATTTGTAGGATTTTCATCCTGTTTATTTGCAAAATCACTCCTCGGAGGAAGACGTATTGGATGTGCATTCACTGTGTATCCATCTCTTGGCTGGTCTTCCTCTTGTTCTTCTCCCGTCCATTGGTCTATCTTCTTTAGCTCTTTTTGCAAGTTTGTTGTCTTCCATTCTTTCTATGTGACCTTTCCAATATTTTCGTTTATCATCATCATCACTCCAGGGATTAGGCAATTGCCCGTTCCGACTTCATAATGCATCAGCCCAACGTCTTCTAGGTCTTCCAACATCACGTCTTCCTCTTGCTTGATAATTTCTTGCTAACAATGGATATCTCTCCTTACTCATTCCATCCATGTGATCAATCCATTTCTGTCTGTAATTCGTGACCTTATCCAATAAAGGCTGTACTTTCAATTCTTCTCTTATATCCTCAATTCTTATTCTATCAAGTCTTGTACATCCTTTTACTTGTCTTAGGAACCTCATCTCCGCCGTCTGTATTCTATCCTTCTGTTTTTTCACTGGAGCCCAAGTTTCACATCCATGTAAAATTGCGGGAACCGCCATAACATTATACATTTTTATCTTGGTTTCTTTTCTAATTTTATTTTTGAATGTTCTCTGTATTGTTCCACACACCTATTTTTTATTTCGTTTATCTATAATAATTCAGTTAAAATTTTCATTATTTGTAAAAGTTGGTACAATTGATCTTCCAAATTTTAGTCAAATATTTGAAGTCTCTGACCTGCTTTCAACACGACCATCCCCCAGGCAAATTCCTACCCTTTCTTCAAATGACAATGCCAATGAATCTCACATTCTTCTCACCCCACCACTGCCTACCTGCTAAAAGAATGTTTTTCTCCTCGTTCAACTACTCTTAAAATCGCCCATATTAATGCTCAAAGCATTCTGCCTCACATTCATGAAATTCGACATTTATTTTCCGAGATTTCTCTGCATGCGATCTTAATATCTGAGTCCTGGCTTAAACCTTCCCTTCACTCCTCACTTGTTGATATTGACGGGTACACCCTCTGTCGCAATGATAGACTAGGGAAAAGAGGTGGGGGAGTTGCGATGTATATCAAATCGAACTTAGAGCCCAAAGTCATTCTTCACTCCTCCCCTGATTACAATGTACGACCAGAATTCCTCTTCATTGAAATTTCAGCTAGTTTACAGAGATGTCTCCTGTGTGTGGTGTACAAACCTCCGAAAGTAGAGTATCTTAGTGACATAGAAACACCCTTATTAAGTTTACTGCCGCATTATCAGCATGTTATAGTAATGGGCGACTTTAACTCTAACTTACTTTCTTCCTCATCTTCATCATCAGAACTACTGGCATTATTTCACGCATGCAATATGTATGTCTTGCCTTTACAACCAACTCATCACACATCGACGACTGATACATTAATAGACATCATAGCCACGACAAATTCACAGAAAATTATAAACTACGGACAAATATCTGCCCCCGGCATATCAGCCCATGACGTCATATATATCGAATACTCTCTCCAGTGTCCTAGGACTCGTCATAAATTATTAACGTATCGAAATTTAAAAAATATTAACCAGCAAGCTCTAATTGCAGACGCTATCGACATGCCGTGGCATGATATTTGGACCCTATTCACAATTGACGAAAAATTGCTTAAATTTAACAATATGATATTAGAACTTTACGACAAACATGCCCCCTTGAAGACTAGACGAATTACTAAATCCCCAGCTCCCTGGATGTCCCACGAAATTCGACTACTGATGGCTGAGAGGGATGCTGCTTTTCGAAAATATAGACGGGACAAAAGTGACGCTAACTTAAGACAATATAAGACATTAAGAAACAAAACGAATCAAAACATTAGGAACGCTAAGTTGCGGTATGCTCATAGTCTCATTGATCCAAACACAAATGCAAGTGATATGTGGAAGCGTATTAGATCAATGGGTCTACGGCAGCCGACAACCAAAGGAGAGAGCATTAACATATCACTGGACGATCTAAACCAACATTTCACATCATATGCCACACTTAACATAAACACTACGACCAAACAACAAACTATAGATGAGTTCCTATCCACACCTACTCCTTCCCGAGAAAAGTTCTTCTTTTCCTATATAATGCCATTCGACGTTAAACTAACCCTGGACCGCATTAGAACTAAAACACAAGGTATAGACAATATAAGTATCGACTTTTTAAAGAAAATACTCCATGTCATACTCCCAACTGTAACCCATATATTCAATGCCTCAATTATGACCTCAACTTACCCCGAACTCTGGAAAAAAGCTATAGTCAGACCAATCCTAAAATTAAATTACCTGTAACACCAAACGACTTTAGACCAATCAGCATCCTCCCAGTCCTATCTAAGGCCTTGGAGCGCATTGTTCATGAACAATTAACTGATTACCTTAACACTCATAACATACTCGACCCATACCAATCAGGTTTTTAGGACAGGCCATAGTACGGCAACCGCACTTCTTAAAGTTACCGAAGATACGCGTGAAGCAATGGACAGTGGCCACATGACAATATTTACACTCTTGGACTTCAGCAAAGCTTTCGACACTGTTGACACTGACATATTAATAGCAAAATTACGCGCTCTGAATCTTTCTGACAATGCTGTTACTGGCTTGGATCCTATCTTCATGGTCGCCAGCAATGTGTATCCAATGCAGAACTTTCCTCATCCTGGCTATCACTGAAGGGTGGCGTCCAACAAGGTTCAGTGTTAGGACCACTTCTGTTCTCTATCTATGTTAACGATATATCCACTAGACTTACCTATTGTCGATATCACCTATACGCTGACGATTTGCAAATTTACATTCACTCCCATCCTGACGATGTACATGACACACTAGACAAATTAAATAGTGACCTAGACTCAATTTCCCAATGGTCGAAGAAGAAACATGGACTTAATCTAAATACTGACAAGACACAGTGCATATTATAGGACATCGGCGAATCCAAAGCATTATAAATTACGAAATATCCCTACCATTCTCCTAAATGACAAAAATATCCCCTACAGCTCAGTAGTAAAAAATCTGGGTATCTATATGGACCAACACCTAGACTGGAAAATCCAGGTGAATAATACCTGCAAGAAAGTGTTCTCAATTCTTCACTCCCTAAATAGTTTTAAAAACTTCCTTCCTACAAAATTAAAACAAATACTTGTACAGACTCTTATAATGCCACACTTCGACTACTGCGACATATTACTGACTAATCTTACAACTGATCTATCTGACAGACTACAGCGTGCTCATAATGCGTGCATTCGATTTATATTCAATCTCCGTCGTTATGACCACGTGTCTCCTTCATTTCAGGCCTTATCATGGCTACGCCTAAATGACAGAAGAACTTTACATTCACATACCTTACTATTCCAAATTCTGCACACATATTTACCAACTTATTTAACAACACGTTTTCAACATTTATCGGCTCATCACAATTTAGGAACAAGATCACAAGACTCTTCTTTACTTTTGATACCACAACACAGGACCTGTCTGTACTCTGAATCTTACACAATATCTATGGCTAGAGCATGGAACTCACTTCCCAGTCATGTCAGGGACTGTCAATCGCTATCATTATTTAAATCCAAATTTACTGATATCTTAAGTTCGACACAATGAAAACATTAACTACATAACAACTATATAGAGCATTCTATTAATAATCATGTAGGAAGCTACTTACTTTATTTTATATCATTTTAATTTTATTATATTCTATGTTTTTGTTAGCATTAGCTAGTATTAGATCCATCATCATTGTATTTTGTTTAGTCTGTATTTTAATATCTTAAAATTGTAATATGTACGTAATTTTTGTATAATTTTACTATTCGCTGGTTGAGTGGAAGAGAAGGCCTTATGGCCTTAACTCTGCCAGCTAAAATAAATTATTATTATTATTATTATTATAATAAATTTGGTTATGTCTTGAATATGACATTTGTCCCTAATTTCTGTGCTGTGTATCTTATCAAATAATGTTTTCCCCTGAATAGGTCTTAAGATCTTCATTTCACATCTACTTATTACAGTAAAACTTGTTCAAAGGGGAATCGCGTGGGCAAATTTTTTTCGACATTAGACAGCATTCCGCATTATAAAAAATATTAACCTATCTTAGATTATAGACCACCGTATATGTATTTTTATGTACCTTGGATTAATTGTAGTTCCGCTGCCGTTGGAAAGTGAAGTATAGTATGTATGAGCGACTTTGATGGTAACGCGCGAGAAAACAGTTCCGTTTCGTCAGCGTTAAAAATGTCTCTTAGGCGCGTATCCTAAAATTAAAGTACGGAGTTTCGGTTTCCACTCACTAATTATAATTTCGTCCACATCCTTTGATTCCCTGCAAATTTCATCCCACACTACATTATGTTGTCTATAACCAACCTGAAGATGCCTTCAAATCGTCATTCCCTAGAGATTTAGCATCAGCTAGAGCTTGACTTTGGAGCATCGGTCCTGAATTTTGGAGATTTTTAATCTTTTTTTCCCCCTTCTTCATTTGACCATTTCCTTGCAATCCATTCATTCCTTATTTTTTCTTTGTGTTTTAAAATCTCATAAACTTGATTTTTCCACATTTAAATTTAGTCATTATTTCGCTACTCAGAGTTTGTTTTTCTTTATCTTCAATCACTTTCACTTTTTCATTTAATGGCAATGATACATACGATTTAGCCACCTTTATTCCGTAACGTAAATTCAGAACGCTACCTGTGAAAGATACGTACACAATCGGTCTCAGGTCTTAAGCTAATTTAAGCTTTTACAGTGCAAGGTTATTTGTAAGACAGATGTCACACGCCAAATATTTGTTAAACCAATCTGCATTTCGCAAAACGGGTGTGCAGTGAGGCCGAAGGAAAATTCCAGATACACGTATGCCTACAAGCTCTATTTCACCCGGCGGCAGGAATCATCACTATTCTTAATTCGCCTAACGGGAATTCAATGAAGTAAAACTAATATATTTCTCTCTCTATCTATCTAGACTTGCATGGAAGCTTCTTGTAGGAAAGCCAGAAGGAAAACGCCCAGTTGGTAGACCAAGAATGAGATGGGAAAATAACTATGATTTGAGGAAGTAGATTTTACAGGGAATGATTGGAAAGGATTAGCTCAGGAAAGGGATGTATGTACAGCTTATGTCCGCGCGGCCATGAACCTACGGGTTCGATAGTGCCAGTGAGTAAGTAAGTAAGCAGCAACCACACGTCAGTCAGATAGGCCCTACACGTGGGGCTCTTGGAATCTGTGTTTAGCAAGATGTCTGGGGAATCGCAGGAAAGAGCACAAATATTGCAAAACAAGACACATAAGCCTAGACTGAAGGTGAATATTGAAAATCCCTTACACGGTCTCCGGATTAGAAGCTAGGGACTTTTTCGTCCATCCCACAGCGGCGGACAACAGTTACCCTTACTAGCGCAAAAAGCTGCTTATCTACGGTATTAAATGACTGTGGACTTTTATAAAGTACAAACAATAATACATAATCGCAAGATAAAATTCGACATTTTCTTTTGTTTACGTGCGATTTTATTTGAATTAACAAGAGATTCCATGTCGTGGTTTCTGAAACTCCAGTAGCAGGTGATTGAAATCGGATTAATGGCAACTTGAATCATCGGTAGCCTACATGTCGTAGGATATACGGTACGAGGTAATATTATGTGCAGTGATTCTACTCAACTCCAATCATGGAAAAATAGCTTCAATCCGATTAAGCGAACAACAGAAATGATTTTTTCCCGGATTCTGATGTATCTTCCCCTAATGGGAATCCGCCAGTTGCTCACAATTCTATCGTACACCTATCTCTATATTTCACAAGATATTTCCAATCTGATTGTCAATACACGTTCTCCAATGGTTCCTTTTTACTTCTGAAAAATAGTATTTTGCGAAAATAACATTATTATTATTATTATTATTATTATTGTTATTATTTATATTTATATACAGCATTTTAATGTTTACAGATCTTTCTGTGCCTAAAGTTTTATTTTTCTTCTCCACTCATCTCTCTCCATCCAATCCATGTCCTCCTGTCCTCTTGCTCTCATTCCAGTTCTTATTTCCTGCATCCACGAGTTTCGAGGTCTTCCTGTCCTCCTTCTTCCAGGTGGACACCATTCCAATGTTTTCCTGGATAATCTTTCTTCTTGCATTCGTCGTACGTGCCCATATAAATTTAATTGCTTTACCATATATAGGCCTAATGTACTATTGAATAACCAATATTCATTTTTTCTCTTTTGACAGTATTTCTTATTTTTGTTTAATTTTTAACATCTTGCTACTCTCCTCAAGATATCCATTTCCATCGACATAAGTTTTTGTTCTATGTTTTTGTTGAATTTCCAAACTTCAGCTCCATATGTGACAGTACATCTCACTATTGAATTAGGCTATATATTTATAACTTATTTTTCCTGGTTATATGTCTGTTCCATAAGACTCCATTCATCATTGCTGTTATTGCTCTACCTTTATTTATTCTGTTCTTAATATCACTTTCTTGTTTATCCTCTTTATCTAATTTTACTCCCAGATACTCAAATTCTTCACATCCTCTAATATACCCTTTTGATCTTCTAATATCAAATCTTGGGTTTCGGCTCCACATCCCATATAAAATGTTTTTTTTCTAAATTTATTTTCAAACCCCAGTTATCGAATTCGTCCAATAATTTTCTGACCATAAACTCCATGTCTTCATATTCTTGAACAATTATTATTTTAACTAAAAATGAATATAATAATAGGCCCTAATAATAATAATAATAATAATAATAATAGTAATATTATTATTATTATTATTATTATTATTATTATTATTATTATTATTATTATTATTAATCTTTAGGCTAAATAAAGCTTGGTATCATTACTGGAGAATGTCTACATAACAGTGAATTACGTAGCCTTTATAAGAATGCAGATATAATAAGAACAGTTAAGTCTCTTATACTGCGATGGGCAGGACATGTAGCAAGAATGGGGAATGAAAGACGTGCATTGAAGCTTCTTGTAGGAAAACCAGATGGAAAACACCCAGTTGGTAGACCAAGAAATAGATGGGGGAGTAAAATTTACCATGATTTGAGAAAAGTAGATTATACATGGTCCCGTGCCTTAGCCCAGTGGTTAAGGCAAGAAGCCTTGGCGCAGAGCTCGAATCCCCATGGGGGAAGAAATTTTCTCATGGAGTTTCGCCAGTATGGAACCGGTACCCACCCAGCATCGTGAGGCATTTGGGTAGCTGCAATAAGTAGCGATTCCAGGTAGAGAAAACCAGCTATAACGGCTGGGGGATCCGACAAGCTGACCACATGTCACCCCTACACTGGCTAGATGATTGTCTACCCCGTGATTAACACATGTGGATGTGAGGCCAGCAGTCGGCTGGTCAGTCAAGGGTCTTATATGCCTGTCGCGCTTGGAGTTTTTGATTATAGGCCTACAGGGAAAACATTAGCTCAGTATAGTGATGTCTTTTGTCTTGTAAGCCAAGAACACTTGGCAAGGATAACTGAGAATAGAATACCAAAAGCAGCATACAGCTATTCACCACGAGGAAGAAGAAGTTTGAGAAAACCAAGGAAAAGATGGAAAGAGCAGCAATTTGGAGCCGGAACAGGCTAGTAAATAAGCCTAAACCATGAAGAAGAAGAGTGTATATATATATTTTTTTTAAACCTGGTTGAGTGATAGACAAGGCCTTAACTCTGTCAGGTAAAATAAAGCGATTATTGTAGCTGATATTTTCAACCTGGAGACGCTACTTATTATAAAATTCCAAGTGCGAGAGGCCTAGAAGGCCCTTGGCCTACTAGCCGGCTGCTGGCCTCACATCCACATGTGTCAATCACAGTGGTAGACGAGCATCAGCCAGTGTAGAGGTGACATGTGGTCAGCATGTCGAGTCCCCCAGCCGTTATACCTAGTCTCCTCAACCTGGAGTCGCTACTTACTGTAGCTACCCAAATGCCTCACGATGCTAGGTGGGCACCGGTCCCATACTGGCCGAAATTCCATGAGAAAATTTCTTCCCCCATGGAGACTCGAACCAGCGCAAGTCCCGTAGCTCTGCGCCAAGGCTTCTTGCCTTAACCAGTGGATACGGTTACAAAGCTTATAGCTATAACCATTCTTCTTCTTCTTCCTTTCCAGGATTAGGTCAATGTAACCTGTTCCGGTCTCAAGTCCATCGTTTCCTTGGCCGTCCCAAAGACCTTTACCCATGTGGTTTGTAAGCGTTGATCTTTTTGGGTAATCTTGTATTGTCCATTCTGTCTAAATGTTCTTTCCATTGGTATTTGTGCTCATCTAGTTTATCGAGTATTGAAAATATCTCCAGTTTATTTCTTACTGATTCATTGTGTTTTGAGATGAATCAGTAATAATAAGAAGAATGTTTAATTATAAACCAAAAGGGAGAAGAATGTTGGGAAGACAATTGAAGAGATGGAAGGACAATTCGACCTATAATGAGATCGGAACAGATCTTTGGGCTTAATCCTTGTTGTTGTTGATGATGATTCATTTTGTAATCTATCCATGCGTGTACATCCTTTTCATCATCATCATCATAGTACATTCACGAATTTAGGCCATTTGTTGACCTGTTTCGGCCTCAAGAGAAACACCATCCAGAAGTCTTTTGAGTGGACGTCCTGGTCTTCTTCTTCCTGCAGGTTGATATCTTAACATTAGTTTGGGTATTCTGTGATCTTCCATTCGATGAACATGTTGTATCCATCTTGACTTATAATCAGAAATTTTGTTTTCTAAAGATTCCATGTGTAATTCTTCTAAGATGTCTTCATTTTTTTTGTGATCTAGTAGTGTGTATCCTGCAGTCCTCCGAAGATATCTCATTTCAGCAGATCTAAGTCTCTGTATATCCTTCTGTTTCAACGTCCATACTTCGCTACCATACAAAAGAGTTGGAAGAGCCAGTGTTTTATACACTTTCAGTCTTGAATGCTTTTGGACTAACTGTGGCTTGAAGATAGAATTTATTAACCCTAAAATTCTTAAGAATTTAGATATTTTTGCATTTACATCCTTTTCTTCTTCATATGAGATATTGCATCCTAGATATGTAAAATTATTCACCTGCTCCAAAATTTTATTGTCCAGTACAATTTTACTTCTGACAGGATCTACACCTTGAAATGCCATAATTTTTGTTTTTTCTGTAGATATCTTTAATCCATATTCTTCTGTAATTTTGTTAAGTTCATACAGGACCTTTCTGTAGATTATCTTCGGAATTTGCTATTATTATTTGGTCATCTGCAAACAGTAGGGTGTTTAATTTTCTATTTTCTGATATTCTTATTTCCAAATTTATATGTTTTGTTCCAGCAACATATTACTTCATTGATATAAATTGCAAACAGTGTTGGGGATAGGGGGCAGCCTTGTCTCACACCACGATTTATAATTCCTTCTTCAGAAAATCTGTTATTTAATTTAATCTTTATGGTGTTGTCTTTGTAAATATTTTGTATGTTCTGCCGAAGTAAATTTGGTATATTTCTGTCTTCCAATATATTTAAGAGTTTTGATCTCTTGACTGTGTCGAATGCTTTTTCAAAATCTATGAAAGCAAAATGTGTTTCTAAGTTGAATTCTCTTCTTTTTTCAAGCAATAGTTTAACAGAAAATGCTGAATCAATACAAGATCGTCCTTTCCTAAATCCATTTTGACATTCCATAAGGAATGTTTCACTGAAACTTTTCAATTTTCCATTTAAAATGTCTGCATAAATTTTGTAGCATGTGTTTAACAAACTGATTCCCCTATAGTTGTCCATTTTTCTCTTGTCTCCTTTCTTGAACAGGGGTATAACAATGCTTGTCTTCCATTACATACCTTAAAAATCTCATTTCAGTGGCTTGAATGTGTGAGATATAGCTAAAACCATTCCTATACAAAATTAACTTGTTTCTTATGCATTTGTACATTTAGTAGATCTACGTTCCCTGGAGGTATTGTCCCACATTCATTATATTAGGAGCAACTAAATTTTCTTTGAAGATTTAACTATGCAAATTAATTTTCTAGAAACAAAATCGGACATAATGATTAAAAATTTGACTGGAATGCTCCCAAGCAAATATAGTTAGCTGTACTATTAAAATTCATGGTGATTTTCCGTTGAGGTATTAGTTCACAATAATATAATGTAGGTTAAAAACTATAAAATAGTTACCTTGTAGGTCCGTCTCCTCAACGTAAGTTATTTTAAAAACTCTGTAGGCCTTTCGGGACTAGTCCCATCATCGGCAGAATGCATTAGGTCCGTATTTGTTGACCCTTGTTGAAGCACTGACTTGGTTGTGAGAATTTTGTACAGAGGATTGTGTGGACTGGGTGTGTATTCATTGAGAATCAGTTTGTTGTTGATTTCTCTTAGGATTGCGATCAATGAATACACACCCAATCCACACAATCCTCTGTACAACATTCTCACAACCAAGTCAGTGCTTCAACAAGGGTCAACAAATACGGATCTAATTCAGTCCGCTGATGATGGGACTAGTCCCGAAAGGCCTACAGATTTTTTAAAATAACTTACGTTGAGGAGACGGACCTACAAGGTAACTATTTTATAGTTTTTAACCGTACAATAAGTTATATTACTATAATTAGCTGTTTTCATACGGAGAGGAAAGTTAAAAAATTGACAAGTAGTAATAGAAATATGAAAAAAAAAGAAAGAGGAAATTTCAAATAATAAATCACCTGTTTGAAGTGTGGCTGCATTATGCTAGTAGTGACTGGTTGATTTGTAATGCATAATGAAAACGTCGCTCCTCCAGTTGGCATGCCCATCCAAACAAACCATTTGTCATGTTAATTTTGACAGCAAGGAACTAGTTAAATAAGATAAAATCACTCCACCTCGCAATCTCATATTTTACTTATGTAAGTTCCTTTTCTTTTTCTTCTATTTCTTTAGTGAGGTGTGAATCTTTGCTGGAAAATCCAGAGTTTAAACATTTTTTAAAATTATACTCCCCAGTTAAAGAAGTAGTGCCTATTATAATAGTATTTCATTTAACTGTTGGCCATTAGTGTCGTAATTCAATGCTGGGGGCGACAGGACCTACAAACCTATTGTCACTGTGGTTAAAAATCTAGGAATCCATGTAGACTTGTACTTGGAAGTCCAGGTAAATAATACCTGCAAGAATTCTTTACTTACGTACTCACTGGCACTATCGAACCCGCAGGTTCATGACCACGCGGACATAAGCTCTCCATACATCCCTATCCTGAGCTAATGCTTTCCAATCATTCCCTGTATAATCTACTTCCCTCAAATAATAGTTAATGTTATTCTCCCACCTCATTCTTGGTCTACCAACTGGGCATTTTCCCTCTGGCTTTCCTACAAGAAGCTTCCATGCAAGTCTTTCATTCCCCATCGTGCAACATGTCCTACCCATCGCAGTCTACGAGACTTAACTGTTCTTATTATATGTGGCTTCCTAAAAAGGTCATGCAGTTAATTGTTATGTAGTCTTCTCCATTCACCTGTTTGTTCATCTCTCTTTGGCCTAAGTACTTTATTCTCAAATACTTGTAATCTCATTTCCTCCCTTAAAGTAAGAGTCCATGTTACGCACCCACATAATATAACTGGTAGAATAATAGTTTTATATATTTTCAGTTCAACGATTTTTTAAAGGAGTTGGGGAATCAAGAGTCTCTGCAATGCATAATAGCACGCATTTCCAGAATTGAGCCTATGTTTAATTTCTTTGTGCATCTCATTTCTATTTGTGATTATTGTTCCTAGGTGTTTGAATTCAGCCACTTCCTCAAAATTTGCCTCATTTGTCATTAGCTGTCCATTTCCATTATATAATGTATTTCTACGTGTGACCATATATTTAGTTTTACTGATATTTACTTCCAGTCCTAATTATTATTCTTTACTTCTTGAACTGAATAGATTTAGACACAGTGGAAATTAAAAATAGAATCGCACAAACAAAACAAGCAATAAATGCTTCAAACTCCGTTTAGTGAAGCAAAAATATTACAAAAAATTGAAAATTATAAATATGTCAAACCATAATTCAGAGCATTTTAACATGTGGTGCTGAAGTTTCCTACCAGGGAAATGAAAAGAATTTTATGTACAGGAATGGAGGTTTTAAGATCAGCTGGAAAATCTAGAATGGATAGAATACGAAATAAAGAAATAAGGGAAATTAAGGGTGTACAAGAGGAGCCGGACATAATAGACATTATAGAAAAGAGAATATTACAGTGGTATGGGCATGTCAAAAGAATGCCAGAGCATATATTGCCTACAATTGTAATGGAATGGTTCCCAATGGAAAGGATGAAGAGAGGAAGACCGAAGAAAACTTCTGTGGGTATCGTGGTGGACGAAACGGTGCTTGAGCAGATTTTTGTTGGGGATTTCTTCCGTTTTCCCCTGCCACAATTTCATTCCACCATTTCTTCAAATTCATCTCGTCCATTTCGTTGAACTGCCCCCGTTATGGTGCGTCAGGCGTGGTCGGCCGGCACCCTTGTCATTCACAGACCTCCATATAGCGGGCTTCATCTTATCTCATTCCTCGACCCGAACCTGAGTTGGACACGAGTTGAGGATATATTTATTTATTTAAATATATGGTCCCGCGCCGAGTGGTTTAAGGCATGATGGTTTGTCACAGAATTACAGGACCTTCGCTGGTACAAGACCCACGGTTGAACATATTTAGGTCTATTCATGGAATTTCGATTAAGACCTGCGCCCATCCCAGGAATTTGGGTAGCTACAATAAGTAGGTATAAGTGCTGGGGGATCCGAAATGGTGACCATGAATCACCCCTGTACTGGTTGAATGATTGTTCACCTCTGTGATTAACACATGTAGATGTGAGGCCAGCGATCGGCTAGTAGTCCAAGGGACTTCTAGGCCTATGGAGTTTCAACTAAGTACAGGCCTATAAAACTTTGCATTATTTTATCAATCGCTGGTTTAGTGGAAGATAAGGTCTTATGGTCTTAACGCCACCGGTTTAAATAAAGCATTATTATTATTATTATAATTATTATTATTATTATTATTATTATTATTATTATCATTATTATTATTATCTAATAAAATAAATAATAAAAACTTAGAACAAAAACTTATGTCGATGGAAATGGATTTCTTGAAGAGATCAACAAGATGTTAAAAAATTAGAAAAAATAAGAAATACTGTCATACTTACTTACTTACTCACTGGCACTATCAAACCCGTAGGTTCATGGCCTCACGGATATAAGCTCTCCATACATCCCTATCCTGAGCTAATGCTTTCCAATCATAACTGTATAATCTACTTCCCTCAAATCATAGTTAATGTTATTCTCCCACCTCATTCTTGGTCTACCAACTGGCCGTTTTCCCTCTGTCTTTCCTACAAGAAGCTTCCATGCAAGTCTTTCATTCCCCATACGTGCAACATGCCCTGCCTATCGCAGTCTACGAGACTTAACTGTTCTTATTATATCTGGCTTCCTATAAAGACCAAGTAGTTCGTTGTTATGTAGTCTTCTCCGTTCACCTGTCTGTTCATCTCTCTTTGGTCCAAAAATTTTCCTCCGATTGAGGGTCTTTCCACTTTTCAGCGGTTGCCCTTTTACCAGCCGGCTGCTGGCCCTTCACATCCACATGTATCAATCACAGAGGTAGATGATCAACAGCCAGTGTAAGGGTGACATGTGGTTAGCATGTCGAGTCCCCCAGCCGTTATAGCTGGTTCCTCAACCTGGAGCCGCTACTTATTGTAGCTACCCAATTGCCTCACAATGCTGGGTGGGCACCGGTCCCATACTGGCCGAAATACCATGAGAAAATGTCTTCCCCCATGGAGATTCGAACCAGCGCAAGTCCCGTAGTTCTGCGCCAAGGCTTCCTACCTTAACCGCTCGGCTACGGCGCGGGACATTTTCCTAAGTACTTTATTCTCAAATACTTGTAATCTCCTTTCCTCCCTTAAAGTAAGAGTCCATGTTTCGCACCCATATAATATAACTGGTAGAAGAAATATTGTCATACGAGAAAAAATTAATTTTAGATATTAAATAGTAGATTATGTAAGATAAAAGCAATTAAATTGGTATGGGCACGTACGACGAATGCAAGAAGAAAGTTAACCAGAATAACATTGGAATGGTGTCCACATGGAAGAAGAACGAAAAGATGACCTCGGAACTCGTGGATGCAAGAAATAAGAACTGGAATGAGAACAAGAGGACTGGAAGAAATGGAGTGGACGGATAGAGACGAGTGGAGAAAGAAACTAAAACTTTAGGCACAGAAAGATGTGTAAAAATTGAAAATCTGCATATAAATAAATAAATAAATAATAATAATAATAATAATAATAATTATTATTATTATTATCATCATCATCATCATCATCATCATCATACAACTCTACGAGAAAGTGTCCACGGTTTACCTCTCATATGAAGGAAGTTATATTCAGAAGTTTTACGCTCTGAAAAAATACAGCGTTCCTAGCATACTTGGAAGCCGCAAATTTCGGTACCAGAGGGGAACATAAAACTAACTAACTAACTCACTAGCACTATCGAACCCGTAGGTTCACGGCCGCGCGGACATAAGCTCTCCATATATCCCTGTCCTGAGCCAATGTTTTCCAATCATCCCCCTGTATAATCTACTTCCCTCAAATCACAGCTAAAGTTATTCTGCCACTTCTAGCGCCCCGCTATTTTATAAAGTCCTAACATTCCATGTTCCAAGGAACATGTCCCTATGTTTGATCCTTTGGCATGGGTTCCGTGAAGTAATCCCCCCCGGAGAACCCAAAGGGGGACTATTTTTAACCCATGTCCGCATTTCTTGACGGTTGTATTTTTACGGTGAAAGATCGTCACTCTTTCGACCAAGATATTTTTTTCGTCTGGATTATCACCTTCGACCAGTCCGGAATGGGTGATCCTATCGGTAACAATGCTACCGCCGGCATAGCTCTCGGGATCATTTAAGCACATAAGCCACTCCACCATGACAAGGTAAAGATACTATGGAGGGACCAGAGAGGAACATGATAAACCCCATTATACAGTGTGGACCTCTCAATCGTGACAAAACTGTAGTGATAGACTTCCTAAATAAAAAAATGGAACTTATGTAAATTATTACGGCAGTTAATAACTTATTGAACCTCTTTTGAAAGAGAATACACTTTCAAGAGTCTTAGCACCTAATTATTTTAGATACGAAATGTATAAAATTAAGATGAAATAATACTGTTCTATTCATAAGTAATGACACGAGTGATTTCCAAATAATCGATAAATTCACGACTCACGAAGTGAGGAGAATTTGGAAATCAAGAGTGGCATTTGTTAGGACTATTTAACGAATAAAATTAAGCTGTTTACTCACAAATCATTGTTTAACTATAGTTATTTTAAAATATTTATATATTTAATGTAAACGGTGATGTTTGAAAACAAATCAGAAATGTGAGGTTATGTACATTCACTGCACCTTAATCATATTATTTATTACCAAATAAGATCGCAATATTGTAAGAGTGCACCCAAGTGGAGAAATAATGAAACACATCAAACTATATATCATAATCAACATTACGGGTTATTCATTAATTTTTTTTAGTAAACAACTCAGTAAAATCAAGGAATCTTTTCATTATTTGCTATATTCAATGTATTTGTTGGAGAAAAATAATGCTTTGACCTGTTCAGATGATTAAAAAGGAGGAGCTTTCTTTATCACAAAAGCAGGAGCCGATAAAGAGAAATCGGTAAAGAGCGAGGTGAAACACGACTGTCATTGGTTGTAAAACAAGATTCATTGAAACGTGATTGGTCATTGACTAGCATTTGTGGCATGAGTTAAATAGTCATTGAAAATTTTATTTAAAATTCCCCTTCAATTAATTTCCTATACAATTAATTTTATAAGCAATTGATAATGCTGATTATCTGAAGAAAATCCACGATGTATTTAGTAAATAAAACGATCAAAGTTTTATATGATTTTCATAAACTTTTTTTTTAACATTCGTAATAGCTGCTTGAATACACTGTATCGCCATCAGACAAATGTCATAAATACAAATAAAGTTTTATTTAGTCAACTATGTAAACAAATATAAGCAAGCAATACAATATAAACCAAAATCAAACAAATTGTATAACATTGTATAAAACACATATAGGCCTATTGCCTTTTTTATATCGTATTGTTTGGTTACATTTGTTTTTATAGTTGCCTAAATAAGCATTTATTTGTATTTATGGCATTCATCTGATGAAGATACAGTGTATTCAAACAGCTGTTACGAATGTTAAATTAAATAAATTTGGCTAAACTTTACAATCTGTGACGCGATTTTTTTTTAAATTCCTTCATAAACTCTTGTCAAATTTTATTCCTAGGGTTTCATTTTTCAAATTATTTTCCACCATTTACAATGATTTTTACACTTTTTTTTAACGATTATTTGAATGTTTTTTTTTTTCATGATATTGAACTATTATAGACGGGTCAGCCATATTAATTTTACGAATATTCTGTGTTCAGTCTACATAGACTCTGTACTAATTAACTTTGTCGGCCGCGGTGGACTAGTGGTTATGCTCCTTGTCTCTGGTCCCAAGGGTCGCGGGTTCAAACCCGGCCGGTGTCGATGGATTTTTTTAGGACGGAAAAATCCAAGGAGCAAGTCCTCCGGGAGGGACTTTAAGCCATGGGTCCCGAGTCTGAAGATTTTTCAGGCTCTTAAAAAAATCGTTAAGCCTGAATGAAAAGGCCTCTAAGCAAAATTTACCGAATTTTCCCGTCCTAGTACTTGGTTTCCTAGATGTCAGTATGAGGCGGAACGCTGACCACGTACCACTCAAAATGACATCTATACGAAAACAAGTGTAACTAAATTAGTATGGTTCAAATTCTTCCCTGTAGAGGGAGAGCGCCTAAATCTCTGTTAAGGGAAAACATAGGAATACAATACAATACTAATTAACTTGCACTAAATAAAATCAGCGTGCATTCTTTCACAGATTAGAGTACTTAAATTGTGTTAAGTTAGCATTTAGGTTCTTTTGGCAAAGCGAGTTCCAATATCGTGTATATGTTGGCTGCTTCCCATGATTTCAGAGTGTAAACCGCTTCATGTCTGTTGGCATGCGCATGGTGTATGATTGGAACTTGGAAACATTTTTCACATCACGTGTAAAATATTTACAAATAATATTTATGAAAACTAAATAAAACGTTGATGCTTTTATTTTTAAATAATAGTCTATATTACGATGCGACGTTGGGAAGTGGTTTTTACAGAATAGAGGAAAATGTTTAAAACCGAGCGATGGCGAGGTTTTTAATTTCCGAGATTATGTGAAACACTTCACAAACATGCGTTGTACATTATTTTTTGCGCAATGGTGTTTTCAAAATAATAAATAATAGTAAAATAATAGCATCTTTGTTGAAAATATTTGCGTTCATTAGAAACAATTGACTAACGTGAACAGTGTGAGGCAATGTTTATTAGTTGAAACAACAGGAGGTCGTGAGACCAATTAGTAATAAAATAACAGGAGGCCATGAGACCAATTAGTGATAAAATGGCGGCAAGTACGTATTTATTGTTTTATATTGTTTCAAAGTTCAGTTCATTTTAAGATGCAGTGATTTGTTTGGTAAAATGTATATTAACATTATGGATATTTTTTGTATAGTGCATTGTATGTAGTATGCATAGAAGGCAGTGGTTTTACTTCCCATACCCGTGTTTGTAATATGTAATATTACAGTAATTATAGTAATTTTATTACAGTATAATTATATAGGTTGGCAACCCGTAATGTTGGAAGTTGAACATTCGATCATGGTCTCCATTGCTGTAGTACAACAATTGCAATATCGCGCAAAAATAATTTTATATTATGTTTACATATCGAATATATCGGTCGCGGTGGACTAGTGGTTACATTTATTGTCTCTGGTCCCGTGGGTTTCAGGTTCAAACCCGGCCGGGATTAATGGATTTTTCAGGATAAAAAAGGAGCAAGTTCTCGGGGAAGGACTTTCAGCTGTGGGTTCGAGTGTGAACATTTTCAGGCTCATAAAAGATCCTTAAGCCTGAGTAAAGAGGCTGTGAGCAAAGTTTAACGACCTTCTTCATCCTAATAAACCTCAGCTGCCTGCTAGATGTCTCATTTCATCGGTATATTGACCGCATACTACTCCTGACATCTGTTGGGAATTGAGAGTAAATATATTAACTTGGTGTAGTAACCACACTGTTCGGAGCAGATGTATTTCCGTGCATGAGTTAAGAGCGGAGTGGCGAGAGGCGGGACGCGGAGCGGATGGCGGGTAGTGAGGGTTATCCAGTCTACCAGTAAAGGAGTTGTATTGATTCCCGAAAGTCTAAATGAGAGATTTGGCGCGGGTATTTTTTTTTTTTTTTTTTTTTTTTTTTTTGGGATGTGGCCTTTCTACATTGCAACGTTTCTCTGGAATAAATTTCAAGATATGTTTCGGCAAATCTTTAGAGAGTGAAGAAGACCTACAACTCAATGTATTAATAAGCTGTTAGTTTACGCTGACTATTTAACTCATGCCCCAAATGGGAGTCAATGACCAATCACGTTTCAATGATTTCTGTTTTACAACCAATCAGAGTCGTGTTTCACCAAATATTTATCAGTGTTATAATTACCATATTAAAGAAAGCTCCTCCTTACAATATTGCGTTCCTTTGGCAATAAATAGTATGATCTGGTTGCAGTGATAAACAAATGAAGCAGTAGACGTACCTATCGTTTCTCATTTGTTTTCAAACATCGCCGTTTACATTAAATATATACATATTTTAAAATAACTATAGTTAAATAATGATTTGTGAGTAAACAGCTTAATTTTATTCGTTAAATAGTCCTAACAAATGCCACTCTTGATTTCCAAATTCTCTAGATAAATTGGAAATCACTCGTGGCATTACTTATGATTATGTACTATTGGGCAATAGCGAGGAGATACTAAAGGCCAACACGCACACACAACTGAGTAACAGTGAGAAATTAGAACTAGAAACAAATATTAATAAAACTAAATATATGGTCATTCGTAGAAATTATATAATGGAAGTGGACAGCTAATGAAAAATGAGGGAAATTTTGAGGAAGTGGCTGAATTCAAATACCTAGGGACAATAATTACAAATAGCAATGAGATGCATAAAGAAATTAAACATAGGCTCAATTCTGGAATTGCATGCTATTATGCATTACAGAGACTCTTGACGTCCCAATTCCTTTCAAAAAACATTAAACTGAAAATAGGCTATATGAAACTATTATTCTACCAGTTGTATTATACATATATATGCGAAGCATGAACTCTTACTTTGAGGGATGAGGGGCGATTACGTACGAGCATTTTGAAAATAAAGTTCTTAGAAACATTTTTGGACCAAAGAGAGATGAACAAACAGGTGAATGGGGAAGACTTTATACCAGTGAACTACATGGCCTTTATAGGAAGCCAGATATAATAACAGTTAAGTCTCATAGACTACGATGGGCAGGACATGTGGCATGAATTGGAAATGAAAGACATGCATGGAAGCTTCTTGTAGGAAAACAAGAGGGAAAACCCCCAGTTGGTAGACCAAGAATGTGATGGGAGAATAACATTAACTATGATTTGAGGGAAGTAGATTATTCAGGGAATGATTGGAAAACATTAGCTGAAGCTAGGGAAGTATGGAGAGCTTATGTCCGCGCTGTCATGAACCTACGGGTTCGATAGTGCCAGTGAATTAGTTAGGTTTCGACAGGCAATAATAATAGCCTAGTAGGAAATGCGCACAAGTGTGCTTAACAGTAGAGTAGGCACTGGAATCCATGCTCTGTGCTGAGATCCATCACAGTTTTTGTTTTCTTCTTGCATTTCAAAAAGTGATATTTGTCGCATTTTAGTCCACATAGCTTGCATACACATTTCTCGGATACGGTGTGAAAGGTGATAATGTTGCACAGTTTGTGATGGAAGCCGTGTACTGCGAGTCTGTTGGCTGTACTCCTCATCTGTTGGTTCGCCCTTGTCCAATTTCTATCTGTCATTGCGCTGGTGATGTAGAATTCGTCTTCTATGTCGTTCCTTTTTTCTAGATATTCCGTCATGAGACTCTGGTATGCCTGAGTGGATGGCAATAGCAGTATGAAGTGCACTTCTTCTATAGGAATGGCTCCTTCGTTAGTAAGTATGTGAGCCTGGATGGTGTGTACTTTGAGACATCTAGGACTTTCTTTAGAAATGTTTTGACGTGTTCAAGGGTTTGCAGGTCTCTCTTCTTAAGATGCTCCCATATTATTTGTATTCCGTATGTGAGTACGGGCGTTATCTTAGCTCTGAATATTCTCATTGCTGCCTTCAGGGAGAGTGTTGAAGCTGTTTTATTTCATACATTGATATAATAGCTGCAATTGTTCTCTGTTTGACATGTATATTAGATGTGGTCCCTGATGTTTGTAGTGTGATTGGTTTACCGTTTTTAACTTTTCCGTTCCAAGTTGCAATGTGTCTTTTCCTGATATTTTCCCCCCTTTCCTGAATATCATATGTGCACTTTTGTCGGTGTTTATTTTCAGACCATTTTTATGGGCCCATTTCGACATGCAATAGTTGACAGTTCCCGTGTGGTAGCTACTTGATATGAGAAGTACGAAATCGGTTAAGAAAATTAAAACCAAGGTTGAGGGATTGAAAACACACATCAAGTAATTTTTTGAGCTGTCATCTGTTAGTAAGTGGCAGCAACCACTTCAGTCGACATTCGGTCTTTGATGTCATCTCATGGATTTATTATATTGTTTTCATAATCTAAGCCCTACTTTCGTAGTCCTTTATTTTTCCTCTCTTCTGATGATCACGTATTCATGAAAATTATAAAAATTGATCTGAGAAGTGAGAAAGAAGCGTGACCCTATGGGGTCGATGCCACGCATAACATTACAGTACTGACAACAACGACAATTGTTATTAGTGGGCGTGTGTGAGGTAGCCAAACCTGACAGCACTGCCATTTGTCACATTCACACACTCTGCACTGTCATCCAGTGGAGGATCTTAAAATAAGAAACGATACCTGATATACAGTAAAAAAAAAAACACGTCGTGTGTATATCGGACATGAATTCTGACTCAGCTGTTGAGACTATCATTGCCCTAATATAGTAGATACAAGGGAAATAATCCACAAAACTTCATCATCATCATCAACAACAACAAGGATTAAGCCGAATGGCTTGGATATGGTTGTTTGCTCTGTGTGTGATGTCGGTCTACCATTTTGTCATTCACTTAAATGTTGTGATCTAATTACATTTTGTTTGTGCAAATACTGGAGCAGGCGGAGTTTATATTGGATGTTATCATCTGATCTCTGACATGTCTGCAGATATCTGTTATTAGTACATATATTTACTCTAAGACGAAACAGGTTTAGAACCACCTGCTGGTCACAGATTCACACGTGCCATTTAGAGAGGTGGAAAATCATGCAACTAAGTATAGGTATGATCAGCATGTCGGGTCCCCTAGCCTCAAGATGTTGTGGCCTAAATTTCATCATCATCATCGTCAACAACAAGTATTAAGCCGAATGGCCTGTTCCGATCTCATTATAGGTCGAATTGGTCCTTCCATCTCCCTTTTGGTTTATAATTATACATTCTTCTGTTCATTCATTCGTAATACGTACTGAAGATAAGCATTTTCATAATATTTTATTCTTTCACAGAGATTAAATATATTAAGTTCTGTTCTTATATCTTCGTTTTTCTTTTTTATCGGTCCTTTGGTATCCTGCTATTGCTCTCAACATATTCATTTCAGCAGCCTCTATTTGTTTTTCTATCTGCCTTTGTTAATGTCCAGGTTTCACATCCATAGATAAGAGATGGAACTGCCAATACTTTATAAACTTTCAAAATAGTTTCTTTTCTAGTCTTATTCAATAAAGTGCGTTTAATTGTGCCACAAAACTTAATAAGGATAATGAATTCTCATCCTTAAATAGTATGTTCTCCACTAACAATAACATAATTTGTTTTTTGTTTCTTATTACTTATAGTCTTGAGGAGATGTGCTAACCACATGTCCCTCGTTGATATCTGTAGGTAAATAAGCGTAGCTGATTTACCTTCAATGTATTTCTCCAACATTCTGATGAGTTCTCTCACGAAATTTAATTCTATGAAATTTGATTTTACTAGCCCTTCATAAAGAACTTATAACATTAATTGGGTACAAGAATATTAATAAAGGAAGAACACTTATCTTCATCGCGTTATTATGAATTGCCTGGTTAAGAAACTTCCGCTAGGGAGTACCCATGTTCCCACGCTGGACATATGGGGTATATAAGTTACATATATTACTTATAGACGCTTTAACAACTATTAAAACTGCGATTTCTGTCGGACCTTATTGCTCTGTCTATCCCGCGCACAAAACAAAGGTACAATGCATTGGGCCTTGGCGGAGAACTAAGGGACATGCACTGGTTCGAATCCTCGTGAGGAAAGAAACGTTCTCATGGAAATTCTGATAATATTGGACCGGTATTCACCCACCACCGTGAGAAATTTTGGTAGGTACGCCGTACAATAAGCAGGGACTTTAGCTTGAGAAAACCAGCAAAAACGACTGGGGCACTTAACGTGTTCACTAAAATTCCATCCCTATACTGGTTGGATGATCGTCCAATTCTGTAAAAATGGCACATGTGTAAGTGAGACAAGCAGCCGGCACCTTCTATGCCTACCATATATAATCCATCCATCCATAATAATTCTGTCTTTCACTGCACTCATAGCATTTCCATGCTATGCTTGCAGCTTTACTAGGGAATTGTAGGTGTGGTAGCATCCCGTTGCTTTCCACACCGGTGAAGGATGATGATGATGATGATAAGGATGGCCATGTGATTTCGGGGACCGTTTGGGTCTTAAAGTTTTCCTGACATTTGTTTTACAGATTAGGAAAAACCCCGATAAAAACCTCACCCACAAAAACTGCCCCGAACGGGGATCGAACCCTCGCCCTCTGCGTGACAAGGCAGCACGCTACCTCGAGATCACAGCGGTGGACTCCATATATTATAATAATACTATTTTTTTAGGAATATTCCACAATACAGTGTTTCTCCTTCAACCCAAAGTGATTTGTCGCCAGAGGTTTCTGTCTAAAGCATTTCTTCCCTCAAATCTCTAGCTTCCATACTTTTCTTCACTCCATTCATCCATCGTTCTCTAGGCCTTCCACTTCTTCCATTAGCTTTCGAATTAAGGATCTTCTTTGGTATTCTCTCCTCTTCCATTCTTATGAGGTGTCCATACCATTTCAAACGTTTTTCTTCTATTTTTCATATACAACAACAACAACAACAACAACAACAACAACAACAATAATAATAATAATAATAATAATAATAATGATAATAATAATAATAATAATAATAATAATCATAATAATCATAATAATAATAATAATAATCTACATATTGTAGTTACCCAAATGCCTCACAATGCTGAGTGGGCACCGGTCCTATACTATCCGAAATTACAAGAGAAAATTTCTTCCCTCATGGAGACTCGAATTAGCAGTAGTCCCGTAGCTCTGCGCCAAGGCATCCTGTCTTAACCACTCGACTTGGGCGCGAGACTTAAAGGTCCTACCTTCAAGAAGAAGATAAACATAAAAAAAAATTGGAGATATAAGAATAAATGTAACCTTCTTGTTGCTTTTTATATCGGCCAACTCTGGAATAAGTAGGAATTCTATCACAGAATTAGGTATGAATCCAGCATGTGTTGATATGCAATAACTTCTCACTGGAATTTAAGTCCGCCACTAGAGGGAGCTAATGAACTGACATGGCTCGTCACGCGGCGCGCGGGTGGTGCGCCCCGGGGGCTCTTAAGACAAATTGGGAGCTGATGAGGGGGGTCACCCGACACCAGTGGGAGGCGTGCCAAGGGGAACGGAAAGTAGAGGTTTAGTAATCAGCTACCTGACAGCAAACAAAAAAATCTAAACTAAGGGATAAGTGGGTCGTAGGGTAATAGCCCTTTGTACGGAGAAGCTACAAACACTTCATCTTATTACCGGGAATTTACACACATGCTTCTGTCAATTATTCTTAAATCAGCCAGTTAACAGTTGGTAATATACATAATTGCATCACTCATGGATCATTTATCAGCTCCTACAATGATCTCAATTTCGTATTTTACGTCTATTCGAATCCAATTATTCAACTACAAACAAACTACGTATACTAGGGTGGGCCGAAAAAAACTATTTTTTTTATTTCGAAGCTATAATAATAATAATAATAATAATAATAATAATAATAATAATAATAATAATATAATAATAATAATAATAATAATAATAATAATAATACATTATTTATTCTGGCAGAGTTAAGGCCATAAGGCCCTCTCTTCCACTCAACCAGCACAAATACAAATAAAGATATACTCTATACTAATTATAAACAGTTAAAGATACATTAAATGTAGCAATGTAAATGTCATGTACAAACAACATTTTATAGGGTAATAACAATAATGATACGATAATAATAATAATAATAATAATAATAATATAAATATGATACATTATACGGGAAACAACCAATTAATATAATATTATATATATATATATTATATATATATATATATATATATATATATATATACCTTACACTGGATAATAATGAAGTCGAGTTTAGAGCAAATATAAATTTAGATTTTTTTTAAAAGATGCCAATGTCCGGCAGCCCCTTATTTCTTGTGGTAGGGAATTCCAGTTGCGAAAAGTGAAGATGGTATATGACATGGAGTGATGTGATGTCCTATGTTGCGGTATATTAAGCAAGAGACTATGTTGTGATCTTGTGTTTAAGTCGTGGTTGAGGATAGATACTGGAAACGGGATGATAAATAATTGGGAATCGAGGTATGTAGGATCTTAAATAGGAGAATTAGACAGTGCGATTTTCTTCTCTCTTTTAGATGTAGCCATGACAATTCGTGGAATAATGGAGAAATGTGATCGTATTTTCGAACATTAAATTGTAATAGCGCAGAAAAGTTGCGAATTATATAGCTAAAGAAAATAAAAAATATCAAAATCGGTTGACGTCTTCCGGTTGCGCAAAGGCTCTGAAATTTGGCAAAATATGAAAAAACTTCATTTTTGGAATTATTTTTAAAAAAATATCAGGTATATATTGCTGATCTTTGCTAAGCACGTTTATGTCTATCTGTGGATTGGTTATAAAATAATTTAAAAACAAAATTATTGAACACACAATTATCAAATATGTGTCCACCGCTGTGGTCTCGAGGTAGCGTGTTGCCTTGTCACGCAGAGGGCCTGGGTTCGATCCCCGGTCGGGACAGTTTTTGTGGGTGAGGTTTTTATAGGGGTTTTTCCTCACCTGTAAGACAAATGTCAGGAAAACTTTAAGGCCCAAACGGTCCCCGAAATCATATGGCCATCATCATCATTCATATTCATCTTAGGTTAAGTTTAGGATTGGGGACTCTCTTGGCGCATCACTATCATCATCATGACCCATCATATCATCGGGGCAACGTAACCCCGCCTTCCAGGCGCCTCAACCTCAGAAGTGGGTTACAATTACGCCATGCCAGGAGAGGAACCAGGAATGTCGAAAGACAAACCTGGGGCATTTGAAAAAAAAAAAAAAAGATCAAATATGTAGTTCGAAGGGATCTGTTCATTATTTGCTATATTTAACGTATTTGCTGGAAAATCAGTCACTGCAAAATAATAGTATTATGATAAACAGAAATGGGTAATTATTGAGGTGAATCACGACTGTGATTGGTTGTAAAACAAAATTAATTGAAACGTGATTGGTCATTGACTCCCATTTGGGGCACGAGTTAAATACAGTCTATTTTATCATCATCATGAACAAACTCGTTTTAGGCCATGTGGCCTGTACAGTACAGGCTATTTTAACATATTAAATTTGAAATATAGGTTACAATGTGAGATAAAAACAAAATAAATAGTTTTTTATTAATTAAATAAAAATAAAACGTAGTTTTATTTGATTTTCATATTTATTATATAATCCAGTGACAGCTGTTTCGGTACACTGTACCTCTTCAGACATGTTAACAAATTATGAATTGTGTTCCAACTGATCTAAGCAACAATACAACAATATTTATTTAAATTTTTAAATTTAACAAAGGGGATTCATTCAAATCAAGTTGAGAATTCAACAGTTTTTTACTAATTTTAAATTTATTAATTTCTACAGCCTCCAAAAGATCTAACTTCTTACGCTTATCACAAATATGTAAAATTTCAAAATTTGGATCGAAACAATGATTAAATTGGGAGTTTTTTTTATTGATGGGCGAAATAGTTCTTTAGAGGACAATTATTTTTATTTATTTTCAAAGGTAGATCTAGATATGATAATATGATAGAGCGTCTAAAAATAAAAATATATAGTAGTTTTAATTAAACCTTTCCGAAACAATTCATAAATACGTACATGTCTATGTAGGCATATCTATTGAATTACACTGCGATGTGATTCAAATATAAACATCAGAAAAACTAAACACGTCCAATGACAAATTAATAACGACAGGCGAGAGAAACTTTAAAATCATTTATCAGCGCATGTTTGTGAAATATTTGACATTGATTTAGATTGTGAAATTCCAATTTTATTATCATGGTGTGCAGAGGTAGACTGGCTAGTAATTAATGGCAGATTACGTATTTATTCAACACACTGCGTATAAATAAATAGCTCTCATGGTAATGGATTTGTATTTATATTCAAAGTTCAAGCCTTCAGCATTAATAAAACGCTACTATTTGTTATAGTTTATTTTACTGCGTAACATTTTAAATGGATTATAAATAGCAACGAGTTTATAGCACTGATATAGAGATTTTAATGTATTCTACTAGAGTTATTGTTTTAGATTGGGTCGAGGTTTATGAGTTCAGTAATTTAAGCTCAATGCTTTGCAAATTTTTATATGGCGTTTGGATTATTTATACAGGACAAAGAGGCTATCAAGCACTACCGCCACTTACATTTTGCTTGTACCTAAATTACATTGTAATTATTTAAGCGAATTAAACATCTACAGCAGGCACGTCGTTTGGACAAGGGCCACTGTCGATAAGGTGAATTGGTTTGACGGTAAATATCGGGGCAAATGGATTCAAGCCTTGGAACCCGAGGTTGTACTCTCTTCAAGAGAGGAACCGAAGAATTGATCCACCGCTGGGATACAGGTTATTCCAATCGCAGGGCAATTCGTTGTATCTTTGTAGGTAAATAAACCCACGACTAAAATGTTTCTTTTACTCTTCCGCTCTTCTAAAATATGATCCTCTCCATGAAGATTCCAGAGGCACCTCAAACTCCATTTCGATAAAAAAAAAAGGCGACTTACAATGGAAGAAATTGGTTTGAAGCCACTAACTTTTAGTAGTAAAACAACCTGAAATATTTATGTAAATACAGTATGTGTGTCATAGATTACATTTTGGACATAATTTCATACAGGTCTCCTCATTTTGTATTTATTATATATGTAAATAATACGTAAAATCTAAGAAAACGCTGTCCTAGGGGTGGAAATCGGTATGAAGCCAGGTCAACTTCTGGCTCTTACAGAGACATAAATGTAAACAAAACTCTGCAATTACATGGAGACGACGTGTCTGTGAGCATCGTTCATCAGTTACAAGTCAGCAGTACGTACAATGCCGCGTGGAAAGCCTCTATCAAATGAAGATAAATCAAGAGTTAGTGCCTTGAAGGAGATGGGCCTTTCCAATAGACAAATACCTACGAAATTGGGGCTTCAAGATGTGTCATTGATAATTTTGTCAAACTGGGCTCACAATATGGAAAAAAGTGGGAAATATGGACGGACAAGAAAATTGTCTGAGCGCACTAAACATCTCATTTTATGTAAAGCAAAAGGTAAGAGTATGTTTTCTTCTCAAATCCAGGCTGATTTGAAGTTGCCAGTAACAGCCAGACGAGTAAGACAAATTCTGTCAGAAGACAAGAACCTAAAATAAAAAAAAATAAATAAAAAAGACACCTCTGAACGATGCTCATAAGAAAGTTAGAATGACTTTTGCTGAAGAACACATGTCCTGGACCTCAGAATGGAATAAAGTATGTTCAGTGATGAGAAGAAGTTTAATCTGGACGGGTCTGATGGCCTTCAGTATTACTGGAACGACCTCCGTACTGAAGAGCAAGTTAGAATGAGTAGAAATTTCGGTGGTGGAGGCGTTATGATTTGGGCAGCATTCTGCTTTAAAGGAAGATCAAAAATAGCATGGATACGCACCAAGATGAATTCTGAGTCCTACACTGAGGAACTTCTGGAGTCCTAATTGATACGAATGTATGAGGAATTTGGGCGAAGATCTAATTTTTCAGCAAGATAATGCTTCCATTCACGTGTCTGCCAAATCAAAGGAGTGGTTCAGGAAGAAAGAAATGCCACTTTTGACGTGGCCAGTCAGAAGTCCTGATTTAAACGCGATTGAGAACTTATGGGGGATCCTGGCAAGGCGTGTGTATCGCAATGGACGGCAGTTTGGGACAGTGACTGAGCAGAAAAATATTATTCAGGAAGAGTGGGCTTCAATCTCAGTGGAAGAAATAAACACTCTCATCAAGTCAATGCCAAAGAGAATCTTCCAAGTAATTAATAACAATGGAGATTCAACTAAATTTTAGAACTTTGTTGTAAACTTTGCGCTCAGTCTTTTTGGTTTAATCTGTGAAATACACGAAGTGCCTTCATACTAATTTCCACCCATATGTGAGAGTGGTTTCAGTTTTCATGTACTTTTTTGGACGGAAATGGATAATTAATTTTGACACTATTTGTGTGTGTTTTATACTCAATCACCTCCTAAGTTAATATAGAAAAATGCCAAAGAAAGAGTAAATAAAACTTGTATTAACCCTTTTAACAAGTGCCTTTATACCAATTTCCACCCATATGTGAGAGTGGTTTCAGTTTTCATGTACTTTTTTGGACGGAAATCGATAATTAATTTTGACATTATTTGTGTGTGTTTTATACTCAATCACCTCCTAAGTTAATATAGAAAAATGCCAAAGAAAGAGTAAATAAACTTGTGTTAACCCTTTTAACAAGTGCCTTTATACCAATTTCCTCCACTGTAGTACCTACCTGTTTCTTCACCTGTATCATACAATTATGATGACGTTTCTTATGGCGAAGCTTTTTCCATTCTTCATATTCACCTGTTACGGGACCGATACTAGTTTTCGAATAATTATAGTTTGTTTTCTTTGCTTAATAAAAAAGACCATATTTCACTCCTACACACACAAAATCTTATTACTAATAACCCTACTTGTTTCTGTGTTCACAATATTTATTTACTTTTGACTAAGCAGTCATTTTATTTCTGGATATCATTCTTCCGATTGAGTTTAGGTAGTCCCAATTACTTTCTATTTGATAGTATCCATTCTAAGATATTCTTTGCATCGTTGTGATATCCATCGTAACTGTACGCTCATACCACTTTAACAGACTTTTCTGTATTTCATCAATGAATGTATCTCCTCCCATAGCTTCTCTTAATTGTATGCTTGGCATTTTATCTAATCTTGTTTTTCTGCATCTTATTTATTATTATTATTATTATTATTATTATTATTATTATTATTATTATTATTATTATTGAATCTCCAAATATTTTGAAACCCTATTTCGCCACAAAGGCATGTTATGGTTGTAGCTTACTATAACAATATTACACTATAGATTGTAAAACAGAAATATTATCTTATGGTTTTGAATGAGAGTTATGAATTACATAAATTGTCTTAGAAAATACTACGTATTGTTATGAATGTTTGTTCCGAATTTCATAAAATGTTTATAATAATTTTGGTTCTTAAAAATCACTGCACACGTTGAGGCAGAAGCCTCATCATCATTTAAAAGTAAGTTTAACCAGAATCGTTGTCTTTCGAATATAGGACAATTAAGTAAAACATATTTTACAGATCGTATTGATTCTTGACATTTACAATTATGATCACTGTCTGGGTTAATGTTAAATCTTCTAAAATAACTTCCACATTTTTCATGACCAGTCATAAATTGTGTTAAAATGAAATTTGGAATAACATATTTTTATATTTAGCCTATGGTGTACTGTAGGAAAGAAGAGCTCTTTAGTCAAAGCACCATTTGCACTCCTTATCCAATGTTCATTCCAATCAGTGATGCTATAGCCAAAAAGTTTCTTTTTAACATAGGATATCTTATTTACACATGCAGAAATCAAACTTAAAGATATCATATATATATATGATGATGAAAAAACGGATATAATTCCCTTTTAGGAGAAAAAAAGGGTCTTCTTCTTCTTCCTTCCAAGTATTAGGCCAAGGCCTGTTACGATCCTATAGAAAATGTTTCCTCCAGCGTTCCGGGAAATTCTCGTATAAGACTTGAAAGCATAATAATAGTCCCTTCGATTGGTTGCTGGCCAAAGGAAGGTAAGACCAGTGATGGGGCTGCCATCTTATAGCCTCTGGTCAGGCTTTTCTGGAGAAGAAAAGAAAATAAAGGAAAGAAGAAATGAAAGAAAGGAAAGACTCCCTAGCCCTCGGATGCCCTAATGGCGTCGGGGTCGAAAAAACAAGAGCTAATCAAGAAAGGTTAGATAGTAAAGTTAAAAGAGTCTGGTATAATTAAGTGGAAGAAACGAAGAAATATCAGATCGGTTAAAGATAAAAGTAAGGAGCAAAACGCAAGTAAGTGGAAGCAATGTTTTGCTCAGCTTGGGCACCTTGTGGTCGCCATCCACATATCCCCTAGATGGGGACCCCTGAGGGGTCTAAGGGCGGGAATCGAACCCAAGGTATCTTGCACCATAGAATCACGGTTGTAGGGAATAAAGAATCGAGTTTTGTGAATAGTGAACATAATTTTCCTATAAAATCAACCATCCAAGTACTAACCCTAGCCAATATTGCTTAACTTCGGTGACAAGAGGAGAACCGGCGTTTTCAATATGTGGTGTGAATTAAAACAACGAACCAGAAACATTAAGTAGAAATTAAAGTAGAGTGACGAGGAAAAGTTAAAACTTATTTATTAGGGGAAAATCCAACTTATACCAATATGCTTTTGCTTTACAGTTCTGGTCTCCAGACTTTAGAAGCTTCAGATACACCATATGGTGAAAGAGAGATGTAATTTGACCAACATACTGGTATTAAATTTAGATATCCTTGCTTTTGTTGCTTATATAAATCCCATTGAGAAGGAAATACGCATTACAACAAATATTTTTAGGTAGTGTAGACAAGTTCCAGACTGTTTGTCTCTTTTTTTGTTTGTTTTATCATTCATTCATAGTGTTCTGCTCAAAAGCAGGTCTTTCACTGCAAACTCAGCATTATCATGTCATGTTTGCAGCTTTACTAGGAATATATAGGTGTGGTAGCTTCCCGTTTCTTTCCACACCCCACTCTCTCTTTTGCATCTTAAAATCTAAAAGATCTTAAGAAGGTCCCGAGGGACCCCAACTTGGAGGTGAGGAGAGTGGATTTGGCTAAGTTAGACCCTCCGAACTTCACCGAAATTCACACCAGAGGTTAAATATCAGTTCCATCAGGGTTTTTGACCAGATCAAAGATCCGGAAATCGCAATTAGCCTCTGCCCCCCTTGTTTTATCAAATGTAAATTAAAATACGTTAAATCTCATCGGAACTCGTCGAGTTCTAGTTTTTGATAACAGAATACTTCTCATTATCACCGATTCAACATGATTTGTAAAAGATAATCCGGTACTTCATGAATTTGGAAATCTCCCAATAGATAGAAACTTTTGACTGTTCGTCAAAATATTTTATAAAATTGCTCTCAGTTCCTGGGGCTCCAGACTTTAGCATTGGAATGAAAACAAGGCTGCCAACAACAGTAAAACGTAGGCTTCCATAACATCTTATATTTTATTCATGGTCATCATCATCGTAATCATCAACACCACTACCACCACCATCATCGTCATCAGTAGAGACAACCTAAGATATGAGTAAAATACTGTCCCCGAAATCATATGGCCATCGCAATCATTTACATTTGTTATGCAGGTGAGGGAAACCCCCGATAAAAACCTCACCCAGAAAAACTGTCCCGACCAAAGTTTATATCGGATTTCATTATCGTATGCTTTTTCATAATCTACAAATATAACTTCACTCTCCCCCAAATATTTCTTACTAATATACTAATCGAATGGAAACAATAAAAAATACGTACAATTACATAATTAGACTATTATACATTTTATCCATTAATTTGTACGTACATAGAGTTTTTTTGCTTTTGTTTAAAACATACGTCATTGGTTGCCCCGATGATATGATGGGTGATGATGAAGATAGTGGTGCGCTGGTTCGAGTCTCCACGGGGGAAGAAATTTTTCTCATGGGATTTCGGCCAGTATGAGACCGCTGCCCACCCAGCATCGTGAGGCATTTGGGTAGCTACAATAAGTATACCAGCTATAACGGGTGGGGGATCCGACATGCTGACCACATGTCACCCCTACACCGGCTAGATGATCGTCTACTTCTGTGATTAACACATGTGGATGTGAGGCGAGCAGCAGGCTGGTCAGCCAAGGGCCTTCTAGACCTGTCGCGCTTGGTGGAAATATTTACATCCCTATAAATTATTTTTATTGAACTTAGCATAATAAATATGTATCCTATAAGGGGATTCAACGGGAAGCTACCACACCTATAATTCCAAGCATAGCATGATTGCAGTGAAAGACCTGCCCTTGGGCAGAACACTATAGAATAGAATAAGGGATGTAAGCAGTTGAGGATTTTTCCTGCGAGCGCCAGCTATGTTATAAAAATTAAATTTTCAAATAAATTATTTTGGATTTACATTTCTGTAAATATCACTGAAAAAGTTTCAGTATTTTCTCGTTTTTTCATATTTTTTTTGTTACTATGGAAGTATTTATTTACGTCATAGCAAAATCCTTAGGGGGAAAAAATCCCTCCCATTGCCTATACAGCATATTACAGGATCTCTCGAGAAACTTTTAAGAAACATAGGTTATACAGAGAGTATATTTATTTTGTTAAGGAAAATGTACTCTAAAACACGTCTTTTATGATTTCTGCACGTGTCATGTTGCACACTGCGCCATGTAACCAGACTCCAGTTTTTTTTTTCTTTGAGAACAAGTCAAAAGTATTATATACTTACTCACTTGCACTATCGAACCCGTAGGTTCAAGGCCGCGCGGACATAAGCTCTCCATACATCCCTATCCTGAGCTAATGCTTTCCAATCATTCCCTTTCCAATCATACTTCCTTCAAGTTAATGTTATTCTCCCATCTCATTCTTGGTCTACCAACTGGGCGTTTTGCTTCTGGTTTTCCTACAAGAAGCTTCTATGCACGTCTTTCATTCCCCAATGGTGCATGAAATTCGAATTGCCACCAGAGCTCAGCTGATTGTCAGAATTAATTATGCATTTTACCATATTCTGCCATGCTCAACAGAGTTAGACAATCTTTCTGCAAAGGTATCAAGCACTTTATGAGAAATGGTGAAGACTTTGAACACGCATTATAAAGTGTCAAAACATTATGTTCAATAAACTATATTTGGTACTCTTACTTTAAGAGAGGATAAGAGATTACGAATATTTAAGAATAAAGTTCTTAAGAAAATGTTTGGACCAAAGAGAGATGAACAGACAGGTGAATGGAGAAGACTGCATAACAGTGAACTACATGGTTTTATAGGAACACAGACTTTTATTAAAATATAAAGCAGTCAAGAAGTAATCAGAGGATAGAAATGGGAAAATAAGTTTTTAACAAGAAGAGAAAAATTTCCTGCGGACTTTGGCAAAAGAATTAAGGAAGAGGCCAGTGAAGTGCTTTGTGTGGAGTGTGCATTGTATGGTGCAGAGACTTGTACTTTACGACGGAATGAGGAGAAGCGATTGGAAGCTTTTGGGATGTGGATATGGAAAAGGATGGAGCGTATAAAATGGACAGGCGAAATAAAAAATAAAGATGTACCAGACAGAGTGGGTGAAAGAAGAAACATTGTTGGAACTCGTAAAGAAGAGGAAAATAAATTGGATTGACCACTAGCTAAGAAAAAACTTCCTGCTGACGAATGCCCTCGAAGGAATGGTCAACGGAAAGAAGGTTAGGAGCAGAAAATGACATCAGATGATAGACAATATTACAATTAAATGGTTTGTATGTGGATACAAAAAGGAAGGCTGACTTAAGGAAATAGTAGAGAATGCTGAGTTTGCAGTGAAAGACCTGCTCTTGGGCAGAACAGTGTATGTATATCAAATATGATAAGGTAAAGTGATCGCACAATAGGCCTCAGGAGGCCCTTGAGGTAGTAGGAGGTTAAGGCTTCCACTTCTTCTGGACAATCGGCACTTCATGTCAACCGGGTTGTCAGCCCTGCGTGACGGCCGACTATACTCCAGAACTAGCATCTGGAACTTATTTCAGTTAGAGGCTGAGTCGACCCAGGGCCATAGTGCCGCCAGAAGGTATAAGTCAGTTTAAAAATCCTGATCCAACCGGGACTCGAACCCTCGACCTTTTGGCTTGTAGCGCAGTGCCTTAACCACTATGCTACGGCGTGCCCCATGAAACATGATACAATTTAATTTTATGTAGGTACATTTTATATTAAATATTAAGTTTAAGATAAGAACAGGATTGAAGAGATGGGGGAAGGGGTTATGCAATATGTTTGACAGAGTGATGTTGCCAAGTTTCTACCATTTATTTTGTAGAATGGATCATTGTGGCTTTAAAAGAGAGATCGTAACGTGGAATCATACCCAAATCTTCAGTGTATATTTCTATATTTATAATGTCGAATGAATGGAATTCTTCACTATTTTCTGTCCAGCCTAAGAAAGACACTTGAGGAAAATAAATGGGCGGGTAGTTCACGAAGCACATGATTGCTGCAGTTACTGCGATTCGTTCCTGACCAAAGCACAGTTCAGCAGAAGCGAAAAAATAGATCATGTACTCGATTAATATAATTAGGTATTTAAAGCTATTTATGTTAACTATAGTTGATCAGAATACAGTATGTACCTATATGTTTCTTCGAAGGTCGGAGACTAACTAAAATTTCGTATTTGCTTGAAATCAAACGATTCTTGAAAGTAAGTTAAATGTCAGTTATAAACATGGCGGCTGTCGGGTAGTTTATGTTAACTCGGTGATAAAATGTGTGATCAAAATTATTAGAAGCACAAAGGGAAATTGTTGAAGAGTTGTGAGAAACGGTGTTAAATGTATTAGTTTTCGAACACCATTGTAAATATTAATACAACCTACAACATTAAAATTTAAAACGAATGTTGTGCATTAATTTATCGGCATATGACAAAACAGCTGACAGAGTTCGCCTGCACTCTTACACGTGCTGCGCGGGGTAATACATTCGGAAGTTCATTGTCAAAGTGTGCTTCTTACGTTGGACAGATAACTGTTTCTCAGAAGTTTCAGAGTAGCTTGGAAAATCAGTTTTAAAGTAAAATCATGTACCGAAGTTGCTATTGTGAGCAAACATTATCATGCAGATTGTTTTGAAGTATAATTCACTTATAAATTTATTTTTGTGAATTGAAACACAGAATATGTAGTTTTTACATATACATGATTTTTCATATACGATAAGTGGAGGTAGAACAATTTCTTTGTAAACACAATATCAACGTAAGGTCGATGCGACTGTGACGTCAGAGGGAAGGAGGTAAGAATAGTTTTTTGCGCGATAGTGCGTTTTGTCGCACTTACCAGCAATGGCTACCATTATTGAAAGTTTAACTTCCTACATTTCGGGGTTGCCAACCTAAATAACTATACTGTAATATTACATTTACATACACGTACGAGAAGTAAAACCACTGCCCTCTATGTATACTACGTACAATCTACATTTCGGGGTTGCCAACCTAAATAACTATACTGTAATATTACATTTACATACACGTACGAGAAGTAAAACCACTGCCCTCTATGTATACTACATACAATCTACATTTCGGGGTTGCCAACCTAAATAACTATACTGTAATATTACATTTACATACACGTACGAGAAGTAAAACCACTGCCCTCTATGTATACTACGTACAATCTACATTTCGGGGTTGCCAACCTAAATAACTATACTGTAATATTACATTTACATACACGTACGAGAAGTAAAACCACTGCCCTCTATGTATACTACGTACAATCTACATTTCGGGGTTGCCAACCTAAATAACTATACTGTAATATTACATTTACATACACGTACGATAAGTAGTAGTAGTAGAATGGAATTTATTGCCTTTTTTTTCAGAATAAAGAAAATACATATGCATTTATATTGCGCACGGGCCTGCTTGGCCGTACGTGCATTATTTTTCCATGAATAAAAAATAAAACTAATAATATAAACAAATACCTACAAATACACCTGTATCAAAAAACAATAACAGGCTACATATAAGTAAAATCTATGTGTGCACAATATCAAAATAATACATATCTACATTCATCCACATTCCGTACATTAATATTTAAAAAAAAAATGCTAGAAAACAAATTAGAAAAAAAAACACACACACACACACATACACCCCCACACATATACACACCGCACGCTCATACCCCCCTACCCCCGTCCCTGCAGACATTAATTGCACTATCAGACTATTCAACTTATCAGACCTACTTATTATATAACATGATTAAAGATCGAAAACAAAGACCATATGGAGATTCTTCTTATTGTTAATACATATATCCTTAATCTACAATTTTGTTATAGGCCTATCTCAATTTCGTAAAACCACTGCCCTCTATGTATACTACGTACAATGTACATACAAAAAATATCCAAAAGTTAGTGTTAATATACATTATACGAAACAAATCACTGCATTTTAAATGAACTTAACTTTATTTGAAACAATATAAATCAATAAATACGTACTTGCGGACATGTTATCAATAATGATTGTTCTCAAGGCCTCCTGTTGTTTCAAATAATAAACATTGCCCACACTGTTAACGTTAGTCAATTGTTTATAATGGACGCAAATATTTCCAACAAAGATGTTATTATTTTAATATTATATATTTTATTTATTATTTTGAAAACATCATCGCGCAAAAAATAACGCAGAACGCACGTTTGTGAAATGTTTTACAAAATTTCGTAAATAAAACCTCGCTTTCCTCGTTTCTGTAAAAATCACTTCCCAACCTCGCATCGTAATATACTATTTCTGTGTCGTCTGGTTACAGCAACAGTTTATAGCAGCTAACCATTTTACATTAGTTATATTTCACTCCAAATGTTCTGAACAGTCAGTGCGCAACTTCCGTATTCCGCCGAAGTACAGTTTGTCTGTGTCCCGCGCGTAGCCGAGTGGTTAAGGCAAGAAGCCTTTGAGCTGAGCTACAGGATTCGCGCTGGTTCGAGTCTCCATGGAGGTATAAATTTTATCGTGGGATTTCGGCCAGTATAGGACCGATGCCCACCCAGCATCGTGAGGCATTTGGGTAGCTACAATAAGTAGCGACTCCAGCTTGATAAGACCAGCTATATCGGGCGTGGAACCGACATGCTGACCACATGTCACCACTACACTGGCTTATGATCGTCTACCTTTGTGATTAGCACATGTTGACGTGAGGCCAGCAGCCGGCTGGTAGGCCAAGGGCCTTCTAGGCCTGTCGCGCTAGGAGTTGGAGTTGAATACTTTCTGCAAGTCTGAATCCTCATCTTGTTTACTTCTCACCGCTGTTCAGAGTTCAGAGTGGCCTCTAACATATTATTGAATCTTGGACAACCTCGCGTCATTGGAAGGAGAAGATATCATCTCTAATGATAAGTAAGTTACATAATTCGTGACATTTATTATTTTTAGCTAAGTATAAACAAAGGAAAATAATTTAAAATTAAATACAAATCCTAGCATTAATAACACCGGTCAACATGATTTTTGTCTCATGAGTACCAATAGTTGTACTTAATGCAGTTTTTTATCGTGTTTTCAAATATGTATTGGAATTTCTCCATCACCCACAGTTTTTTTATTTCAATTTCAATTTCAGAATTAATGGATTTAAATAATTATTTTTTATAAGCGTTTTTTCGTCCATTTGTCCATTGTAAAATAACTTAAAACCAAATGACCTAACTCAGATGATTTCAGCTATGGAAAAGAGATATCAAGGCAAATGGAATCCTAATATGCTGGCCGATTATTGTTGGACCATCAAGAGGGATGCTCCACAGGCGAAATATAGCAGAAAATCGTCATTCCTTACTTTCTAGGCGAGTCCGAATGTTCGAATATTGTGTAGTTAGGAATACAGAAAATATTAAAGTGCTTGAAATTATAAATTCCTATCTTTCGCAAACCTTGCGTGATGGAGAAAAACCGATGTCATACTCGTATTTGAATTCAGGAGAAAAAATACTATCAGAATCACATATTTTTTTCTTTCTGAGACAAAAAAAAAACTTTTTTGCTGCACAGTGTTATCATATTATGTTTATATACAAAACTAACCTATGCTTCATGTTATAAATAAAAATTAGATTAGGAGAAGCTATAATGAGAAATAATTAAATTTGTTCTACTAAATTTATATATATATATAGGCCTATATATACATAGATTTTTAAACTTTACACATCTTTTTGTGCCTATATATATATATATATATATATATATATATATGATATGAAAAGAAAAAAGAATGCTTGAGTCGGGATTTGAACTCGAGTCTCTAAAGTCTGTACCTTTAGCGCTCTAACCAACTGAGCTACCCAAGAATGTGTGTGTATATATATATATATATATATATATATATATATATACAGATTCTCTGTCGGCCGCGGTGGACTAGTGGTTATGCTCCTTGCCTCTGGTCCCGAGGGTTGCGGGTTCAAACCCGGCCGGGGATTTTTTAGGATGGAAAAATCCAAGGAGCAAGTCCTCCGGGAGGGACTTTGAGCCGTTGCTCCAGAGTCTGAAGATTTTCAGGGTCGTAAAAGATCCTTAAGCCTGAATGAAAAGGCCCCTAAGCAAAATTTACCGAATTTTCCCGTCCTAGTACTACCTTGGTTTCCTAGATGTCAGTATGAGGCGGAACGCTGACCACGGACCACTCAAATGACATCTATACGAAAACAAGCGTAACTAAATTAGTATGGTTCAAATTCTTCCTTGTAGGGGAAGAGCACCTAAATCTCTGTTAAGGGAAAATATTCTCTGATCGTAATCAACTATTTGGATGCTGACTGGGAAGATTTCTTATTCTATTACAGAGTTATACATTTTGATTACATCAGTGATGGTATCTGTAACTTTATGCAATTTTTCAGCCACAAAAACAGGCGCAATTGTAGAGAACATGTAGGAAAAAAACAAATCAATCGCAAAATAATGGTTCTCAGCCGAATTAGACAAGCGGATCAAATATCGACTGACAACGCGAGTGTCTATGTGGTAGGATAGTATTTCAGTTCCGCGTCATCGGCATTTAATATGGCAAGAGAGACAGAGAGGGAGAAAGAGAGAGAATGAGGGAAGGGAAAACATAAAATAGGATGATGAAAATAGGGGGGTAGAGAAATGGGGAAGAGAGCTTTTCACTCCGCATCAGTTTTGATGGACCAGAATCAATAATTCAGGACGGTATTAAAGCCGCTGGGGAATTTTACCGTGCCACAGTATATAAAGAATATTTAGTGGAGGCTGATGTATCTCCCGATCTCGTACAGGGGAAACACGCGAAGAGAGAACCTGGCATTTTGCTTGCTTGTCTCTGATAGCCCGTCTGTCGACATGGCCCCTGGGAAAACCCCCCTGGGAGGGTAGGCAGCACATTCGACCTAGCGAAGCGACTGGTAAACCTAACACGCAGGCTCAACCATAGCATTCACATTCAGATGGGATTGCACTGGTGAACATAGTGTGACTGAAGGAGACCTACTACATACTTCAGGGGTTGACGAAATGTTTCTTCAAACTAGTTTACTTAAGACCGAAATATTAATATCTTATGATAAAATAATTCAAATTAACGTATTAATAATAATAATAATAATAATAATAATAATAATAATAATAATAATAATAATAATAATAATCATCATCATCATCCGGTATCATGGCAGCTGCCGCCGTCTTCCGGAAACCAAACGCCATTCCTCTCTATCCATCCATTGATCTTCCTCCATTCCTCTGATATTCATAGCTGCTTGTACCCCTTCTATCCAAGTTTTCTTCGGTCTTCCTCTCTTCCTCCTTTCCATTGGGATCTATTCCATAACAATTTTTGGCAATCTTTGCTCTGACATTCGTTTGACATGACCGTACCATTGCTATCTTTTCTTTTCTGTGATGTCTATGATGTCCGGCTCCTCTTGTACACCTATAATTTCCCTTATTTCTTTATTTCGTATTCTATCCATTCTAGATTTTCCAGCTGATCTTCTTAAAACATCCATTTCTGTACTTAAAATAATAATAATAATAATAATAATAATAATAATAATAATAATAATAATAATAGATAAATAGATAGATAGATAGACAGATCATCGGTTGATTAATGTCTTTGACATCGTCCGATTCCTAATAGCCAATTTTGTCGGTTCATCCAATCTCCTGGTTGTATATGTTTCTCCTTCATATATAAACATATTTCCTGACTCCAGAAGGTTTTAGGTCTTCCTCTGCTTCGTCTTCCCTCAGGTTTCCGTTCCAAAACAGATTTTGGTAGTCGCTGTAAAAGGGAAGATGCTAAGAGGAAGGAGAGCCTCTAATTGCTTTAAATTCTAAGACTTAGAGGAACCGACCTGCACATCTTCCTAGTGTCCAATCCCACCTTCACGTGGTGCAGCTGTTAGTAACCATATAACTTATACGTATAACTTATGTGGTGAACGGACGGGATGGGCTATTCACCAATTGCACTGGTCAGCATGGTGAGATATTGACCGATATGGTATTCGTACGTCCACTTCCATAGCATATCTCTTTTTATATTTCCTAAACAGTCTCTCTGAACTGAACACTTGTTTTTTCCGACCCCGATGGTATTAGAGTATTCGAGGCCGAGGGGATCATTTCATCTTATCTTTTCTGTCAAATTCTTCCTATAGGGCAGATCAGGCTATTAGCTGTACTGAAAGCAACTGATCTAAGGATGGACACCTGAAAAAAAAATCCCTGGTCCTCCAGGTTGGGATTGATGCTGTAGGCCAGCTCCCTCCCATCAGAAAAAAATTGCAATGCAAAAAAAACCTAACAGAGATAAGCCGGTCAGATAATAATAATAATAATAATAATAATAATAATAATAATAATAATAATAATAATAATAATAATAATAATAATAATAATAATAATAATAATAATAATCCATCCATAGTATCCATAGTAATTCTGCCCGAAGGCAGGTCCTTCACTGCAATCATAGCATTTTCATGCTATCCTTGCAGCTTTACTAGGGAATTGTGTAGGTGTGGTAGCTTCCCGTTGCTTTCCACACCGGTGAAGGATGATGATGATAATGATAGTGGTAAGGATGATAATGATAAGGATGATGGCCATATGATTTTGGGGACCGTTTGGGCCTTAAAGTTTTCCTGACATTTTTCTTACAGGTGAGGAAAAACCCCGATAAAAACCTCACCCAGAAAAACTGCCCCGATCGGGGATCGAACCCGGGCCCGCTGCGTGACAAGGCAGCACGCTACCTCGAGACCACAGCGGTGGACGTATAATAATAATAATAATAATAATAATAATAATAATAATAATAATAATAATAATAATAATAATAATAATAATAATAATAATAATAATAATAATAATAATGCGAAATATGTAAAATTTACAAAATGTGAAATTGAGAAACTGTTTTAATCACCTATCACAAAAGAAATTAAAAATTGTAGAGAATTTTGTTTATAGATAAAACATGTCTTTATGTTGAGGGACGGTTGGGTTCTATCGTGCCATCTAAAGAAAGTTGAGTCCTAGAATTTATTCACCAGAGAATTACATCGACTATGGGCGGGATCCAAACGGTGTATCTCTCTCATGTTATGGAGTTCGAGAATGCCAAAATCAGCATTCAAGCCGAGATTGCCTAATAGACTCTGCTATGAGGTTGAAGGGCTAAAAGCATAGGCGTATATCAAGTGATAGGCTTCATATTTAAGTAGGTTAGACTGTGGCAGTGTCTATATATGCCTATGTAAATATGTAGGCCTATGTATAAATGTAAATATTAATTATTATTATTCTTATACATTTTGTACTTTCATTACGAAACTACTGTTAGGTTACGTCTTTTGAGATATATATATATGATATGAAAAGAAAAATGAATGCTTGAGTCGGGATTTGAACCCGCGTCTCTAAACCCTGTACGTTTAGCGCTCTAACCAACTGAGCTACCCAAGAATTCCAACACAAACATACATTTTTCTTATACATGTAGTATTCTCAATTCACACAAGAGGTAGCGGAAATTTGTTCCGACTGACATCTAGTAACGCAGTAACGCTTGTATATTTAGATGATTTAGATGATGATATTTAGATCCATGAATGAAGATGATGATGATGAACTATATTTTTGACATTTGGCAATGAAGGCAAATATGATATGAAAATAAAAATGAATGGTTGAGTCGGGATTTGAACCCGCGTCTCTAAACCCTGTACGTTTAGCGCTCTAACCAACTGAGCTACCCAAGAATTCCAACACAAACATACATTTTTCTTATACATGTAGTACTCTCAATTCACACAAGAGGTAGCGGAAATTTGTTCCGACTGACATCTAGTGGCTAACATAACAGTTAAGCAAATTTTTAAAGAGAATATTTACTTTATAACAGTAACGCTTGTATATTTAGATGTTATAACTATATTTTTGACATTTGGCAATGAAGGCAAATATGATATGAAAAGAAAAATGAATGTTTGAGTCGGGACTTGAACCCGCGTCTCTAAACCCTGTACGTTTAGCGCTCTCTCTCTCTCTCTGTCTATATATATATATATATATATATATATATATATATATATTTGTGTGTGTGTGTTTTTTTTACAAAAAACACCCTGTGTTAAATTAACTTATATACTAATTAAGCGATGTCAAACAATTATAGAAGATAAAAATAATGAATCTACAAACATAAAGATATTTAACAAATCAATATGGAATTAGACATACGCTAAAATGCGTGGGACAGTACAATAATTCATTAAAAAAATAATAACAATATGACATAGGCTGAATTGTAACACATCCTATACAAGATGGGGTTCAGATACATTTTTTAATGCGTTGTTTAAACTGATTCAACGAGAGGAAACGTATTTAAGATTGTTGCGGGAAAAATAGTACGGTCTCTGTAGTCCTATTTACAAAAGAACATTGTTTCTATATCCATTCTTTATTTGCTAGTTCTGATTATATATTTAGTTATTTTCATAGGCAATGTATAATTTAACCTGATGACGTCGGTCCCGGTGTTTATCACTCTCGAGTTGGTTCCAAGTTTCTAGGGTTCAAATCAGTCTGCGGTAGATGGATTTTGAGGGGGTCAGAATTTAGATTCCATCAGAAGGGAAAAGCCTCGGATCTCATGTCGTAGGCTATATTTTCGGCATGTTAAAGTATCTCAGGCCTGCGAAAAACGAATCTCTGTGCAAAATTTGTCTGCTATTTCACGCCCAGATATGAATTGCAAGGTTAATGACCTAAGCTATTAAGGAGTAGGTATTGTTAAATAAAATAGGTTATAACAAAGCTCTGGCGAAATAGAAGACGGTATTAGATTCATCAGGTAAAATGAACTATTACCATTATTATTACCATTATTATTTTTATTATTACCCTTATTATTATTATTATTACTTAACCTAAGATGAATATGAATGATGATGATTGCGATGGCCATATGATTTCGGGGACCGTTTGGGTCTTAAAGTTTTCCTGACATTTGTCTTACAGGTGAGGAAATACCCCGATAAAAACCTCACCCAGAAAAACTGTCCCGATCGGGGATCGAACCCGGGCCCGCTGCGAGACAAGACAGCACGCTACCTCGAGACCACAGATGTGGACTTGTTACTATTATTATTTATGTTATTTTTGTTACTATTATTATTATTAGTGTTATATTTGTTATTGTTATTATTATTATTATTATTATACTATCACTGCTACTATCACTATTACTATTATTATTATTATTATTATTATTATTATTATTATTATTATTATTATTATTATTATTAAATGGAATAGTATGGGACAAACATATCTTCAAAGAAACAAAATAAACTATTTTTAATACAATAATCAGAAGCATTATTACCTATGGAGCTGATGCCTGGGCTTTAAATGCACAAATGAAAAAAAAAAAAATTGCTCGCCACTGAAATGGACTACTGGAGACGTGCTGCAAGAATATCCAGGAAGGATAAAATCAGAAATTCATATATAAAAGAAAAAATGCAGGTACAATATTCAATATTAGATTTTATAAAGAAGAAACAATTAAATTGGTACGGACACATTAGAAGGATGGAAGAAGGAAGACTACCTAAGATAATAATGGATTGGGAACCACAGGGAAGGAAAAAGAAGGGTAGACCAAATATTACGTGGATTCAGGGAATCAATGAAACTAAGAGGGAGTGGGAAATAGAAGAAGATATATGGATGAACAGACAAGAATGGAAAAATGTGTTGAATCAAATGGGTAGTTAACTGTGAACATGGGTACCGGAAAAATGTATATTCATTGTAAAAGCCGGAATAATAAAATTATTATTATTATTATTATTACTATTATTATTATTATTATTATTATTATTATTATTATTATTATTATTATTATTATTATTATTATTATTAGAGACCCCTCCATGGTATCTTTACCTTGTCGTGGTGGAGTGGCTTGCGTGCTTAAATGATCCTGAGAGCTATGCCGGCGGTAGCATTGCTGCCGATAGGGTTACCCATGCCGGACTGGTCGAAGGTGATAAGCCAGACGAAAAAAGTACCTTGGGCGAAAGAGTGACGATCTTTCACCGTAAAAATACAACCGTCAAGAAATGCGGACATGGGTTCATCTGGGGTAAAATTTTCCGGAGGTCAAATAGTCCCCCATTCGGTTCTCCGGGCGGGGACTACTTCAGGGAACCCATGCCAAAGGCTCAAACACAGGGACATGTTCCTAGGAACATGGAATGTTAGGACTTTATACAATAGCGGGGCACTAGAGATATTAACGCGGGGAACTAGATAAATCGCCCTTGGATATAAGTCGCTTTACAGGAAGTTAGGTGGCCAGGAGAAGGTAGTCAGGAATCAGGAACCTTTGCATTATTCTATGGGGGTGCAGAAAGACCTGCATTTGGAACGGGTTTTTTAGTCAGAAGGAGGATCCTATTCGCTATCCGAGATATTAAGTTTGTTAATGATAGGATATCATACATAATTCTAAAGGGTAAACGACATGATTTTATAATTGTAAATGTACATGCCCCCACAGAAGATAAAGATGACAAGATCAAGGATGAGTTCTATGAAGAATTAGAATGCTTATTTGATAGCCTTTCACGATATCATATGAAAATTGTCTTAGGAGATTTTAATGCAAAAGTGGGGCGGGAAGATATATTCAAACCAACAATAGGCAAATTCAGTCTTCATGAAGATAGTAACGACAACGGGGTTAGATTAGTCACATTTGCCACATCAAAGAATCTCATTGTTAAGAGCACAACATTTCAGCATAAGGATATTCATAAATACACCTGGATGTCCCCAGATGGAGAAACTCGGAACCAGATAGATCATGTATTAGTGGATAAACGCTGGCACAGTAGCATCATTGATGTTAGATCAGTTAGAGGGACAGACTGCAATTCGGATCATCATCTGGTCAGAGTGAAAATCAGACAACGGCTATCGCTTATGAGAGGAACGAATGCTAAAGATGATTCTGTAAAATATGAATTAAAAAACTTGAGAAATGATGAAATGCGGCAAGAATACCAAATCAAAATTGCTAATAGATTTGAAGTACTGGAATCTTCAGATGACAATGTGACAAACGAAGAAGAACCTGATGTAAATAAAGAATGGGAGGCTATAAGAGATACTATTAAATTTTCAGCATCAGAAAGCATTGGTTGTTTAAAAAAAGAGGCAAAACAAGAAACGGTTTGATGAGGAATGTGCCGACATTGTAAAGAAAAGAAAACTAGCAAAAATGAAATGGTTACACGAGCCAAATGAGGTAAATTTAGAGCAATTGGGTAGTATGAGACGGGAAACCACTAAGTTACTAAAGAGTAAAAAGAGGGAATATTTGAGAGAGAAGATTAATGATCTTGAAATGAATGCAAAAAATAGGAACATTAGAGAATTATATCAGGGAATTAGTATAGAGAAGAAAGGGTTTCGGGCTAGAACAAACATAATTCGAAATGAAAATGGGGATATGATTGCAGATTCTAGGAGTATATTAAATAGATGGAAAAGTTACTTTAATCAGCTATTAAATGTACATACAGAACAGGACATTGAGGAGGATAAGTTACAGACAGCAGAAATGCTAGTCGCAGAGCCAAGTGCATTAGAGGTTGAAATGGCGATTGAAAAATTGAAGATGTATAAAGCATCAGGTTCAGATGAGATCCCAGCAGAACTCATAAAATCAGGAGGATAAAAATTGATAGACAAAATACGCTGGTTGCTTAGTATGATTTGGGAAAAAGAAGCTCTTCCAGATGAATGGAAGGAATCAATTATCGTACCAATTTATAAGAAAGGAGATAAAACTGATTGCAACAACTACAGGGGCATCTCATTACTTTCAACTTCATACAAAATTCTTACAAATATATTAGTAAGCAGACTTACTCCCTACATTGAAGACATTCTAGGAGATCATCAATGTGCATTTAGAAGAAACAGGTCTACAACAGATCAGATTTTTAGTATAAGACAGATTTTAGAAAAGAAATGGGAATATAATGGCACTGTACATCAACTATATGTAGACTTCAAAAAAGCATATGATTCAATTAAGAGGGAGAAGTTATATAGTATCCTGCTGGAATTCGGAATTCTTAAAAAGTTAGTTAGACCTATACGAATGTGTCTAAATGGCTCAAATAGTAGGGTGCGTGTAGGCAAACAGTTTTCAGACACTTTTGAAATCCAGAATGGGTTGAAGCAAGGAGATGCACTAACTCCTCTACTATTTAATTTTGTACTAGAGCATGCCATTAAATCTTTAGAGAATGAGGAAGGCTTACAACTGAATGGTATTAATAAGCTGTTAGTTTATGCTGATGATGTAGTACTATTGGCCGATAGCGAGGGGATACTAAAGGCCAACACGCACACACTATTGAGTAACACTAAGAAATTAGGACTGGAAGTAAATATCAGCAAAACTAAATATGTGGTCACAGGTAGAAATTCAGTATATAATGGAAATGGACAGCTAATGACAAATGAGGGAAATTTTGAGGAAGTGGCTGAATTCAAATACCTAGGAACAATAATCACAAATAGGAATGAGACGCACAAAGAAATTAAACATAGGCTCAATTCTGGAAATGCATGCTATTATGCATTGCAGAGACTTTTGATGTCCCAACTCCTTTCAAAAAACGTTAAGCTGAAAATATATAAAACTATTATTCTACCAGTTATATTATATGGGTGCGAAACATGGACTTTTACTTTAAGGGAGGAAAGGAGATTACGAGTATTTGAGAATAAAGTTCTTAGGAAAATTTTTGGACCAAAGAGAGATGAACAGACAGGTGAATGGAGAAGACTACATAACAATGAACTACATGGTCTTTATAGGAAGCCAGATATAATAAGAACAGTTAAGTCTCGTAGACTGCGATGGGCAGGACATGTTGCACATATGGGGAATGAAAGACGTGCATGGAAGCTTCTTGTAGGAAAGCCAGAGGGAAAACGCCCAGTTGGTAGACCAAGAATGAGGTGGGAGAACAACATTAACTATGATTTGAGGGAAGTAGATTATACAGTGAATGATTGGAAAGCATTAGCTCAGGATAGGGATGTATGGAGAGCTTATGTCCGCGCGGCCATGAACCTACGGGTTCGATAGTGCCAGTGAGTAAGTAAGTATTATTATTAGAGACGAGTGGAGAAGAAACATAAAACTTTAGGCACAGAAAGATGTGCAATCATTAAAAATCTGTAGGCATATATAAATAAAAATAGTACTAATACTATTATTTTTTACTACTATTATTATTATTATTATTATTATGGGATTTTAGGCCTAGGTCTGGGAGCGGAGATTGTAAACCCCTTGTACAGATGGCGTTGAGAGTAGAGAAAGAAAGAGAGGGTAAAAGAGAGGAAAAGAGAGATACGCTATGTTTATTAAAAACTCGTCCCTTCCTACTAAATAGGTGTATGGGATATTAAACTGAGAAAAGGCGACTGGTTGCTCAGTCGGCGGAAAATGAATTTGGCTGTAATTACAACGAGCAGACTACACACGGCTTACGTCCGCGCATACATTAATCTCAAATGTCATCTTTCCAACCCCTTCAATTTCATTTTTTCTACTATTTTTATTTAGCAGTAATAGAAATTTGACAAATATTTCCGGAGGATATGAACAAAAAATGAAGGAGGAGTGAGTTGGTATTAATGTTATGTGTCGCTGGCAACGTATTAAATACTTATATAGAACCGGGATTATCTGAGATTTCTGAAGATTGTACCCTATTTCATACCCGACATTAAATTCATATTCACACCACTTGCAGAATAGCAACAGAATTAAAAGTAAATAGGTCTAGAGGAATTGATTACTAATCTCTTATTATTTATATTAGCTAATACCCGGCGTGCGCTGCTACGCCTAAATAATGTGTTTTTCCGTTTAGTTGAATAAGTAAAAGGAAAACTAATTATAAATTTATATCCTTATTATTAGGGCAAGGCATTTAATCACCTATAAATTTGTAAAAATGCAAAAAAATGACCAATAAAGTAAAAAAATGATGAATAAAAAAGTTAAGAATTACCAATAAAAATACTGTTTATTAGATTACGAGTATTTGAGAAAAAAGTTATTTGTCACATCTTAGTGTACTAAAAGGTGTATAGGCCTACAACACTATTTTACCGTCTATGGTAAAAGGGTAATCGATAGTTTTCCATGACCGATTTTTTTTTTGGTAGATAACGATGATATGCGTTCACTCATTTACTGACATTCAATCACAGCAATACAGGCCTACTAAGAAGTCAAATCTTAAAAGAACTGAAAATGGTCAAGCGAAATCAAAATATTCCACACTTAATTTCGTGCAACATATCTGGAAATGCGTGCTATTATGCATTGCAGAGACTCTTGATGTCCCAACTCCTTTCAAAAAAACAATAAACTGAAAACATATAAAACTATTATTCTACCAGTTATATTATATGGGTGCGAAACATGGGCTCTTACTTTAAGGGAGGAAAGGAGATTACAAGTATTTGAGAATAAAGTACTTAGGAAAATTTTTGGACCAAAGAGAGATGAACAGGACAGGTGAATGGAGAAGACTCCATAACAATGAACTACATGGTCTTTATAGGAAGCCAGATATAATAAGAATAGTTAAGTCTCGTAGACTGCGATGGGCAGGACATGTTGCACGTATGGGGAATGAAAGACTTGCATGGAAGCTTCTTGTAGGAAAGCCAGAGGGAAAACGCCCAGTTGGTAAACCAAGAATGAGGTGGGAGAACAACATTAACTATGATTTGAGGGAAGTAGATTATACAGGGGATGATTGGAAAGCATTAGCTCAGGATAGGGATGTATGGAGAGCTTATGTCCGCGCGGCCATGAACCTACGGGTTCGATAGTGCCAGTGAGTAAGTAAGTAAGTTTATTAGATTAAGTACTCACTTGATTACTGAATTACATAAAATTTAACGTAACATCAAAATATTAAAAGAAAAGTATTTAAAAAATACATATTACAGTACCTTTTATTGCAGAAAATCCATTTCAATTAAACAGTGCACTTTTACAGCAATTTTGAATAAGGGTAGGATCTAGCATAAGCTCTAAGAGATTGAATAGAATTCCTAGAAGTGGGCAAGTTCATTATGCACATACCTTGAAAAATAGGGGTAGTAGTTAGCAAAACAACTACTTAATTCTAAGATTTTGTATTGACAAGGAAGCATACTGAATTATAACAAAAATCTTAAATCAAATACAAATAATGTCATAGCCTTCTGGAAAAGTGTAAAAAATGCTTAAAATGACTTAAAAATTTCCAAAATATGACCCATCCCTAGGAAAGTTAAGAAAATGCAAAAAATACCCTAACGAATTGCTTTTATTTAATCCGCCTTTTAATGCCGTACATTTTCATATATGCATGCAATGTTTCAACCTTCATAAGAAAAAGATGCAAAATCATTAACTGCCTTGCCCTAGTTACTATTTTTAGATACCCCGTGCTGCTTACCCGGCATTGCTCGGGGATCTACTTATCTCGATGTATTTGGCATAAATGAGCTGATTGACAAAATTCGTTATTTTGAGTTATCCGTGCTGCTGCTTTGCTTGCCCGGGAATCTACTTATCCCGATCTTCTTGGCATCGATGAAAGACAGAAATGGTTATTGTGAGTTATCCATAAAATATAAATATATCAACATACTTCCTAGATTAGCGTATCTTAGTAAAAAAAAATGCTTCATAAATCGATAGGTCGTAACTTCATTCGACCTTATGTATAAGGTCGATTTTTCATGGTTATCGATCAACTTGTGCTTTTATCCTTCGAGTTTTGATGTTAGTTAAGTCCAGGTAGCTGTTAATAAATGACATATTACACACATCATTACCTTATTATTTATCACACCGCTTCACTAGACTCTCTGATACACATAACTTAGATACCCGATCCCTTGAGCACAGTGCACAGTGTCCTTTATATCCCTCCTCATCATACTACCTATTATTCAAAATCTTTTACAGTTTCTCTTGCTAGAACATGGAATTCCCTTCCACCCTATGTCAGAGACTGTCAAACTTTACCATCTTTCAGAAACAAATTGAAAATAAAATTACTAACAGAAACAACTCACTAATATTACTTTTTAAAATTTAATAATGTGCTTTTCATTATTTAATAAACATAGATTTAAGATTTGTTAATATATTTACCTAATGCCTTGTATAAAAAGCGTAGATTAATTCATTGTAGTTTATTACTTTCTTTGTATTTTTTTCTTTCTTTTCTTTTTATGTATAGTAGATTCGAGCTGTTATTCCTTTCTGTATTCATTCTATCATTGATTTAATTTTAATTGTATTTAATTTCATTGTATTATTAGCAACGGGAAGCTACCACACCTATAATTCCCTAGTAAAGCTGCAAAGCATAGCATGGAAATGCTATGATTGCAGTGAAAGACCTGCCTTCGGGCAGAATTACTATGGATGGATGGATTAGACATTACTTTCATTATTATTCAATTTGACAGATAATTAATTGTTTAGTATGACTATTATTGTAATTTTTTGTATTTATATGTAACACATGTTTGTTCTGGTGGGTGGAAGAGAAGGCCACATGGCCTTAACTCCACCAGGCTAAATAGATCTATTCTATTCTAAAACAAATAGATAAAAAAATACCGATGCCTTCAGACTCAAGCTTCGTCTAGTGCGGGTTATCGCTGGTCTAGCAGCCACACAACGAAATACAGTAGGCCTATATGCCCTTGCGTGAATTAATTTCTAACGTAGTAGCTGGTGTCAGTAGGGATAATGTGAATACAGAAGACTCCGTCAAGCTGGATCGATATATATATATATATATATATATATATATATATATATATCTGCCGGTAAAGCGGGAAATTTTAATTTTAATATTAATGTGTAATAAAGTTATGAAGAGGAAATAAGAAATATAAATAATAAAGGAAAATTTGCAATTGTTTGCCTCAATGGAATATTGTGGGATAAAAATATAAATAATAAAAATAAAATGTATATATATATATATATATATATATATCATACCATTGTTAAAAGCAACATTACTTATGGAGCAGAACTTTGGCCATTAACAATAAAAACAAATAAGTATCTTTTGGCAACGGAAATGGATTTTATACGAAGGGCAGCAAGAATTTCAAGAAGAGAAAAAAATTAGGAACTCAGTTATAAGGGAGAAAATGAAGATTGAAGACACTATTTTAGATTATATTAAAACTCAGCAATTAAGATGTACGGACATGTCAAGCGAATAGAAGAGGATCGACAACCAAAATCTGTTTTGGAATGGAAACCTGAGGGAAGACGAGGCAGAGGAAGACCTAAAACCTCCTAGAGTCAGGGAATATGTTTATACATTAAGGAGAAACATCTACAACCAGGAGATTGGATGTACCGACAAAATTGGCTATTAGGAATCGGAGGATGTCAAAGACATCAATCAACCGATGATCTATTTATCTATCTATTAATTTTAATGAAAAAAGTATGAATACATTAATTACCCCAGCAGTTCTGGTATAGCTGGGGTTGAATGCACGCCACTGAACAAGTAGTAATTTCGATATACTCATAAAAGTTCTCTGCAAGGAAGAGAATTGTCTGTCGATTTCCAGCACATAAGAGACTTACATAAACTGGCGATTATCTGGGATTTATGAAGATTATACGCTCTTCTCTAACATTGAATTTTCTTTCCGCGAGATCTAGCACTTACAGATTCAAAAAACGTATAAAAGTTAAAAGAATCACATTTGTTGTCGGAGATCATCAATAGAGATCATTTTCGCCACT